>JAPFRF010000010.1:75669987-76002487 GCA_029282475.1 Phrynocephalus forsythii | reverse complement strand
AGAGACAAACAATCCATTTCACAAGAGTAGAGAAGCATGTGACCAAGAGACTTTTCTGCTTGTTCGGTCTGCTGATCTTGTGCTACATGCAGAGTGCGTAACTTCATGGCCTCTCTTCTGCCTTCTTTGTGGGTCTTTGGGTTAAATCCAACTGGGACTAAATAAAATGACTGAATGAACAGAATTGTGAGCTCAACACTAAGTGACACCCCACTGGTTCAGTTGAACTGCCGTAACTGGGACTAGCAAATGGACCTAACCCTCTATCTTTCATTACAACATGAATGAGACAACACTTCAAAAAGAGGACTGTTCCCTGTAATATAGGATATATGACTGTGTGACTGAATTCATATTGCCAACAGTAGGGGGGAAATGGTTGCCAACAGAAGGGGAAAAACACCCTCAAACTACTACTTTTGGCATACCTTTCTTATGTAATGGGTGATGCCAGGGAAACTGGGATCTTCTAAATATAAAATATCTGCTCTGACACTGAGCTCCAGTTTCACCAATACATTGTGCAGCTTTTCAGTGCATTACAGAGGAAATATATGTATGTGAGCAGCAGCAGTAAGGAGGCATTCAGCAGACAACTATGCTGTGCAAACGGACATAATAGCCCTAACAAGCTATTGCTATAAAGGTAACATTTTTCATGTTTTCTTTTCAGATGCAAAAAGTTTGGCTGAAATGCTTATGAGGTAAGAACAACACCCAGAATTGGGTGGTTTGACTCTGACATGATCAGCACTTTTCTGAAATGCAGAGCAACTATTGGGGAAACATCCACTTTGAGTACCTTGAGCAATTAGAAAAATGATTCTTGAGAGAAAAGTTATAGTTTGTATTGCACTGGAGATAAGCTGTGCACTCCTGAATGATTGGCTTTATCTTCTGGGTTCAAAGAAACACGCAAATCGCAGGAGGCAGGGGCGATGTGTGGATGCTATAGCATTCTTGCCCCTTTTTTGTGCAGTCTGCCTTGTACTTTTGACTCCAGAGGCTCCATCTGTGTTTGGGGACTCCCTACGTGTGCACTCGATGGTGGGTCTAGTCAGTTAATATTGGTCATTGCCCTCCAGCCCAAAATGAAAGACAACACAAGAATTGTGGAGTTGAAATTGGGCCACCATTTATTAATAACTTGCAATAAATTAACTGAAATGAGCAAAGTAAAGGTAAAAGTGCAAGTGGCATCAATAAACGGTCTAATTCATTTGAGGCAGGTGCTGTCCCCCATAAGAGCACCGAACCAAAAGGTCAGCCCTCATCTAACCTCTAGGGGCCAATATTAATGTTCTATCCCATATTCCCCATAACCTGTATTATTCATATTTAGGGCTGCTGGGTAAAATAATAACCTTCAACTATCTAATGCTGCCTAACCTGGTTTGCCACTTGCACTGTCTGCCAGTTGTGACCGGTGAAAAGTTAAATAATCACACCCGACCAAAGGAGAATGGGATGGGTGAAAACTCGCTGCTACTCCTGGCCAATCTGAGGAAAAGTCCAAAATTCCCATCCGGCCCTGACACAACCAGCTAATCTCATTCTCCCAATAAGGTGCATGGAAAGGAGAACGCCACAAGGCAAAAAGAGACCAGGGAGCCTATGCTGGGGCCTAGTATATGCCCTGTGCCTATGGGACCACGTGGTCCACAATTCAGATGTCGTGCTGGTGCAGGGAGGAAAAAAGACCCTCGTAGGACTAAACGGCTGCTCGGAGCAGCCATAACATTTTGTCCCAAACACATACAGCTGCTTTTTGATCCTTGAAATCTGTATAGCAGTTTTGCTAGGCTTTTTAATGGGCAAAATGGACACTCACAGGGTGCTTCCAGGAGAGGCAGAGTACCCAGAGCAAATTTTGCTTTGCGTTATATTTGTATTTAGCATTTTTTTCATATACTGGAAATATAGTTGGAAATAGGACCCCCGTACACAGGTAACAACAAAAACAAAAGCATTGTGGTGCTGTTGAGATGTTTCAGTGTAAGCTTTCATAGACTGAAATCCACTTCTTCAGAGATCTTGTGTCATGCCGCTTTTAGTTTTATTTTCATCTTTGTGAGATATTTTAGTGGGAAAATAAAGGTATCGTCCAACTTTGTCTTCAGATTGTGTGCAAGGACCACACCATTTTCTTTCTTTTTTTTTCTTTTTGTTGGTGCTGAAACAAACTGGGCTGTCTCCCTTAAAACAGTTAAGTGAGAGTAGTGTTATCAAATGATCCCCAAAACACTTGCCCAGCATGACTTTTGCTTCAGTATACAGATTGTTAAACTGACTACAACTTTTTTCCCTTCAGTGGCTGGTGTTAAACTAACATATTTTCATTCTCTCTTCCATCAATTTTAAAGACAATTGTTACACTTAAAATAAACAATGTCTGTCACAAAGTCTCCTGAGGAGACAAGTGTTGTTCATTGGGAGCAGAGAGTGTCAGCAGATTTAAGGGGGAGCAGGCAAATATAATAATAATAATATATACTTGTGCCTGACACAAAGCAGTGCAGCAGTAACGTAGATAAAATGTTAGTATTGATATAAAGGGTTTGCAGAGTTAGTCTATCAGAAAGACGACAATGAATAGAGTAAAAACTCATATATTCATATATACATCAAAATATACACAGCATAACAACCAAGCATTATATACAATATATCAAACAGACAAACAGAGTGTGGGGTAAACTGTTTTTACCATAACAGTCCCCAAATTACAAATGACAAGCTAGTGCCTTTTATACTATTCAGCACTCATAAGATCTGATGCAATCACTAATTAACAATCTGATGCAATCTGATCTATCCATTACAAATCATGATGTTACAATCAGTTCCACCTGCACTTCATCACTAAACATGCCTGTGATTACTAGTCTCTAACACTTGTGGATTAACATCATGACACTGCAGAATCTAACTGCCTCCATTTTACAATTCTCTTTTACACATTCTGTTAAATATACATAACATATGTTTTATCAACTTTTACATATGTTGACACCCCTCCTATATTTAACAGATTTCAACTCCTAGCCTTTTCTTAAAACATACATGTTTATCTTTACACAAAGGCTTTGTAAATATGTCAGCATAATTATCAACACTTGTACAATATTCCAATACAATCAAATGTTGTTCTATGCAGTCTTTCACATTCTGGTAACGGATCCCAATGTGCTTGCTTCTGGATCCGACTTTCTGATTCTGTGTTAATAGGATACACGAAAAAGAATCATTATATACTTTGACTGGTAGTTTTACATTTACATTCACATCCTTTAACAACTGTACTACCCAGGTTAACTCACAACACAAATCACTCACAGCCCCATACTCAGCTTCTGTAGAAGAACACGAAATGTACCTTTGTCTTCGGGCTTTCCAGATAATTAGTGAGTTACCTAAAAATATGGCATATCCAGACATTGACCTCCTTTCTGGACTTGAACCCCAGTCAGCATCTGCATAGCTAATTAAATCAAGATTATCACATATGGATACTTTTAACTTTTCATGCATTGTTCCCTTAAGATATTTCAAAACATGCTTTAAACCTTTCCAATGCTTCATCAACAAATACTATCAATATCAAAAAACCTTTTGTATACAAGCAACCTATTTCTCTTGCAAAATGTCCTTCGCTCTCTGGCGCCATCCACTGGTGCATCCACTTGCCATTCCTTCAGAGACATATGCTCTTTGTCCATGGCTCATCATCCACTGCTTCCTTTCATCTCCAGGCATCAGCAGCACATCTTCAAAATTCTGTGGTTCATGGAATACATTATTCACAACAAACCTTTCAGGTGGCACTCCTTTATTAGATCTTGTAGACTTTCTGATCAACACTGGCTCCTCATCTTCCACTTTTTCATCATGAAATGATGTAGACTCCCCTCCATCACTGATAATCTCATCTTTCACTTTTCCGTCATGTAATGCTGTAGACTCCCCTCCATCACTGGCAACCTCTTCAACCTCAGTGTGGGGACAAATACTTGGCAAAAATACTTCATTATTAGCATGTAGAGCTTCCCAATTTTTCTGTTCACAAAATTTTGCAGACCTGCTTATATAAACTTTTCCATGACTGTCACAAAAACGCCAGGATTTTGCTGCAGGCTGAACACCAATAAACATAAGCTTTCTAGACTTTGGACTGTTCTTGTGTCTATACCTCTTTGGAATTAATACCCAGGCTTCAGAGCCAAATAAATGGAGATATTTGATTGAAGCTTTCTTTCCATGCATTAGAGTATATGGAACTTCATTTACAGCTGAACTCCACACTCTATTAGACACATAATTTGCATATTTCATTGCCTCAGCCCAGTAACCTATGGGAAGTTTTGCATCTGCCAACATTGCATTCATGATATTCTGAAGAATCCCATTCTTCCTCTCAGATAATTCATGCTCAGCAGAAGCAGAAGGGTTTGACAATCTATGTTTCACCCCTTTCTTTTCTAAATATTCAACAAACTGCTTTGCTAAAAATTCACCACCTCTGTCACTTTGTACAGCTAAAATTTTCTGCCTGTACTGTCTTTCTGCCATCACAAACCATTTCCTAAATACAGCACTCACTTCACTTTTGTGCTTTATTATGTAAACCCAAGAATAACGTGAATAATCATCTGTTATCACTAGACAAAACCTGGCACCACCAAATGAATTAGCCATGGGTCCAATCACATCAATATGTACCAACTGTAGTGGTTGATGTGACTTTCTCAAACTCTTTTTTGATATGGGTGCAGACTTCACCTTTGTGCCTTTACAAACATGGCAATCTAAAAACTTCTTACAGCTTTGCACAGACCCATGTTCCACATGTTGCAGAGTTTTCCTAATGTTTTCAAAACTTAGGTGCCCTAATCTTCTATGCATCAAATGTATGCATTTATCATGTAGAGGCTTATTTTCAACCATGTTCAAAACTTTCTCAGAAGTGCTTATCATAAACAAACTGTTTTGGAGCCTTCCAGTTGCTATTGTTTTTCCATTCTTTACAATCTTGCAACTATTCTCACTGAACTGTACTTGATAACCTTGTTTTACAAGCATAGGCACACTCAATAAATTATTCTTTAAAGACGGTATATACAGGACCTTATCAAATACACATTTAAGAGGTTTGAAAAATATATTACCTTCTCCACAGACTTTTGCCTGAGTCCCGTCTGCCAAGGTTACATTTCTACAATTAAACAAAGTTAGTTTCTCAAACAAACATTTCTTATTTACACAATGAATACTGGCTCCTGAATCTACAATAAATAATTCCTGTCTTGAGCACTTTTGTTCATTATCATTAATTACAGACAGCTGTTGACCTTCACTCCTCCAGCTTGTGCCGGCAACTCTATTTTGCTTTTGCCGCTTGTTTACCTTATCACAGTAACGAAAAACATGTTGGTCACTCCCACAATTATAGCATCTTCTAATTACTTGTATTGTTTCTCCAGAAACTTGAGCAGGCTTTTTATTAACTTTAGAATCATTCCTCCTTGATTCTTCCTGCTGGAGTCTTGACTGTATATATGATATAGACAATTCGTCACTCTTCATAGCTTCTAATCCCATTACTAAATTGTCATATGACTCATCCAAGCTTGACAATATAACTAGACATTTATACTCCTCTTCATGATTTATGCCCACTTCAGACAATTGCTGAAATATACTATTTACTTTCCTTATATAATCAGAAATAGTTTCACCTGGGCTCTGCTTTAACTGGAATAGTTTTTTCATTAGAGATACTTTACTCCCAGCTGTGTCTCTGATATGAGCTGCTCTGAGAAACGACCAAGCCTCATGAGCTGTTTTTGCTTCCTTCACATAAACGAACTGGGATTCCTCCAAGGATAACATTATAATTGCCAAGGCTTTTTCATCCTTCTTCAAATCTTCCTCATCAGCTTTCTCATCAAGCTGCTTATCTACATACTGATATAGCTCATGGAAGATCAAGAAATGCTTCATTTGCAGACACCAATTAAGGTAATTACTGTCAGAGAGCTTTACAAGAGGCATTGAATTTAAATTTATACTTGCCATTCTTGCTGATATGTGCCGGCTCCTTATCTGCCGTTATCTGCAACACTTTTTTTTCAGCTTTTCCCGGCAAATATTTCCACAGCCTCCACAGCTTCCAGTTTAAATCACACTCTGTTTTGCTTGGTTTGTTCTTATCAGCTGCTTTTCTCCTCTGCTCTCATTCCAAGCCTCTGAGAGAAATCCTTTGCAGCTCTGCTTTGTCTCCGTTCCAACTTCAATCTGTTTCCTCTGCAAAAACACAACTTTACACAACACACACTTTATCTATACAGGTACAACAAAACCCATCAGGCTGCTGAACCAGCTGGGCCCATAACCCTGTCAGCAGATTTAAGGGGGAGCAGGCAAATATAATAATAATAATATATACTTGTGCCTGACACAAAGCAGTGCAGCAGTAACGTAGATAAAATGTTAGTATTGATATAAAGGGTTTGCAGAGTTAGTCTATCAGAAAGACAATGACAATGAATAGAGTAAAAACTCATATATTCATATATACATCAAAATATACACAGCATAACAACCAAGCATTATATACAATATATCAAACAGACAAACAGAGTGTGGGGTAAACTGTTTTTACCATAACAGTCCCCAAATTACAAATGACAAGCTAGTGCCTTTTATACTATTCAGCACTCATAAGATCTGATGCAATCACTAATTAACAATCTGATGCAATCTGATCTATCCATTACAAATCATGATGTTACAATCAGTTCCACCTGCACTTCATCACTAAACATGCCTGTGATTACTAGTCTCTAACACTTGTGGATTAACATCATGACACTGCAGAATCTAACTGCCTCCATTTTACAATTCTCTTTTACACATTCTGTTAAATATACATAACATATGTTTTATCAACTTTTACATATGTTGACAGAGAGCGGGGCTATAATTTGTAATTCTGGCACCCCCAGCCAGTCAGCACTGTTTCCCACACACTTTGCCTGGACATGTGGATCGAGCCCTCCTCCAACTTAGAAAAAGGGGGAAATAATATAGTACCCTCCAAACAGAAAAGGAATGTTAATGCTTTTTAAAGGGGGGCATTGAGGGGGGCATGAGATCTCCTTTCCCTTTGTCCCATCACAGTCCTGGCCTGCAAAGTTCCTTTTAAAAAGGAATTGCTACTACTACTATTTGCAGTTTTGGAAATGAATTCCTTTAGGAGCCTTGTGGTGCAGTGGTTAATCTGCTGTACTGCAGCCCAAACTGTGGTTATGATGACCCAGGGTACAATCACGTGTAGCCAGTTAAAGGTTGACTCAGCCTTCCATCATTCCAAGGTCAGTAAAATGAGTACCCAGCTTATGGGATGAGTGGGAATTGGAGGCAACCTGTAGCCTGCATTATTAAATTTTAAACTTCCCAGAAAGAACTATGGGGCAGGATATAAGCAGCACACTTTGCTTTGCTTTTGCTTCATAGAGCCTAAATCAGAAACAGTCTTGGACTGATACAGTAAATATTTGGGGTTTAGCTTTTGACAAATTTAGCGAAAGGGTTAAAGTGTTAAAGGTTTGGTGTAAAATATAGCTTTTGGGTAGAGATAGGAAGGCAGGGGAGGCATCACATACATTCAGAGAAAAATATGCATTTTTAGAAAGCAATAAGGGAGAATATAAGGGAGCCCCGTAGGATAGCAAAAGAGCTGAAGGCAACTCTACGTGGAAATAATTGTTGACAGAAAACACGGGTAGAAAGATGGATTTGATTACCATATTAAAAATAAACTCTGGGATCATAATATGGCTAATGACCAATCATACAATCAGGCAGCTGCAAAGGTATGCCCCTAATTGCACCAGAAAGGGTTGCTTTTCAGAGTGCAATCTCACTTAAAACAACCCTTCTATCTGCTGGGGAGTCACTTCAGCCTGACACACACACACACACACACACACACACACACACACAAAAGCAGCATTACTGCTGGACTAGATATGGTTCTGCTTGGGCACAGGTTGGGGTTGAGCTGGAGCGCATTTCCCTGTGTATTGCATGATTGCCAAAGATCACGCCAGCCCACTCCGCAAGTGTTCCAAAATGCAATCTATTTCTGTGAGAACACCCTTAGAAGTTTTCTGTATATCTCCCATGCAATCCTGCTGTCTTGTCGTTCATCCTGAATTCTTGTGCAGAAAAAAACCATTACTACTTGATGGAGATATTTATGGCACAGTATTACCTAGTATGGATTTCCTGCAGTTATAATGTCATTTTTCAAAAGATATATTAACTGTTTATGGATATCTCATTCCAAGGGTAATTTTCCGGTACATGAATTTTGAAATGAGAATGTAATAGGTTCTGAAACAATGCAGTAATTGTTTCTTATTCTGTTCCTAAAGAATATTATCAGTCACCTAGAGTTAGACCAAGAGTGGTGATGGGATTGTGTTTGTGTGTGGTTCTTACCTGTAGTTACAACAGGACACATAAGCAGGCAAACTACTATCCATATATACAACTGAGGGATGAGTTTTCATATGTCACTTTTCCATATTGAGTAATATTTATCATTGCAAGGGAAGGGGGGTGAAGGAAAAATTGTTTATTTATTCCTTAACCCCAATTAGCAAGGAGCATGTGCATTTTCAGCAGATGAGATAAAGGGGTCTTATAATATTATATTAAATCTCCATTAGGTGTGACAGCTGCAGTTTGACCAGCAAATCTGACCAGAAAGGATAAGGCCTATTTGTGGGATCTGGCCCATTCGAAAGCAGTTCTGTTCCCTGAATCTCTAATCCTGCAATGCCCTCTATTGCATTATGAGCCATCATACTGTAGCTGGTAGTGGTCATAGTGGAGATTAACAGAGAGGGGGTCCCAACCTCATCCTAACCACCTCCAACAGGCTCACTCTTGGTAGCATTTCAAGCAGTCACACACAGTGGAAATGGACCAACTACTAGAGCAATCCTACCTCTGCCAAAAAAAGTATAAGCCTCTGACAGAAAGTTGCAGCTAGGAATGCTTTGAGGATGAGTTAGTTCTCTCCAGTGATTACATCATGTGGTCACTGTAAAAAGAGGAAAATAATCCATCTCTGCATAGTCCAGTAAAAGGTAAGGTAAAGAGGTTCCGCCCTGCACATGCATGCTAGTTGTGTCTAACTCTAGGGGCGGTGCTCATCTCCGTTTTCTAGTCAAAGGGCCAGTGTTGTGCAAGTCTGTGGCCATGTGGACGGCACGGCTGAATGCATTTCTGTGCACAGAACACAGTTTACCTCCCTGCTTTTTACAGCAGAAACTGTTTATCTACTTGCCTTTACATGCTTTCAAACCAGACAGCAGGATAAATACCTCTTTGATTCTACCCTTAGTTACGTTTTCTCTGCCCATGGCTGCCAACATATACTGAAAATACCATGCAATAATATTCACTTCCCTCTGATTGGATTAAGGGATCACGGGTTCTATAAATGCAAGGTTGGGGGAAATAGTCGCTGCATAAACTGCTTATATCAGATTGTATTCTTCAAAAAGCCTTCTGCAAGTGAAGGCTTTATAGCCAAGTGAATGCCTCTCATTTCCTGTTTTTCTAACCTTGCTTTCTGCTTTAAATTAATACTGCTTATATAGTTGAAAGGGCTAAAGAAAAGAACTTTTGAGCACCTCTGTGAAAGGGATAAGAGACCAAAGTAATCTTGGCATTTTTATCATTTCTTTATTTGGTTTTAATAGCTGTTTCTTCCTTTTTGTTTGGTCTGGTCTTTTTATTCCTAGCAAGAATACAAGGACATCGGACACACTTAACAAGCAACAGCAGACACTGAGAATGCATATAGATATTCCTAGAGCTCAGCTCCTGATTGAAGAGCGGGACACAATGGAGACAATTGGTAAACCATCAGTATGCTTGTTAAGTTGATTTATAAAGCCACTAGACCTTATGAGCTTGGTACTGTTCCTTTTAAAGTGTATTTTGCAGTCAGGGCGGGGGAGAGGACTATTTTTGTATCAATAGTAGGAATGTTTGCTAAATTTTAAAGCCCAGTGAAACCAGCTCCTAAGAAAATTCCCATGTTTGTGGGCCAATTAGAGATAGAACAAAAAAACTAATTGAAAGCAAGAAACTCGGTAGTCATCCAGTATACAAGATAACTGACAAGCTTCTTAGGTTGTCTTCCACTTTTTCCCTTTTTGAGGTTTAGAGTTTTTAAAAAAGTTAATGCAAGAAAAATTTCAAAGAAATTGGTTGGTTTTATTTAAACTATGGGGTGGGAAACGGTGGCCCTCAAGATGATGCACTCTAAATTGGACCATTCCTGACCATCAACTATGCAGACATGGGGGGGGGGGTCCAACAGCAAATGGAAGGTCACAGATTTGCCATCTTTGATTGAAGCACTGGGAATACAATGGTAAAAGATCAAAGGGTGGAAGTGGAAGTGGTGGGAACTGCCCTGAGCACCTCTAGTGGCAATATCCACAATCAGGATCAGATTCAGATGTTCTGTTTCACAGCACATTGGAAAATTTTGTTAGCATTTTTAAAAAGAAATTTGTTTCCTATTCTTCCAGATGAACATACAAACATTTTGTTAATGCTTTTAATTATTATTTACAGAAGAACATATTAGTAATACTAAAATTATATAATATTATACTTATTAATACTTTTAGTCCTTAAAATTCCTTATTTAATTTTTTTTAACTTATAAAAACACCAACATGGCCAGAGATCACTTCCATGACCCTAAGCATTGGGAGAGCCAGCGGTGACGTCCCCTGTTTCCCCCCCTCCCCAGCCAGATGGCATGCCTCAGCAGCTGTGTGGGGTGAAGAAGCGGCCAGGAGGGTGTTCGTGTGGTGTCAAATTCAAAAGAGCCAAGCCTTCCCCCTCCTCCCCTTCACTCAGGCAAAGGGAAGGAGGAAGGCTCCTTGGTCATTTTGAATTCGGTGCCTAACGAGCCCAGGCGGAGAAGGCAAGATCTTCTGGGGGTCCTGGAGCTGCGGGGGATGTTCCGGAGCGTCAGGCCGGCCATGGGCTGTTCATAGTTGGACAGCCCTGGCATGTACTCTATAGCTCCTCTTATGTTTGGCGTTGGGTCCTTTGGGTGGATGAGTCTTAGTGTGTTTGTGGTTTTGAAGTAAACAGGGATGACTCAACTCCCAGATATTTCTTTTGTTACTCCTTCTGCACAGATGATAGATCAACTGTCTTGTTAACGGACGCTGATTTTGGAGAGACGTCAAAGCAGAAATCATTGACAGTTACTCACACAGTACATTATCAATCTGTCTCACAAGCAACTGGGCCACTGGTGGATGTTTCTGATGCCCGGCCAGGAACAAGTAAGCATGAAAGACTGTTTGTTGTGGGTTTCAAATTAAATGAATATTAAAAAGAATTATGAACATCATGAAATGAATATTACATCCAGAGTCATGGATTTTGTGGTATTTTTTCCAGACACAGGATTCAGCTGGGAAAGGCAATAAAAACACCAAACCACACTAGGCTGTTAAATTTATGGGCAGAACCTCATAATGCTTACTCAAGATTGATTGGAAGGGCCAAAAAGTAGAATGATCTTTGGCAGTTTCATGCTTAGAAAATTGTAAAAATAGGGTAGAGGACAAGATTGGAGTGTCGCTTTTGAAGTCAAGTGGGAAATTTTGACAATGCGGCAGCTGGGTGGGGTGAGGGATGGACTTTTGCAAGGACTGGTCACATCCCTGTCCTCAAGCACTAACAAATTCTGGTTTGCCTCCAAATGCAGTCACATTCGGAATGAAACCTGTTGAAATCAATGGGACATGCCAGATCTTGATCCAACCAAAAGCAAAGCAAAAGCAAAGTGTTCTGCTTATATACCGCCCTATACCACTTCAGTTAGTCTCTGGGCAGTTTACAGTTTTAATTACAGTATGCAGGCTACACATTGCCCCCCCCCCAGAAAGCTGGGTATTCATTTAACTGACCTCGGAAGGATGGAAGGCTGAGTCAACCATGAGCCTGCTACCTAGGATTGAACCCTCAGGTTGTGAGCACAGTTTTACCTGCAGTACAGGCATTTAACCACTGTCCTACGGGGCCAGATCTTGATCCAACCAATAGTAGCAAGCTTTTTCTCTTTGTTCTGTATCCCTTCCATCCCCCTGTTCAGTTCACACATTGAGCACACATAATGTGCAGCTCAGGAAACATCATTTGCATTACAAAGCCAAGAAAACTATGGATGTGAGATGCAGCTGGAGTTGTGCTATATCCAACTTGGCACTACAGAAGAGAAAAATGGTCTTATGGTTCAATAGACTAAACAATGGAAATTATGTATTATATTTGAAAAAAATATATATTTATATATAAATCATATAAATAAATAGACATGGGCATGGATCGGCGAAATTCTCGTTTCCGTTTTCAGTTATCATTATCGTTACGTAACAGGTAACGGTAACGAGAATTACTCCGCTCCAGCTCGAACCCTACCCAATAAAGATAAATTGGGTCTGATTTTTCATTGTCGTTCATGGCATCGTGGCGATCGTGCGATGCCAAGCAGCACAGAAAAAAAGTTTTAAAAATACCCCCCCCCCGATTCCCGGCCATAAAAGCAGGCGAAAATATGCCTGCCTCAGTGAGGGCACCTACCAGAGAGGGGTGGTTTCTGGGGAGGTCCCCAGACTTTCCCCCTCTCCTGTCCTGGGCTGCTGGTACCAGGCTGGGGGGGCCATCCTCGTCGTCTCCATTTGCCATGTGGTGGGGGGGATCCAAACTGGCGACCGCAATATTTATTTTTAAATCGTGGTCCAAAAACCCATCAAAGCACCACAGAAACATTTGAAAACTAGGTATTTTAAGTGCCTGATTTTTTATAGTAGCAGCAGTGGGTTTTTCTTGCAATAAAAAGTCTCCATTTATTTTATTTTATTTTATTTTATTTTTATTTTTATTTTTTTACACCTGCGCAATGATGGGCTGGCCATGGGATGGGACCATGCAAATTTTTGGACCCATTCCACCAATTGAATGGCCAGGTTTTGACTGAGACTTCTGGATGTGCCAGAGGGCATAAAAAGCCCACTAACCCTAACCCTAACCCTAACCCATATGCCAGTACACTGTCCTTCTTAGTGGGTCAGAGGCACCCAGAGGTGCAGCCCACTAACCACCCTAACCTTAACCGTAACCCTAAGCCTAGCCCTTACCCTAACCCCAACTCTAATCCAGATCCGTACGCAAGTACGCTTCCCTTCTTAGTGGGTCAGAGTAGAGGCACCCAGAGAGGTGCCTCCCAGCCAGAGCCCACTACCCCTACCCTTAACCTGTACGCCAGTACGCCAGTATGCTTTCCTTCTTAGTGAGTCAGAGGCACCCAGAGAGGTGCCTCTGCCACTTACCCCCCAACCCTAACATAATGTATGGTACGCGGCGGCTACACAAAATGCTTCCCTTCCCTTCCCTTCTTAGTGGGTCAGACGTCAGAAGCACCCAGAGAGGTGCCTCCCAGAGCCCACTTACCCCAACCCCAACCCCAACACAAACGACCAACAAACGGAAACGACAATTTTTTGAAAATTTCCGCGACAAACGGAAACAACCCGAAACAGACCCATCCCGATAAACGACAACTCGAAACGTCATTTTTCCTGGTCATGCCCATCTCTCTATATAAAATTATTTATATATAATTTTTAAAAATGTTTCCAAATATAATACATAATTTCCATTGGTTAGTATATTGAACCGTAAGAGCGTTTTTCCTTCTGTATATACATACCTGTATATCTGCTTATTTCCTTCCCAACCAAGTTAATCTATCATTTTTCCCATTATTATTCTTACAGTTGTTGGGTTGTTGTTGTTGTTGTTGTTGTTGTTGTTGTTGTTTGGTGACTGCAATTTGCAATTATTTAAGCAGATTCTAGGTTCAATATTTTTATGATATTCTAAGGAAAACTAACACATCTTCCAGTGTTTGAAATATTTTGTTTTACTCTGATTACCCTCTTCAGGACCTGTGCTGATGCAACAGGAATGGTGCACTTCACATTGACTGGCTACAGCTGATTAATGACTCTGTTTTCCATTTTGTGTATGCATGACTCATGTGCAATAGGACAAAGTCTCAATCACCCCAAAATGAAAAAAGAATTATTTAATTAGTGGCAATCTGCTGCAGCTGGTCACAATGTACAAACTGCAGCAGCAGAACTCCACAAGGGAAGACTGGTCTTTTGTGCAGTTTATAAAATCCCTTTTACAAACAGTATATTCAGAATCAGATACCTCATTGGAACATTTTGTGTTTCACTAAAATTCCCCTGTGCCTCCCTGACATGGGGTGGACTTGATCAAGTACATATATTCCCTTTCAACTCTGCAGTTCTGGAGTGAATGATGGTGATGATAATGATTTGGTTTGGAGTATTTCCCAATTGTTCGGCATTGAAGTCATAAGCTTTGAAAAACACCTGCAGAATCAATGTTTTAAAAATGCAACATGCATTTTTGTTTTACTTCAGGTACTCTTCTAACTGTTGCATTTGGTTAACAGAAAACATGGGACATCATGTTTATTGCTGAATATCTTTTTATTTTTTTTCTGATTATTACCCTAATCACAATGTGTGAGCAACTTATGGACAGTTTGTTTTTGAGTGTTTGTAAGTGAAAAAGTTGTACATCTGTCAAAGTGAAGGGATGAATCATGAATAATCCTTAAATCTGTGGCAGTCACATCTTTTAAAATCCCCAGTTTTAAAGGAACATGCTTGCTTTTTTAAAAAACACACACATTTGAATAGGTTTGAAATTATATTTTAATACTGTTTTGTCCCATTGTTCATCTGCTGAGAGATGCTTTCTGCCCTTGCTGTTTAATGTCCTCTAACATTTCCACTATATCTGTTCCTGCTCATTTCTTGAAGGAAGAAAAATAGAGGGGGGTAGGTCTTGAGAGCAGAGCAAAAATCTTTAGTAGACAATGGGTTCTTAAGGAAGGGATTAACTTCCAAATAATATTTCATTTGACTGACATAAAAATAATCACTATTTTGGCAATGCTTGGTTTTTTGCTTGCATATTATTTATTTATTTATTTGTATATTTATTTATTTATTTATTTATAAATATTTTAAGTCCATATTTCTCCTTTAAAAGGACCCAAGGTGATTTACATAATTTACAAGGCAATATTTAAAAGCTAAAGGCAGTATTTGCAGTATGCAAATATTTAGAAAGAAATAAACAAATATTATTACATTAATAATGGTAAATAAAACCAATACTGAAGACACATTTAAAAGCAACAACGTGCAACAATCCATCTGAAAACCTGTCTCAGGAAGCCATTCAGTCAGTAAAAAGCTTGCACGAAGAAAAAAGGTCTTTGCCTACTTGCTGAACGCCAGCAAATATGGGCCCATGTCACTTAGGGCTTTACATGTTAAAATTAGTGCTTTGAACTGTGCTTGGAAGTGGAACAGTAGCCAGGGAAACTGATGTAATGGGGTGGGTGTATGTGACCCTTGTGAGCAGTCCTAATTAACAATCTGGCTGCAATGTTTTGGACCCACTGAAGTTTTCAATCACTGTCCAAAGGCAGCCTTTAAGCAGCACACTTTATAATAATACATCAGGATATAGCATCTGCCATCATGGCCAGATTAAACCTCTCCAGGAATGGGTACAGCTGGTGCACTATTTAACGGTAGAGATGGGCACGGAACGAACATTTTTTCATTTCCGTTACCGTTTGTCGTTTCCGTTACGTAACAAAACGACAAATGAAAATTGTGATGAAAATGCAACGAAACGAACAGAACCACAAAAATTGTGGTCGTTACATTTCGTTTCCGTTAATGGCGACGCGCAATGAAGTAAGCTGTTTTAAATGTTAAAATACGCCCTGGACATCCGTAAAAACACAGCCATAATTATTTATATTGTCTGATAATACCTACCAGGGGGGTTGGGGCCCTTAAAATGTTTGTTTTTGTCTTCTCCCATCGCAATGTATTTTTCTTTTCCCTTTAAAATGGATGTCACCACCAGCCACAAAATGGAGGCAAGCCATGTGATGGGATCATGTTCAACCAATAGCATGCCCAGGTTGCAGACTGGGTGGGCAGGTCTGGCAGCCACAGAGGGCATAAAAAGCTCTGGCAGCCCCCGTCGTCCTTGCAGTCTCTGGTGGGAGTTAGGGTGGGATTGCTGTCTCTGCTACTCTAGCTTCAGTCCTGCAGCCTCCCTGTGTGCATGCGTGCTGCGTACCTCTCTGTGAGTACCCTCCCCTGCTCTGCAGTGTAGTCACTCTGCGGCTGCCTTGCACCCTGGGCAACACCCGCCGCTGCCTTTGCAGCCTCCCTGCATACCTAGTCTATACTGTGTCTCTGCCAGCATCCATTTTTTTAGTGTTTTTCCTCTGGTCTGGGGTGTTGGAGGATGCCTGTGCACGGAAATGCTTTAAAAATCATGCAAAAAGCGGGTAGAAACGACAAACGAAAAAACGAAAAATGGTAATGAAATTTTTCAAAAAATTCCCGACAAATGGAAATGAACCGAAACAGACCTCTCAACGAAAAACGAAAAACCAAAATGCCATTTTTCTGTTTCGTGCCCATCTCTATTTAACGGTATAAATGGAGTCTTAGCCACTGCTGAGACCTGGGTATCCAGGCTCAGAGACAAATCGAGGGGGACCTCCAAGATGCTCACCTGTGCTTTCAGAGGGAGGCTAACCCAATCTAGCACCGGCCGCATCCCTATTCTTTGCTCTGTCTTTCACCTGACCAGGAACAAATATCTCTATCTCTCTGGATTATATTTCAGTCTATGCACCTTCATCCAGTGACACTAGATACTGATTTAGAGTCAAAACAGCTTCCTCAGATTGAGATGGCAAAGAGAGATCAGAGTTCTGTGTGACAACGAATCCCCAAACTCCAGACAACCTCTCCCAGAGTTTCCATGTAGATGGTAAATAGTATAGTGAACAAAACAGAACCCTGAGGGATGCCACAGGCCAACAGCCAGAGTGTCAAACAGGAGTCCCCAGCCCCGTCCTCTGAGTTCTCCCCTCCAGGAAGGACTGTATGTAACGTTACATTGTTACATTTTTATGTTGGGTCTACTCACCATTGGTCGTTTTCATAAACTAAACTACTGAACAGTAATTCCATTTTCAATTCCTTTCAGCCATTTTCTTTTGATTGCCTAATCAAGGACTCAGACATCTCGGTGTTTTAATTGCAGACCCTACAACAAGAAGGAATGCAAAAACTGGACCTACAGCTAGGAACAGATATGCTAGCCAATGGACTCTCAACAGACCTCATCCCACAATCTCAGCGCACACCTTAACAACAGATTGGAGGCTGCCAACCCCCAGGGCCACAGGGTCTGTGGATAAAGAAAGCGACAGCTATAGTGTCAGTCCATCACAAGATACAGGTATCATCTTTTTTCCCCTAGACATTAGAGTCAAGAGCAGATTACCAAAAGAGTTCACCGTTTTCTCAGTTTGACTGAGATATATGTTTCTAGCTTCTTTTTCCTAAAGACAGATGTATTCTAAGTATTTTATCTGGGGCCAAACTAGACATGAGGTTAAAGGTCTATCCATGCTGGTTTCTAAAAATTGCATGGGAATTTAAACTCATGTCTCCTGGGTTCAAAGCTGTCCATTACCCTGCATTGGCTCTAACAGGCAAATGGGCATATTGAACGTAGTGGTAGAAACAGAATATGTTGGCAGAGAGGAGACAAAAATAGTAATGAAGGGAAAGGAAGGGTTCATCCCAAGGATTCAAGAAATTGAAGGAAAATTCAAGCAAAATTTAGGGGTGCTTAAAGAACAATAAGGGGAAATACTATCTCATCAGAATAAAAATAAGATAAGATGGAAGAGATATAAAGATAACAGATTCCTTCAAAGCAGAATCTTCAGAAGATGAGCCAGCAGTTTTAGAAAGTGAACATTGCTGTCAAATCAACTGAAAAAATAAATAAATCACCAGGAGTAGATTTATTTTACATATATTTATAGAACTATTTCAAGCTCTACAGAATCTGAATCTATCAAAATTGTAGTAAGAATACTGCAACACATGTAAAACAAATAATCACCCACAGACTAGAAGAGGTCAGTATGTACTCCAATCCAAAACAAAAGAGATGTCAAAATTATAGTAACTAGAAGCCCACTACATTTTCTGTTCAAGCAAAATGATGCTTAAGATTTTACAAGAAATATTTTTCCTGCATATCAGGTGGGAAATGCTAATTATTCAATCTAAATTCAGAAAAGGAGGAGACACTATATATGGGCTACTAGAGTGTACCAAAGATTTTCATTAGGAAATCATTTTGTTTTATAAATTACAGTAAAACCTTTGATCCTCTGGATCATGAGCATTTGCAGATGATCTTTTAAAGGAAAGGATATGCCCCAATATTTTATTGCCTTGATATGTAACCATCATCTGAAAGGATGGATTAGATTCAGATGAAGGAGAAATAAAGAAAACGGGAGGAAGAGAAATCAGTATTTTGAAAGAGGCAGATGACACCATATTATTGGTAGAAAATAGCAGTGATTGGAAATGCCTAATAAAGGCTATAAAAAGTGCAAAGCAAAGCACAACAGCTGAAGAGCAAATTAACCCCTAAGAAGAATTACCATATTTTCCATCTATATGATGCTGCCATATATTAGACACTTCCCCCCACTTTTAAGACCCCAGATTAATAAAACTAATACATCCTCCATCAGTTCTCCTCCACCCCACCCCTGATGTTGCCTTTCCATTCCTTATTCTCATGACTCCTCTCCATTTTGCTTTCTGCATGGATTGGAGCCTTTTGTATAGTGGGATGGGGGAAGCCTTGGGGGTTGAGCAGCCTATTAAGAAATGCCTTTCCATGTTGAAAAGAAGGTTCTGATCCCTGCAAGAGCAAAGCAGAGAGGAGGACAATCAACTGCTGCTGAATAGGAAGTGAAACAGTGAGGTCAGTTTGAGTTCTCCTCAAAACCATATTGTGCTGTTTTCTTTTCTTTCTGGGAGTGCTTGATTGCCCTCCTCTCTGCTTTGCTCTGGCAGGGATTGGAGCCTTCTTTTCAGCTTGGAAATGGACTTGTTAATGGGCTGCTCATCCCCCAAGCCTTTCCCTGTTGAAAAGAAGGCTCAGATCCTTGCAAAAGCAAAGCACAGAGTCATCTTCAGAACACAAAAAGTAAGCACGGACAAGTAAACAGAAAAGAAGGGAAACAGCAAGTTTAGGTTCTCCTCCACCTGACCCCTACACCTTGGGAAAGGCTTACTTTTGTGTATAAAACACCCCTTAATATTTAGTGCCATGATTTTAGAAATAAATAGCATGTAATACACAGAAAAATACAGTACACAATTTTGATGTGAATAATGAACAAATCGAATAATTAAAAATATTCTACTCCTTAATTCAATAATCAGTCCAAATAGAGACTAGGGCTAAGAAATCAGAAGACTCCTGACACTCAGTGAAGGAACTAGAAAAGATCATCAAATGTGAGGATGTGCCAGTAGAAACCAAGGACAAGAATACCCATTCTATAGTATTCCTGATTATTTTGTACATCTCAGTAATGCACCTTCTATCATGCAACCATATTGTCTGGAAATATTAATTAGTATTTTTTAAAAACAGAATAGCCACAACATGTTTACTATTCAGGCTCCCTTGATATCCCCACCAAGTTTCTGACAGATTTCATTTTTCCTGGAGCTATGAAAGAGAAAATGCACACATACATATGAGTACACATTTTCTTCCATTATTATCAGTGTATTTTGTAACTCATGAATATATTTCAGTAAGCTTTTAAGAATCCCATAAGTGCTTTTCATCTAAAACTAAAGTAATTGCTCAAAGCTTGTTCACACACATGGAGAAATTAGCTTGTCTTCTGTACAGGACCTCAGATTCTGTCTGTGACTCCTAAATGTAGGATGACTAGGAAAATAAGTAATAATGAGCCCTCTCTTAAAATGACAGCTATGGAATGTCAATCATAATAGTTACCCAAACTAATTAAGAAATCCTGTTCAGACTTCAGTCATTGGGACTGATGGAGGTGCCTTCAAAATAGAAGTGCATTCAAAGCAATTTGGCAGGAAACCTTATTATTTATTTGGTAAAATGAAGATATGGTTGAACAAGCCAGTGTCACCTGGGAGCAAAATGGGAGACAAATTCAGCCATTTCATACTTACTGGACCGTAATATACTGCTGGCTAGCTTTATGATGCTTTTAGTGATTATTTTTATATTCCTGTGTCAATGCTTACCATGGCACTAGTTCAACAAGGAGAGTTAAATTCCAGGAATTATTCTCCTGCTGATATAATGCTGATACAAGGAAAAGTCTTTATTTTTGCTATTGTGCTGTGAAAGTATCAATGCAGTCCTAAACATAACTACTGGGAAATAAGTCCCATTGAATTCAATGAGTCTTATTTGGATTTAAAAGGGTATGGGATTGCATCCTACATTATCCAAGTTAACTATTGTGTTCAACATTCCTTTCACTTGAGGGCCTCATTCCGGAACCCCAAATATAAGGCAAGGTGGATGTCTGAATGAGAGACCTTTTTGCCATAAATGGTATCTTATCTGTGCAGTATCTTTCACAGAGTAGTTCAACAGGTGCCTGTAATATTATTTGTTTAAAGTCAGGTGAAGCCTATGATATTTCCCAATAGAAGAGTGGGTGGGGAGAGAGACAGTCTGGAACTGTTTTAGTGCTTTTCTATGTTTCTACCATTTATTCCAGTTGCTACTAGCTTTCCTTTTGCTTTAATTCTCTGCTATCGCTGATTTTGTGTTGCTCTTATTTTGACCCATTTTATTATCTTGCATAACAGTATGTCCATATGCTAATTTACCCCAGACTGTTTAGACCCCTGTACATGGCAATCCTCCATAATGGCTGGGATGGTGGTGGAAGAGTGAATTATAGAATAGAGATGGGCACAAAACGAGCAATTTTTCATTTTTGTTTTTGTTTTTTCGTTTTGTTACGTAACGAAATGAAAAATGAATTTTGTCTCCAAAATGAAATGAAACGAAACGAAACAACAGAAATTTTGTAGTGCGTTTTGTTTTCATTGCGGCAAATACATTGAACTGTAATGAATGCTAACGAAACAGCAATTTTTATTTTTGTTTTCATTTTTTTGTTTCGTTACGTAACAAAACGAAAATGATTTTTTTGCAAAAAATTCACAAAAAATGAAAATGAACCAAAATGGACCCCCTAAACGACAAACGACAAATGAAACACATTTTTTTTTTAGTCGTGCCCATCTCTATTATAGAAACTACTTTGAATTCTGGAACCTGTCCCACAGTTTGAGCAGAGCAGAATAATGAATTAATTCTGCTCTGTGTCGAGTAGTATCGGAACCCAAAACTTCTGTAGCATTACTCTGGGGTTTTGCAAGTATGTCTGCCCCACATATGGCAGGGAAAACAATTTGCCTCCCCTCCGCTATCATTTCCAACATGCAAAAGCAATTGTCCTTAGCAAGGGAGGCTGTTGTATGTTACATGCTCTATATGTAAGCAAATGGGTTGTGACCCAATGGGTTGTGGATACAACAGCCACCTCTTTGCAAATTGTTCCCTTTTTTGTGGAAAAAGCAAGGTGAGATGCTGTGGGGCACACGTGGAGTACATACACACACAACATGTGAATGGGTGTGTAATACACTCCAATCTGGAGTAAAGCTGCAATTGACTTTTAGGGTTCATATCCCCAGCAGGCTGCAAACAAACAAAAGGACCTACTGAAAGACCACAGTACACCAAATAAACTCATAATACCTAGTAAATAATGAAAAGGAGCCAAAATAAAACCAGTGTTTGAACCTGCACATCTTTTTTCTTTTATTTGGTGTAAGAGAAGAGATTTCTTTAAAAGAAATATATGGTGATATGTAGTGATGGATATTCAAATAGCTACCATATTTGCCTTTTTGCATTTTTGGTGGGTTCCGATTCCTCCTCTAATGTTTGCCTTAAAAATTAAATTCAATATTATGTTAAAGGTGAAATCATAAAAGAAATAAAAATAAAATAAAATGATCAGTCCTCCACTTCATACATTTTCCTTCTTCTCAGCATGCAATTTTTTTAAAAAAAATTCTCTTAGACAAATGTCACTTTCTTAATTTTCTCTGTGGTGATACAGCAATCCCCGCTTATCGCGGGGGTTAGGGACCCGACCAAACCTGCAATAAAGGAAAATCTGTGATATGCAGGTGTTGGGTTGGGTCGGGACGGGGGGGGCAGTTTGGGGCCTCCTACACTTACACCAGGCCTGGGACTACCCTGAACGAACCTCTGATGGGCTTCCCAGGCCTGTTGGAGACCCCAGAAGTGGTTTCGGGTGATCCAGAAGACACTTTTGGTTTTTCAGAAGCCACTTCCAGTTTGCTGGAAACCACTTCTGGAGCCTCTGGCAGGCCCAGGAAGTCTTCAAGAGAAGGAGGCCTCAAACAGCCCCACACAGCTTGCCCCAGGGACCCTTGCCTTCATATATTGCAGTCCCACGATATCCTGGGACCACAGTATATGAACCACGAAATGGCAGGGGAGGACTGTATTGCCAGAACTGAATCGTGGGCAAGTGAGGCTGGTAAACAATTATCTTATTTCTTATTGAATTTATATTGCTTGCCTGTTAAAAAGCCAGCCGAGAGCTTCCTACTGAAGTGAGTACCATTGATTGTGTTGTTTAGATCGAGCAAGAAGCAGCATGGTCTCCACAGAAAGTGCCTCCTCCACCTATGAAGAGCTAGCAAGAGCGTATGAACATGCCAAGATGGAAGAACAGCTGCGACATGCGAAGTTTACCATCACGGAATGCTTCATATCAGACACCTCCTCGGAGCAGCTTACAGCAGGGACTAATGAGTACACAGACAGCCTGACCTCAAGCACCCCATCCGAATCGGGGATCTGCAGATTTACTGCATCACCTCCCAAACCTCAGGATGGAGGACGTGTGGCAAACATGGCTGTTCCAAAGGCACATCGGCCAGGTAAGGGCCTACCATTGCCCTGTGGGTTTCATCAGTGCTCCTCTCTACTCTACAGTGAAAGTTGTGCGAGGTCCTCCTAACAAAATAAAGGCCCTTCATAGTTTCATCAGTTAGTTGCAAAGTAGAAGATGTGTGGATCTTTCCCAGGTTTATGAAGTGTCACTTATCTAGGATAAGTGAAAGAAAATTCTTCAGAATATTTAATTCTGCAATTTAAGTATACTCATAATTAGAGATGGGCACGGAATGAAAAATTTTTTGTTTCCGTTACCGTTTGTCGTTTCCGTTACATAACGAAACGACAAACGAAAATTGTGATGAAAATGCAACGAAACGAACAGAAGCATGAAAACTGTGGTCGTTACATTTCGTTTCCGTTAATGGCAACGCGCAATGAAATGAGCTGCTTTAAATGTTAAAAAATGCCCTGGACATCCGTAAAAATGCAGCGATAATTATTTATATTGTCTGATAATACCTACCAGGGGGGTTGGGGCCCTTAAAACGTTTGTTTTTGTCTTCTCCCATCGCAATGTATTTTTCTTTTCCCTTTAAAATGGATGTCGCCACCAGCCACAAAATGGAGGCAAGCCATGTGATGGGATCATGTTCAACCAATAGCATGCCCAGGTTGCAGACTGGGCGGGCAGGTCTGGCAGCCACAGAGGGCATAAAAAGCTCTGGCAGCCCCCGTCCTCCTTGCAGTCTCTGATGGGAGTTAGGGTGGGATTGCTGTCTCTGCGACTCTAGCTTCAGTCCTGCAGCCTCCCTGTGTGCATGCGTGCTGCGTACCTCTAGGTGAGTACCCTCCCTTGCCCTGCAGTGCAGTCACTCTGCGGCTGCCTTGCACCCTGAGCAACGCCCACCGCTGCCTTTGCAGTCTCCCTGCATACCTAGCCTATACTGTGTCTCTGCCAGCATCCATTTTTTTTAGTGTTTTCCCTCTGGTCTGGGGCATTGGGGGATGCCTGCACACGGAAATGCTTTAAAAATCACGCAAAAGCGGGTAGAAACGACAAATGAAAAAATGAAAAATGGTAACGAAATTTTCCCAAAAGTTCACAACAAACGGAAACGAACCGAAAGAGACCTCTCAATGACAAACGAAAAACCGAAACACCATTTTTTTTGTTTCATGCCCATCTCTACTCATAATGCAAAACAAGGGCCGTCTTCACCCTCCTGCAACCCTCCACTGTAGTTTCTGCCCTGATTTTCCAGGGTCCTGACACACATAACAAGTGTCCACATACAGAGGAGTTTCCCCAGTTCAGATGTTTTCCCTCCTGTGTAGGAGTGAAACAAAACTGGGGAGAAACAGGGCAGGGCTAGAGTGTTTCCTTTTTCACATGTTGAATATTCCCAAATCTGCCATGCCTGAATAGAGCTTATGTACTGACTTCAGTATCTGATCAAGAAGCTTTTCAAAAGAAAGCACGCAGGTACACACTTAACCCAATAATGGATTCACTGCTAGATAAAAACTACCCACATTTCTTTTCTCTCTTTTCTGGAAATATTTCTGTTTCTTGGTAATTCTTAACAAAACTTGAAAAAATGTTGCTTTGTTTATTTACTTGGGGAAGTTGTCAGTATTTGTTAGCAGAGTCTGCATTGTTCAGCACAACCACGAATTTGAATCGGGGAGGGTCTCTTATATGACCCCTCCAGGAATTGGGGAAGGAACTTTCATTAGAAGGAACACCAATAGACAGGAGCATCACAAGGGAATTATTTACATAATTCAAATGTTTTAGGACACAGGGCATTGTCAGCAATATTGTTAGTTTCTGACCGTACATGCAGTTTGTTCTCTCTGCATTTTCTTACTCTGATTTTTTTTTCATCAGGTCTGAGTGAGTCAGAGTTTTGTTAGTGATGGGCCCCATTTTACAGGACAAAAAGTGATAACTGCACCGTCTAGGCAGAACTGAGAAGAGATTATAATATTGTTCCTTATGTCGGTATTGTCACAAATGGAGCATTGCCAGTTAGCAATATATTTGGAGGCAACTAATTTGCTTGTCTTGATTCTGGAAGATGTGTCTTCCTTGTCCTTTTACCCCTTATTATATTTTTAAAGATTTGCTGTAGGATCCCCATATGTTTCATAAATAAAGAGCAATATAACATAATGATTTCTCCGGAGAATGTGTGGGAAGTTGATTTATGTTACATGTACATGAGTGCAATGGTTGTCTGGAGGTTATTTGTTGGAAGGGAGAGACAGAAACCAATTCTGAGTGCAACAGAGCTCCATTATTAACCTGGCAATGCTGTCTGCCAAACACCTCCTAAATCAGTATACAGTACTTCTGTGATCAAGCGAGATTCACCTGAGAGTCTATGGTCTGCCTCTGTACATGAGCCGGGAGTGTCCTTCATGCTTTTCTGCAAAATGACTTTGGCTAGCCCAGTTGAGATTATTTTGTCCTCAGGCTCATGCACACTTGGGTGTTGATACATTTGCCTTGCATGAATCATTTGGGAATGGGGGGAGGACATTTAATATCCAGAAACAGCCACCCACGGTCCCAATCCTGGCAGAAAGACCAACAGCAGCACTTTCTGGATATGAAAGGCTTCTCCCCACCTTCATTTCCAAGGCTCTAGCAGCTTTCTTGGATTGAAAGGGATCCCCGGAGAGCTTTGGAACCTGAGGAGTATATAGGAAGCTTTAAAGATTAACACCTGGCTGATAACATCATCACCACAGCTCCACCAATAGCATTCTAGAAAATAAGTTATAAAACATTCTGTTCTTACATCCTATCATTTTTTTATCATTTAGCCAAACTTGGGTTGAACATCTCGTCAAACAGAAAACTCCTGTTTCTGAAGTATTATGCACTGCCATGTTAATGTCTCTGTTTGAAAGCCTGAATCCAATATTAATCTAGACTAATACACACCCACTGAATCAATGAAATTTAAATAACTATTGACTTAACCAAATTCCCATTAGTGTGATGGATTTGCAGTAGATAGGAAGAACAGTTGAATTCAGGCCAAAATTGTTTTCATTGTTGAATATACTGTATAGGGCTCTTTTTTTATTATGAAGAAACATCTCTGTTATTTACAGTTTGGGACTGCATTGCCTCAGGGGGCAAAACCCTTGAGGTTATGGCAAGGTTAACAGCAAAACATCTTGAAACATTTTTAAAAACACTAACATTCTTTTCTATCCCATCTGGGATGCCTTACTTTCCCTGTGCTATAGTTGATGCAGACAAAGGTTTGGTGCTGGAACAGTGAAACTATGTACCAAATGATTTGACAAACTTGAAAATGGTTGATTGCTGAACTGCAACCCTATCTGGATAAGACATGCCTAGTAAGAGTGTTTTATGCATTGGTGATCTAAAAATAGAGTAGTGTGATGCTCTCTCCATGGGACTGCCATTGTAAACAGCATGGACACTTCAGCAGGTACAAAATGCAGCAGCTATAATGATTTATGCTACTACTAAATTCAGTCCTATATCCCCAGTAGGGATGGGCGCAAAATGGAAAAATACTGTTTCTTTTCTCATTCCGTTTTGTTTCATTTTGTAAATATTTTTTTAAAAAATCACTACAAAATGAAATGAGTAATGAAATATGAATCATTTGCAGCAACAGTGAGAGTGCTAGTGCAGGGGGGTTCAAAAGCCTCTAGCTCACCACTCCTCTCTTGATCTTCAGAGATTGGCCCTGAATATCAAGAGAGGGGTGGTGGGCTAGAGGCTTTTTTGAATCCCCCACCACAACAGCAAGAGTGCTGGTGCAGTGGGGTATTTTTAAAACCCTCCAGCCCACCACGGTGGTGGACTGGAGCCTTTTAAAAATGTCCTGCCAGTAGTGCTCTTGCTCCAGCCAGGGTGCTGGTAGTGGGAGGTTTTTAAAAGGTTGTACTCCACCAACTATAGCCTTTTTAAAATGTCCCACCGCTAATACTCTCACCCCAGCCAGAGCTCTGGTGGCAGGACATTTTTAAAAGGCTCTTGTCGGTGGACTAGAGCCTTTTCTAAATGTCCTGTCACCAGCGCCTTGGCTGACCCCTTTTGCTGCCTCAGAATCCAAGGGGATTCCCTGGGATTCCGATGCAGCAAAGGGGGTCTGAGAGCCCTTGGAATCCCCTTGGAATCTGACACAAGGAAAGGGGTCTGGGATTACCCCCACTGTCCACAGCCCTCCCTGTCCAGAAAATCCCCTGGGAGGAGGGAGGAGCATAGGAGAAGAAAGGAGGCAGCGGTAAATTCAAGCTGTGTTGAATATACCACTCCCTCCTTCCTTCTCTCACTGTGATCCCCACCTCCCAGCTGGGACTTTTTGACAGGTCGGGGTATGGGGCAAGGGGTCACTCCCCTCCTGTCAAAAAGCCCCAGCTGGGAGGCATGGGAAGGGGCAAAAGGCAGAAAGGAACAGGCAGTGGTTTAAAAAAACCTTCTCCTTTCTGCCTTTGCCCCTCCCCCCACCTCCTAGCTGGGAGGCGGGAATTTACTGCTGCTTCCTTTCTTCTCGTGCTCCCTCATCCCAGGTAGGTTTTTTTGGACAGGGAGGGCTATGGACAATGAGGGCTGTTCACTGCCTCCTTTCTGGGGCTGGGTATATTTTCCTAGTCAAAACTGCTACAGTGCTATGCCGCCAAATGTCAGTAATAAGGTCATTGTGACCTCATACATTTCCAGAGGATAATACAGTCAGCACTGCAGCCTTCTAAGAATACTAAGGGCCTTTTCACACGACCCCTAAACTCAGCGGCAAATGGCTCCCAGCTCCAGAGCTTAAAAGTATTTCCCCACCAGCTCCGGAGTTTACAGATAATTAAGTGCGACCACGCCCACCTAAGCGTGTCCCAGCGCACTTTTCAGGTATCTGCTCTCCGGAGGTGAAAATTCCTGATGCGGATATAACAGTAGTGACTGCCGGGCTCTCCTTGCTTCTGTTTGTTCTTTTTTTGCCCCCCTCCCCTTTAAGAGATCTGAATGCAGTGCCGGGACGGCAGAACGGAGGTGAGCGGCATTCTTTTCTTCCTTTTTTTCTCCCTCCCCTCACGCAGCCAGCAGCCAGGAGTGTGGAGGGGGTGGGAACGCAGGAACAGCGACAAACCCCTAAGATCTCTGGTCCGAATTTTAGTGGCTAGCGGATCTTACGGGTCGTGTGAAAAGGCCCTAAGACTCCATACTACAGATGTGTACACTTATCAGAAGAGCCTAGTGAGGCTCATTTAGTTGCGTTGCAGAGAAGATCTTTCTCTACTGTGGCAGAAACAATGTGGGATGTTTCACCCCCTGAGATGGGACAGGCTGCCAGCATAGGCTGTTTCTCCTATCTGCTAAAGACTTGTTTGCTTGCCTAGGTGTTCTCCCTAATGGTAAATGTTGCCTGCTTTCAGTTATTAGTTTTCTAGATTTGACTATTCTATTGTCTCACTATTTTGTCTAACTTTTTATAGTATCATACAGTTATTCTAAAGTGTTTTGTGACTTTTTACACGGACGTGTTCAACAGCTACAGTAGCTATAAAGTCTCAGTTGGGACACGTTCTGCTCCAGTAGCTTGGATATAGAAGGTATTTGCATAGCAGCCCAAAAGAGCTAGTGTATAGTGCCATTACATATACTTGTAAATAAATGTTCCCAATTTTTTTAAAAAAAGATCCAAGTTAGAAAGCGGAACACATAATTTATTCTTGTTATAAAAACTCCAACAGCATTATTTTATTTACTCATTAATGTGGAAGCATCCTACATTTCAGAGTGCAGCTTTGGGTTTAAAAACAATCATAATGACTTGCAATTTTTGCTCTTACAGCATTATTAGTATAATTTAATGCCCAAGAATTATTGGATACATTAGTATATGTGTCAGAACAAAGATACTGTGAATGCTTGCCTTCAACAAGAGTAGAGAATATAGAGATGCAGTTATTGATGTGCTGGTCCATCTAAAGCTAGGACTGAGGTTAATGGGATTTTTTTTTTCATAATTAATTATGAAAAGTGCAAATATATTATGCTACAAATATTACTGCATTTCATCACTCAAGCTACAGCCCTTCCTGTCTTCTATTTCCATTTCAAACATGAAATGAATTTAGAATCAAATTCTCATGCAACTTCTTTTTGAAAAACTCCCATTTAAATCCACCATTTTGAGAGGTTACTCCAATTTTGGTTCATCTCTGCTAGCTTTTACTTCACTGCTGAGTGCAATTTCTAATTTTAATTCTCCAATAAAATCTTCTCTGCACCCTGTATTGAATATCAGAGGAATCCCACCTCATTTGGAAATAACATTCAGTGAGTTTTGAAACTACAGTAGTCTTTCTTATTGCAGCACCCTGAATGTGGAACTCTTTTCCAAAACAGTTTTCATTAGGAATGTGCTTTGGATTTGGAATTCATTTCAAAAATTAAGAGGGGGAGGGACATTTGGTGTTTAAACCAATCCAAAGTGAAGTAACAAAGTCCAAAACAGTTCTTAAAGTGAGGTTGGGCAGTCTGGGGTACCAAATTTTGTTTTAATGGTTTGATACTTAAAAGACCTGCACATTTGTGGGGAGGATCAGTGAGACTCACCCAGAAAATGAGAAAATAGCATAAGAGAATAGGAAGAATCCGGAAGAAAAGGTTGATAATTCAAGTGACAGTAAATAGCCTAAACACTCATGGAGATGACAGTCATAGAGGCCTTGAGAGGGCTCAGGTCAACCAGTTAAATTTTCCTGTCCTTGTGATATCAGCCATTTTGCATCTTGGTATTTTAATGGAAAGGTGTTGGTCTCTTACAGGTTGCTATCTACATTGCTTTAATTTTCAGTGGCAGCATGTGCACTGGATATTCTTTTCTTTTAGACAGTTGCAGGTCTAAACCTAATCCATTGCACGTGCAATTTGTGTCATGAATGTCTTGAGTCTCTTATGCAGGATTTGAGTGGAGGAGGTCACAGTAGTACCCTTAGGAATAGGGTCTAATGTGTCTTTCATCTCCCAGTCATTGTCTCCTTCACTCTTTTGATGCCTGCTTCAAGTTTTTATTTTTGCAGCAGTATGCGTTCCAGACATGCCAGACTCTAGGCTTTGCAGGGCAAATATGGTTCAGCAGTTTCTATCCCTTTGGAGTTTGGGGGGTGGTTTCCCCAGGAACTGAAAAAATACAATCCAGTTCAGTTAAGCAAGCAAGCAGCACTGTCTTCTCAGTCTAGACATTTGGTGAAGGCTGGATTTCCCCAAGCCAGTTGCTAAAGTGCACTTTCCTAGTGGGTGTATAACTCAGTGCACTTAGTGGGTGTATAACTCAGATATCTGAAACCCAATATTGACCAAACTTTGGTGAATATTGGTGAATAGTTTTTTATTGTAAAAACTTTGAAGAATTGAGGAATTGTGGGGGAGATTTGGAATAAACATATCTGCATATTTGGTGTCTTTAAGTGCCTGGGGACCATTTTTCTATAGGGGAGCTCTTTTGGGGTACATAACACAGACATTTGGACCCCAATCTTTAACAAACTTGAAGGGGTTGTAGAGAAGAGTAGATGTGAAGCCACCCTGCAATTTTGATGTCTATAAGGTGCCTTGATAGGTTCTTATAGGCTTTTCATTTTTGAAAAATGAATAAACATTTGTTAATTGATATGTAAAAAATTGTAAACTCATGATTTGTGATTCCTCAACTTTATCATTTTTTCTGATTCTCTGATTAGCAAGTTGGATTTTGCTTGTGAATTTGCCAGTACATGCAGGTCAGCATACTTTTCACTGGCACCAGACACCATTGTTCCACTGAAAATATGCTTATTCTGTGTAATACGCTTTTTGTCTACAGGTTCCAGAAGGTAGAATGGGAGGGGATAGAAGGTGGAGACTGGGAAAAGAGCTGTCTGCCATAGTGCTCTCTATACTACATGTGAAGCGCCAGCATCACATACTGTTTGCCTTTTTATTGTAAAAAAATGGTGGAAGCAAGTACTCTTAAACAGATACAAATGGAAGGGAAGTCCTAGGGGCATTTTGCCACCTGCCTGGCCACAAATCATCATCATCATCATCATCATCATCATCATCATCATCATCATCATCATCATAATCATCATCATCATCATCATCATCATCATCATCATCATCACCACCACCACCACCACCACCACCACCACCACCACCACCACCACCACCACCACCTTTCTGGTTCTGGGTTTTATTTGTGATATTATCTGTTCAGCTTGATTTTGCTTACATTCTGGGACTATTGCCTGAATTTCACTTTGCCCTTCTCCACAATCAAATGGTTCCCAACTCTTGGCTGCCCTGCTTCTGTGACATCACAAGGACCTTCCCAGTGGTCCCAGGGTTTGGCTCTGAAATCTCAGAAAATGGGATACTGCTGGCTTGCCTCTTCCAGAGATAATCAGAAACCTCATTTGGTTTAAAATTGAAACAAATAACCACATCTCTCTTCATCTGTGTACAAGGACAAATTTGAAGTCTTGGGAATTAGGTTTGAAGCTAGAATTTCCCTCTCGGATAACATGTGGAGCAGATACTTCCTCTTTTATTTAGTGTAGTGAGAAAATGCACAGCACATAAAATACATGCACCAGCATGCAACTCATACACAATGGCGTTTTGGTTTTTCGTTTGTTGTTGAGAGGTCTGTTTCAGTTCGTTTCCATTTGTCGTGAATTTTTTGAAAAATTTCGTTTCCATTTTTCGTTTTTTTCGTTTGTCGTTTCTACCCGCTTTTAGCGCAATTTTTAAAGCATTTCCGTGCACAGGCGTCCCCCAACGCCCAAGACCAGAGGGAAAACACTAAAAAAATGGATGCTGGCAGAGACACAGTATAGACTAGGTATGCAGGGAGGCTGCAAAGGCAGCGGCGGGCGTTGCCCAGGGTGCAAGGCAGCTGCAGAGTGACTGCACTGCGGAGCAAGGGAGGGTATTCACCGAGAGGTACGCACCATGCAAGAACACAGGGAGGCTGCAGGACTGAAGCTAGAGTCGGAGAGACAGCAATCCCACCCTAACTCCCACCAGAGACTGCAAGGAGGATGGGGGCTGCCAGAGCTTTTTATGCCCTCTGTGGCTGCCAGACCTGCCCGCCCAGTCTGCAACCTGGGCATGTTATTGGTTGAACATGATCCCATCACATGGCTTGCCTCTATTTTGTTGCTGGTGGTGACATCCATTTTAAAGGGGAAAGAAAAATACATCACGATGGGAGAAGACAAAAACAAACGTTTTAAGGAACCCAACCCCCCGGTAGGTATTATCAGACAATATAAATAATTATTGCTGCATTTTTACGGATGTCCAGGGCATTTTTAACATTTAGAACAGCTCATTTCATTGCGCATCGCCATTAACGGAAACGAAACATAACAACCACAATTTTCATGCTTCTGTTTCGTTTCGTTGCATTTTCATCACAATTTTCATTTGTCGTTTCGTTGCATAACGGAATGACAAATGAATAACGGAAATGAAAAAATGTTCGTTCCGTGCCCATCTCTAACAATAAGCCCGTGTTCTCAGCAAATACAACCACAACATTTCTGGTTGCTGCTGTCAATTTACTGGTTCATTGACTCCCACAGTCACACTATAAACAATGCTTGCACTGAGCAGAAAATTCTTCCCAACCTCATATGTGTCGCTAGGTCCCTACTTGCTCATGTCCAATCTATTTCAGATTCTTCCCAGCCACCCTCCCCAAAGCAGCCATTCTCCTTAACTCAAGAACTCAGAGGATTCATTAGGCTGGTATAACAAGAACACCAAACAGTAAGCAGAAGCCTGTTTTTAATATAGTAGAAAGCAAATGGGTTCTCATAACCTGCTTTTGTTCCTCAGATGTGTGCTTGTGTATGCTATACCTTCCTTTTGAAAAGCCTGTAAATTATACTCTCTTATAGCAATTGTTCTTTTTGATACGGAGCTCAAGGTGACTGGTAGAGGGCAAGGAGGACAGATACCTGTCCTCCTTGTGATACCTGTAATAAAGAGACTGCACAGCACAATGGCGGGGGGGGGGATACAGGGTTCACATTAATATAAAGATAATTTGTTTCTAAAATTTAATACTGCAAGCCAGGTTTAAAAAATGGCAGAGTGCAACATTTCTTTATGGCTTAATCCACTCTTTGTGATCTATGAATTGGAACAACAACATAAGACAGAAATCTATTTTAGGGAGGGGCTCAGGGTTCATTCACAGGCCTATTCACAGCTTGGGCTTTTTAATCATCCTTTTCCAGAAGGATTCTTGCCAGTCCATTATGATATAGCCTGAAAGCAAAATCTGAAAATCTGACATGGACAGAATGAATGACATTTTTTTTGTTAGATTAGTTTCCCTTGGCCCCTGCCTTGACCTTCAGGCTGAAATCAGAGGGCTTTATCTATCTTTTGTTCAGTTAGAAGCTCATGTCAAAATGGCAAGCATGTTTAAGAGGGAGTTGAGTCATGGCTACTGGACTTCTTTTTTGAGAGATAGAAACGTTTCGCTGTTCATCCAAACAGCTTCATCGGTCTGAATACAGCTAGTGCAAGTAGTCCTTCTTATAGTCAGCTTGACCTCTTGTCCCCTGGTCTGATTGGCTCATAAGATGAACAATAGCCTGAATAGTCTCATTAGGGAGACATTAGTGTCCATGGTCTTAAGGTAAACAATGGCTTAAGGTGCTGAAACCCATCAAGAATGGGTTGTTAGCTATGACCTTGGTGGTGAAGGCTCTTTGATTTGCCTGGGTACTTTGGAAAGTACAGCCTGATAAGTAGCAGATAGACTATGCCGGAGCCCACCACCTCTGTTGAGGGAGGGATTTTCAATGCTAACATGAATGACTTCCCTTACTCCTCTCTCAAACCACTTCTCTTCTTTGTCTAATATGTGTACATCCTCATCTTTGAAAGAGTGGCCTTTGTCCTTCAAATGGAGGTGTACTGCTGATTCTGGTCCTGAGCTGTTACCCCTCCTATCTTGGGCCATTCTTCTGTTTAATGGCTGTTTAGTTTCTCCGATGTAGAGGTCTGAACACTATTCACTGCATTGGACTGCATATACTATATTGCTCCTTTTATGGTTTGGTATCGGATCCTTTGGGTGGACAAGTCTCTCTGCCTTAGTGTGTTCCTGGGTTTGAAATAAACAGGGATGTGGTGTTTGCCAAAATTCCTTTTAAGCTTCTCTGACACTCCCGCCATGTAAGCAATGACCAGGTTCTTCCGTCGGGTCTGGGTCTCAGACTGATCCCTTGTTCTTCTGGGATGGCCCACTGCTTTGTTGAAGGCCCACTTTGGATATCCACAGGCCTTAAGTGCTGTCTTCAGGTGCCCATCTTCCTTCTTCTTGGCTTCTGTGGAGGTGGGGATGCTCTCTGCTCTGTGGCTTAGGGTCCTGATGACTCCTAGTTTGTGTTGTAATGGATGGTGGGAGTCAAACAGTAAGTATTGATCTATGTGGGTGGGTTTCCTGTAAACTTCTACTCCCAGGCCACGGTCAGGTCTGATGACTCAACTTCCAGAATGTTCTTGAGAGTTTTAGGCTACATGTTTTTTCATCTCTTTCCATTGTTCTGAGAATCATTGATAAAATGTTATGTTAGTACATGCTGGTACAGAATGAATAATCTCCCTAAAGACAACTGTGTTGTGGGAAAGAAAACTGAGTCCATTTCCAATTAACATCAATATTAGGAAGAATAGAAATTGTTTTGGGGAGAAGGAACTCAGGGCATTTATTTCATTTCTTTCCTCCCACTCAGCATTATAGAAGAACATTCAAATGGTGTCCCAAAGGTTCAACAGGAAAACTGAAATGGACAAATTTCACTTCTTAGTCTGTTTATTCCACTGTGAGCCTTGAAAATGCAGCAGATATTTTTAAATCAAGTCCCAGTTTGCTTGAAACAATTTTGAGTTTGATTCAGCTTGTCAGCCTTACTTCATAAAATAAGTGTGACACATTGGAGCAGTGAAAAGAGAATGATAGGAGTAGGCAAGTGGGATAAGGATAGAATAGATAGTAGAAATAGAGAACAGCAAGAATTAGCTGCATCTGAATAATCGCTTTAAAAACAACTAGAAATTTCCACATATCTGAATCAGTAGGAAAGCATATTGCTGGAGGCTTCTGGTTATGTGTTTTCTTTTATAAATGGTTCCTAAAATATGTTTTAGTCATCTATATGCTCAGCATCTATCATGCAGTCATGCCAATGATATTGGGAGCCATGGCAGCAGTGTTATACCAGAGCTGTTCCATATTAATACAGTGGATTAAAGTCATAGTTCTTTGTCAGTAAAAAAAAAAATGTTAAGTATTCTGTGTTATAGAGACCCTGTTTAATGAGTCAGAACATTCAAGTGTAGTAGATGAAAAGAGAGACACAGTAGTACTGCACCATACAAAGAAAAAAATTCTCAGATCCACAGTTAGACAATATTAGGACCATACAAAATGCAATAAAATATAATAAAATAAAATAAAAAGTGCAAGCTGGACCAAAATCCACTTGTGACCTAAGTTAGTATGTATTTAGTGGACAACTTCCTAATTCCTATTTCCCTTGGGTAATGATGAAACTCAATTTATTTATATATTTATATTTATATATCAGAAAACATCAATACTTGCTGCCGTTTGAGCAACTTGAACAACTGAAAAAGAAATTTAAACAGTTCACAAGGGCACAAGATAGACAGAGTTGAGGACCAACAGAAGGACTCTGCCATTGCAAAGTAGATTTGATCTGCCAGCTCTTGTACACCTGGGAGCTGAGAGGGAGCAGAAACATGATAACCCAATCATAGAAGGGTGCACAAATGCTCTGACTGAGATGTGCATCTTAAGAGTACATTCTGGGGACCCTGAATTCACTCTAGTTCTTTGGCCATTCCATATTTGCCATGTATCAGTGTAAATGTCTTCATTAATACAGTTAAATCTAAAATCTATCAAAATGATAATAGCTTTGTCATGCAACAGTTTAGAAATACTGTAGTTGATGCAATCCTGTTGTTCAGTCTAGTAAGTTGCAAGTTGAGTCAACCTATTTGAATCAGTGGAATTTATGAATGAGTTGATTCACCCAATCCCCACTAGTTCAGTAGTCCTACTCTCAAATGACTTAGGCCCACTGATGTAGGCTCATTGACAGTGGCACCAAATCCTTGGAACCATCTCCTGATGGAGCTACACATGGACACCTCCCTCCTCACCATTAAGAGGTTGCTGAAGACTTATCTGTTCCAAGAAGCCTTTGGTGGCAGCCTCCTTCAATCTTGCCCACCTTGAACAAGATATATAAAGATTTAGTTCAGAAACTTTAGACAATTGTGGAAATACTGTTTATTTTATTTTCTGGAAGAAGGCATAAATGTTAAGAGAAGAAGATATTATTGCAAATACTCGCAGGTTGCATTGTCAAGTGGCTCAAATATTTTGAGCTGTCTCTGAGTTATATCCTTTTCATATTTTAATATTATTTTAAAATTATTCCAAGTGAATTTATATAGCAGAACTTTCTTACCATTTTCTTACCATTCCTATATAAAAGTGTTATCTGTTAATCTACTGCCAACAAGACTCAAATTTTATTTCCTACATTTTGTGTGCATGCATTTGCATTCCTATCTTGAATTTCAAAGAACCTCTGTGTCTATTCCTCAGTATGTGTGTGTTGCCTCATTACTGTCATGACCGACTCTTCATGACCCCATGTCCATGGAGTTTTCTTGGCAGGAATACTGGAGTATACCAGTTCCTACTCCAGGCGCCTCCAGCACCTGGTATTCCCTGGTGGTCTCCCATCCAAGTACTAACCAGGGCCGACCCTCCTTAGCTTCCAAAATCAGGCAAGATTGAATGTCCTTAGGGCATCTAGGCATCATATTCCTCAATATACACCTTTTAAAAATTATTTTGCAATTTACATTCTTTTTTATCATTTTAATATCCCCTGTATATGCAAGAATCTGGATTTGTGTGCTTGTAGACAAAAACAGATTCCTTTTCAGAGGTTTTCTTCACCAACATGGTTATACTGCCCATCTAGCCAAAGGGCTATTATGGGCAGTTTGCAATATAACAAAATTAAAAAAAACACAATAAAAATAACAAATAAAGTGCAAATTAATCATCTCTAAATTAATAGGACAAACAAAAATAATATATATATAGTCAATTTCAGTATTAAGAAAGTAAGAACATAATGTGAAAATAAATTAAAACTAAATTATAAATAAGAAGAGTTAGAGAAAAGATTTTCGGGTGTTAGAAGGATAAAGACTAAGGTTCTGAGGGATAGTTTCCATCTGCACTGGCCTCCTAAGTATTTCACTGTCCTGTTTTATCCATGCAATAATCTACAACCTCCCTAAGGCTTGTTGCTTAGACTAAAGCCTCTCTGTTTGTCCATCATCTCTGTCTCTGTCTACTTGCAGTTTGGTACCTGACACATCTCAGTACAATACAGAGTATGCCTGAGAGTAAGGTTGCTTCTTGTCTTGTCTTGGGTCTATTTTGTTTCTTCTTCTTCTGTGCCAGCTCTTTGTATGTTTCTTCTTCTGTGCCTATTCTATTATGGTAGGCTCACAAGGACTTGCAAATTCTTTGTACTTTTGGGGAAATGCTAAATCTTGCACTCATTCATTATTAATGTCCTTTTAAAAATATTACAGTTTTTCATTGCTGCTCATCATTTTATGTGGGTTGGTCTCTTCTTTTTGTTTGTTTCTATTTTGTACCATCAAGTCAGTTTCAATTTATAGCAAACTTTCTCAGGTTTTTCTAGGTAGAGAAGACTCAGCAGAAGTGGTTTACCATTCCCCTTTTCTGGGGGCACCCTGGGACTGTGCAACTTGACCAAGGGCACACAGGCTGGCTCTTCTCCTAGGAGGAACAATGGGGAATTTAACTCCGAACCTCTGGCTCTACAGCCAGACAGCTAAACCACTGAGCTGTGTTTATGCCTTTTTAAAGAGGCACACCTATACCACTTTAGACCTGATTGAAGACTGAAAGGGAAGGCTGTCACTTGGATGCAGAAGATAGAAGGATAATTGGCTATATATCTTCCTTAGAGGACAGGACAATCTTGGATTTAATCACTTAAGTTCTGTGTTTTTAAAGGCAGATTTTGCTCCTCATAAGAGGAAAGTTAGCTGAAGACATCCTGGCGTTCTACTGTGTTTCCCCGAAAATAAGACACTGTCTTATATTTATTTTTTCTCAAGAAGACACACTAGAGCTTATTTTCAGGGGATGTCTTACTTTTATTAAGTATAATATGCTTGAATGTCAGCCCTGCACACAACCATAGCCACGCCCATCACTATTTTTTTTTAATCAGGGTAGGGCTTATATTTAATAAACACATAGAAATCCTGCTAGGGCTTATTTTTGGGGGAGGTCTTATTTTCAAGGAAAAGGGTATTTCTGATACACAAAATCTGCCTTAGACTGTATAAGGATCCATACTTCAAAAAAAAAAGCAATTTAAAGAGAAGAATGAAGTTTTAATTATTAGTAGTAGTTGTTGTGAGTTTTTACGGGCTGTTTGGCCGTGTTCTGGAAGTTTTTCATCCTGATGTTTTGCCGGACTCTGTGGCTGGCATCTTCAGAGGGCAAGGAGCTCATGGAACTAGGAGTTCTCTCTGTGCTTTTGTATTGCTTCAAAGCCAACTTTAGTACCAAATTGGTGACAGAGTAATTATTTGAAATACAAACTTACTACTGTATTTAGCCATTCAGACTTCCTACCTTTGGGTTGCCCTAATAAGATGACCATGCTGTGTCAAAATAAATTTTCCATTGAAATACATTACATGAATTATACTTGCAAGAGCATACATTTGAAATGCATCTTAATTTAACAGATTATTTTGTCCATCTATTGTAGTGAATGAAGCATATGGTTTTGTTTTAATGGGTCATGGTTTGTGACACACTTTAGGCAGCCACAGGATATGTAATTGGAAACTATTGTTGCCATAGAAACAGTAATTGATGCATCTTCCTGGTAAGATCCTTGGGTCAGTCATAGGTCTTACTACTAGCTTTCAGCATCTGCTACTTTTCATTATGGTGATAGTTCTTTTTAAGTGTTTATAGCTCTAGAGCAGCATAAAATCCCACATTGATGGAAAATGTGGTGTGGTACCACATTGTAGGAATGTAAGAGGACTAACCTTGGTGGTAGAATATGAAAGCTAATAAGCACAATTCTGACATGAAACCCTTGCAAATGTAAATGAGAATTCCTCAGAACAATCCTATAGATAGAGCAGTGGCATGTTGGATCTGTAGGATGAGAGATTAAAAAGCCAATAACAGTTACTGTCAGTTGCCATCTGCTATACCTTGTGCCATAGTTCATAGTATACTATCTTAATAATAATCATGAGCCACCAAATCAATTTTTACTTAAGGGGACACTTTTTAGCGTTTTCTAGATGAGGAGTACTGAGAAGCAGTTTACCAATTATTTACTTTAGGGACATCCTGGGACTGTGCATCTTGGCCAAGACCACAGAAACTGTCTCTTCTCCTTGGAGGCAGAGTGGGAAGCTGGATTCCCAACCAGATACCTAAACAACTGAGCTATCCACCCAGCTTTCTTAGAAACCATCAAAAAGGATTTATCCTATAACTGCATGAAAGTTTTTTTTTTAAAGATAAAGAGGGTTGTCATCCTGTGGTCCTAGAGCTTGAAACGAATGGACCAGTCATGAGGCATATAGCAGGCAAATGTCCAGCAGCCCTGTTAAGCTCCAGAAAGCACTAGGACAAGCTTTGGTTTTTTCATATCATACACCACCCCTCTCCCTCTCTGTTCCTTTGTCTTTGTAGTATGCCGGGTCTCAGCTTAAATGAGCTGAACTTTCTACCCACTGACCCACTTAACAAGGCTAAAGGAACATACATAGTCAGACCCAAACTAATGTGATCACTTAAAGATACAGTATATGGTTATTATAGCTTCCTTATAAATGCACTTAGCAAAATGTGCCAAGTTTTGGATTCTGTATATTTGCTGGTGGAGAAAGTTCACATAGTAGCCTAATAATGACAAAAATAAGTGAGCATGATCAAGTTGATTTCATCTTACAGCAACCCTTTCCAAGGGTGTTCTCCAGTCTTTTCTTCTAGGGATGCTATGGATGCTGTGTAGTCTGCCCAGCTACATGAGCTGGCTTTCTTCCTGGGAAGCTACATGATTGAGTTGTGAAAGTTTTTGCCATGGTTCAACTTCCAGAGAGCTTGTAAATAGAAATGGGCACAAATAAAAAAATTGTGTTTAGTTTGTCGTTTGTCGTTTAGGGGGTTCATTTTTTGTGAATTTTTGCAAAAAATCTGTTTTCGTTTTCATTTTCGTTCGTTCCGTTACCGTTTCGTTACCATTTATTTCAATTTTTTGTGATTTTTTTTAGCATTTAAAGCAGTTCAATGTATTGACGTAACGAAAACGAAACGGACGACAAAATTTCTGGTGTTTCTGTTCGTTTCGTTTCATTTTAGAGACAAAATTCATTTGTCATTTTGTTACGTAATGAAATGAAAAAAAAAACCGAAATGAAAAATTGTTCGTTTCGTGCCCATCTCTACTTGTAAAATTTTCTTTTTTGGACTACAGCTCTCAGCATGCTCCTCGATTCACTTAGCTGCTTTAACTTTAGCTGAAGTCATGCAAAGGGTGGGCTTTGCTTTGCGACTGAAACATGCCACTCCTGGAAAATGGGACAGCATTCTGACCCATGTGACTGGTAAACTCTTAGACTGGACTTTCAAGAGAATTACCTTTGAGGTTTTATCAGTTGGATACCTATGGTAACCAGAAAAGATAATGTCCTCGTAAGAAGAGTGTCACATTGCTTCCGCAACCCGGTGACTTCTAAGTTGCAGAAACACCCATCAAGGAACCTTTTCAAATCTAAAGGATGCCCTGAGGGATAGACTGAAACTGAGTTCTGCTGCATGATATGCACAGCATTAGTGTTGTATATTTTACCTATTGAATCATAAACCACAACTTTTCCTACCAATCTTCATCTGTTCTCAAATTAATTCTAGTGGTAAATGAGCTTCCTCTAACATGTTGCATTATTAAAGAATTTCCATTCAATATATGCAGTTATTAGCAAAGCCAGTCGAAAGAAGTGTACATGAGTGATAAGTTTAATATGTGTTCTTTCCTTTATCAAGTGACTGGAAGATCAATTTCAGCATGTCCTCTTAAAAATATATGAACTAACTTGCGTGACAAGTCAAGAATGGGAACAGAGCTTGTAGTATATATTGCCCCTTCTGTCATTCTTTCATGATTTATTTAGAATGTTTCCAAGATTCAAAACTGAAGCCCATATTGATTTTACAATGCAAAGTTCATATCACAAGTTTCTGTAACTTTGTTGCTGCTTTAGTACTGAAGCCATAAATGAGTCCTACTCCTTTCTCATCTGCAAAGGAATGGGAAGTGACAGAAATAGATGCCCAATGGCATGGTCTGGTCATCATGATTCTCTAAATGTATTACAGGCTGGATAGAAAGAAGAGCTATCCTGTGTGGCCTTGAGCAAGCTGCACAGTCCCACAGTGTCCCTAGATGAATGGAATGGCAAACCACTTTTAAGCATTGTATACCTAGAAAATCCTGGAAAGGGTTGCCATAAGTAGGAATCATCATCATCATCATCATCATGAATGTTGTGAAGTTTTACAAAACTTCTTTACTAAGGGAAAACTAAATTAAGCTTAGTTAAACCTTTTTAAACATTGGGCAATGTTAACAAGTACTCCACCCCCTACATGCACTGAGAGAAAATGTAAGGGAGTTTGTGATGGTACTCTGTACTCTCATTGTTGACATTGAGAGCTGTAGTCCAGGTGGTAGCTTTTCAAAGCTCTGGGAGTGGGATATGTGACATCATTAAGGATGATGCCAGTACCGTTTTGGCAGTGCTGGTGTGATCCGTTAAATGAGTAGGGTCTCAGCCATTAATCTCTCCCCATTATGATTTTTTCTATGTTAAAATGATGCTCACTGTGTAAGACTGGACTAGATGTATGGAGGAGAACCCAAACCTTCTAATTTAATGGTTGTGTGTGAAGTTCCCTCTAAGGCTGGCGTGCACCCCTTCACCCATCTGCACCAGGCTTTTCCTCCCCAACACACCCACAGTGAGTGTTTATTTTTTCTGGTCACAGTGGGAGGAGGCACCCACATGCAGGAGGGATAGAGGTGGCTTTCACTGCTACTGTCACTTTTTCTATCATAGACATTGACCTCACCAGAAGTTAACCCACCCAGTCCAAAAGCAGGTCAGTCCTATCAGAGTTTCAAACAATCCCTCACATGCAAAGGACAATACCTGGGAGAATAAGTCTATTGATGACACCCTGTTAGGAGAAATCCAGAGAAACCATGATCTGCAGTATTTAGCCCTTAACTGGAGCCGTTCCTTGTTCTTCCTTGTTTAAGTCTCCTGTTGTGTATGGCATTTTCCTGGTAAGGCAGAGAGTGAAATCTGAAAAATAAAGAATGATTCTTAGGGTGTGTTCATGACTTAATCCTACTGGGATATTGGCTAATATGAAAGTAAGTTCAGGGACTGTCTATACCACTTCTTCTTCAAGTGTCATGTCCTCCTAAAAGGTTGGCGATCACTAACATGAACTGGTTTCAATCTAAAGTTATTCTAAACAGAGCAGTTGTGCTCACTGCGGACCATTGGCTTGAATGTTCTTCTATGCCCTGGCAGGCTATGCTTCCCATCTATTTTTCCTTGAAGGATAACTTGCCGCAGATAGTATTTCTTATTGTGCATTGTGTCCAAAATCCTACAATTTTCTTCTCTTTACAGTATTGACGATTTCTTCTTTTTACAGTATTGAGGATTTCTAACTTTTTATTCATGTGCTGTAATACAGCTACATTAGTGACTCTGGCTGTCCAAGGTATCTTCAGAATTCATCTGTATGTCCACATTTTGAATGCTTGTGGTGTATACAGTACCATGAAATATCTATTTGAATGGGTATTACTGCTTTTTTTATCCAAACCAAAAGCTCGGTTATTTTTAACTATATTAGAAAAGCATCATTTCTGAATATCTTTTGAAGTAATTCCATCTCAGTTCATGAATTATTAAGTACACTTATTTTCAGTGTTCACTAGGTTCCTTTCATTGCTAGTAAAACACACACCCCATTGAAAAGTGGTAAGTAAAGAGCATCAAAGGCAGCGTAAAGCATAGAAACATTATCAGTTGGGCTATCATAATAAAGCAAGAACAAAGTTTACTCATATAAATTTTAACTCATAAAGAAATTGGTTAATTTTTCAATTTCAAGAACAAAATGTGTCACATTTCTTCCACAACTATGGACGCAATGCCAATTGTTTTTTTCAAACTGATACTCTTGAAGGAACGAAAAGTTTCCACCTTCTGCAGGTGTGAATATCCCTTTGGGGTGTTCCCTTTTAGATATGAAAGAGGCCATGCCTAAGAACTACTGTAATTTGCATTAGTCTGTAATTAGATAAAGAAAACACACCATTATAGCCATACATTGTACCTAAGTTATCAGAACATAACTTCAGCTAATATTTAATATCTGATGGGCCATCACAAAGCAAATTAGTTAGCATGCTACAGGTAATCAGAACACCATGTAGAATCAAATGGCTTTTAATATTTAAAGAGCCACTGCTTTTATCAAAACTTTCTGTTGCATATACTTTGGACCATGTATGAAGCATAAAGCATAAACCAATGGATAACTTAGAGATGAACAAGATCATGCAGTTTATTTATTTATTTATTTATTTATTTATTTATTTATTTATTTATTTGATTTGATAGATAGATAGCTACTCTGGACAGTTTACACTAATAGATAGATAGATAGATAGATAGATAGATAGATAGATAGATAGATAGATAGATAGATAGATACAGTGGTACCTTGTATAAAGGAATTAATTCATTCCAAATGAAGTTATGTTAAGCAAATTTTCCTTTATACAAATTTCCCATAGGAATGCGTTGAAAATGGAGTAATCCCATTTTTATGTTTGTAAAGGCAATTATGTTCCAAATTTCCCTATCTCTGAATTTTTATGTTGTGTGTGTGTGTGTGTGTGTGTGTGTGTGTGTGTGTGTGTGTGTGTGTGTGTGTGTGTGTGTGTGTGTGTGTGTGTGTGTGTGTGTATAAACTATAAAGCAATAAAATTAAGCCAACAAAATAAGTAGAAAATCAATCATAAAATAGACAGACATAGCAAGAGGCAGAAGAGGAAATGTTTCAGATCCAGATGATGAAAAGATCAAGACTCAGGGAAGGCTATTCTAAACAACCAAGTTTTTAATTGTCATTTAAAAATTTTAAGTCTAGGAGCTGTATGTATCTCAAGGGGCAGCTTGTTCCATTGCTGAAGAGCAACCATAGAGAAGGCCCAATTTCTGGTTGTTTCCTTATGGGCTTCCCTTACTGTTAGCACCCTCAAGTGCTCAGCCTGAGATCAGGTGGTATGGGCAGTTCTATTTGGGATAAGCCATTATGACAGATAATGAGATCCCAAACCGGGCTTTGTATGTTAGCATTAGAACTGTGAAGTCATGAGAAAGTGTATTGGTAACCAGTGCAGAGCGGCCAGAACAGGGGTAATGTGGTGATATCTTTTTGTCCCTATTAGTAATCTGGATGCTGTATTCTATACTAACTGCAGCCTCCACACCAACCTCACAGGCAGCCCCACATTGAGTGCACTACAGTAGCCAATGAGAGTTCTTTGTCCAATCTAAACTTGGCAGGTTTGGTATTTTTATGGCAGAGGTACACCTCTTCAAAATTTGATACTGTTGGGATGGAAAAGGCCAATAAATATGAAACTACAGGCAGTCTGGACATTATATTTAATGTACAAATTAGAGATTGTCATGACATGGAAATATAGTGCTTTGTTTTATTTCATTTCTTTAGTTGTTTTATTTTGTTTTGCTTGTAACAAATTTTAAAGTAGTTTCATAACAAAACAAAATGAAATGAAATTCTTTCTAATTGAATTGGGATTCAAAAGTGAAGCTGCTAATCGCTCACCCATTTGGGGGGGGGATATTGCAGCTTCCCAATTCAATCAGAAATAATTTTTCATATGGGCACCCCCTTTGGAGTTTAATAACTCAGCCCCCTGAGCCCCAAACCTCTCCAAATTTGGTGGGCTTAAAGGGAAGAGCTTGAGGAAGCTCCCCTGCCATTTCCTCTAGGATGAATTGTTTAATTCCTAGAGGAAAAAATTGTGTTCCGTTTCATGACAAAATGCGTCCTTCTGATTCATTACATAACAAAGTAATTCATTACGTAACAAAATGACAAAACAGCATCTATTTTTCTTTTCGTGCCCATCTCTAATTTAAAAAAAATTAAAAATCTTCATGATAATGTTAAAAGCAAAGTCTACCCTTGCCTCTTTTTAAACTTGACTTTGACATAACTATATTTGGTGTCCAGTGGGCATCAGCATGATCCACATGCCTCTCTCTAATCAGGACTATCATGCATTGGTAAGAAGAAAGTAAATCTCCCTTTCTTTCTTTTTCTTTCTTTTTCTTTCTTTCTTTTTCTCTCTCTCTTTCTCTTTCTCTTTCACATTCCCTTTCTCCCTCTCTCTTACACACAGACATATACTGCACAAGAATACAGGACTTCCATTGATATTTATAGATGCCTTCTTTTTCCAGGGCTTCTCCATTTTTTAAAAACAGCCTTCTTCCTTGTTTAAAAATGCATATTTTCTCAGGATAGGCTTCTTTCTTTCTGTCTTTCTTTTGGGCGCTTTTACACAACCCCTAAAATCCGAGGCATAGGGCTCCCAGATGCGGAGCTTAAAATTGTTTTCCCACCAGCTGCACACTTTAAAAAAAATTAAGTACAACCATGCCCACTTAAGCGCACCCCAGCGCATTTTAAAAGTACCTGGTCTCCGGAGGTAAAAAAAATTCTGATGCAGATTGTAAAGCAGTGAGTGCCAGGCTCTCCTCACCTTCTGTTTGGTTTTTTTGCCCTCCGCCCCTTTAAGAGACTAGAATGCTTCCGGGGCTGCTCCTGACAGCAGAGCAGAGGTGAGCCTGCATTCTTTTCTCCCTTTTTTCTCCCTCTCCTCATGCAGATAGGAGCAATGGCGTGCGGAGGGGTGGGAACACAACAAGAGGAGCAAACCCCCAAGATCTCTGGTCCGAATTTAAGTTGCCAGCAGATCTTAGGGGTCATGTAAAAGCGCCCTTTCTTTCTTTCTTTCTTTCTTTCTTTCTTTCTTTCTTTCTTTTTTTCTTTCTGTTTCAGGTCCTGAGGGATGTCCTCTCAGGTTCCTCATCCACCCCATAAAAGGCATCTAGTTACTTACTGAAAATAAGTCTTTTAAATCAATCATAAAACATGAGTGACAGGAGAATACAATTTCTGGGCCCAAAGCAAACAACGGAAGAGACTAGGGGCAACATTTTTTTCCCAGAATGCTTCCCCCAGTTACTTACCAGGGATTCAGCCCTTTGGGAAGTACTGTTGGGAAAATAAGCAGCTGAAAAAAATGTGTCTTCTACCCATGCATGAAGGTCCTGATCAAAGCCTGTCCCTCACATGATCACTAGTAAGCAAGAAAAGAAAGTATTTCAGACACGTGCTATGCATTTAAAGCCTCATACTGAGAAATGGAAAAGAATGAAACAAGTAATAAAGAAGAAGGGGAATGAATCAGATAATAACAAATGGAAAATAAAATGAATGTAATAAGTTATCCCAGGAGGATCCCACCCAAAACATTTTCTTTACAGTTTTAAATCAGTTATAGGGGGAAAATGCTGTCAGATTAGTCTAAAGGCAAATCACACACTCCTGCTATAGCTACACTTAATGAGCTTTGATAAGAAAGTTCCTAGGTGAGAACTATAGTTTGTTAAAGGTACTTCACTAGATCCATGCTCACCTTACACACTATCAGCACTCAGGAGTTCCTCAATGGTAACATATTGTATTAATTAATGCATTTATTTAGACTGTTTTTACCCCACTGTTCTCCTTGGAAAAAGACCCAAGGTGGCTTACATTAATGAGGGGCAATATACAGTCAAGTACAATTAGGACATATTCAAGTTTGAGAAAAGGGAATTGAGGAACATCTTACAGCATTAAAAGACAACATTAATGTTACAAGAGAATGTAAGCAGCTAAAGAGAGAGTAAAAAGTCCATGTAATCATGCATGGTAGACCATCCAAAAGTTATGAGGGATGAAGACTAACATTGAAAACATAGTATCAATGCAGTCACACAAGGGAGATATAAACACAAAGTTTAGGTAATCTGTATGGTAAATTCATATAAAGACACATAATATGTAGTCCATCATTCATGGAAAGCTTGTCTGAAGAGGAAGGTCTTTGCTTGTTTCTGGAAAGACATCAGAGATGGGGCAGTTCTGGCTCCTAGAGGGAGGGTGTTCCAGAGTCTGGGCACCACAGCCAAGAAGTCCCTTTCATGTGTTCCCATGTGACGTACCTGTGAGGGTGGTGGGATGGAGAGAAGGGCTTCTCCTGATGACGTTAACACCCTAGCATGTTCATACTGTGATATTCGATCTTTGAGGTAGCTTGGACCCAGGTCATACAGTGCTTTGCAGGTTACGGTCAACACTTTGAATTTCGCCTGATAGCTGATTGGTAGCCAGTGGAGCTGCTTTATTGCATCTGTGGCATAGATATGCCCCCATCTTACTATTCTTCAGTTTTATAAATAAATAAATAAATAAATAAATAAATAAATAAATAAATAAATAAATAAATAAATAAATAAATAAAGGAGCTTTGTCAAAATTACCAAATACCTGTCAACTTTTTCTCCATTTTGTGTGTTGGGCTCCCCTCTCATCATCCTTCATGTATGCCATTGTTCCATGCCGCTCCCAATGGTACTCATCCCCCATTTTTAAAAAAGAAGTCTGAATGAATTTTATGCATCTAAAGTACTTTAAGGTGAAAGGAGTTTGAGAAATGTAAATTGGCAATTGTAATACCTCTGGGCTCTTACTGTTCTCTTTCCAGCTATGTAAATACAACTAAATAAGAAGCACACACTATGCTAAAAATAGTGTGGCATACATATGTGTTGGAAACTTTGTTACAGTAAAGCATAGGGTGCCAAACAAAGCCTGCAGGAATAAACAGAGATTCTGCCCAAACTTTTGCAAGATTTTCTTTCTCTGCATCTTGAAAAGCAGAACAGAGTAAGGATGGTTTATTTCTCAGATAACAATAACATCATTCTAAAGCCCATAGAGACATCTCCTTTATCGTAAATGACTGGGCAGCTTTCTGTTTTGTAAGTTTACACAGTGGGGAGAGACTCTTTGTGGTGTGTTTAGTTCAACAAGTAGTCTCCAGGTCTGTTTGTGGTACAGACCAATCTCTCTGTCTTTGTTTTTTTAAATTCCTTGTGCAACTGTACTATTACAAAAGAATCCCTGTGCTTAAAAACGTTTGCTATGTTTCTGTTTAGTTTTTGCAGCCAGCACTGAAGATACAAGCCTAGTCAATGTATATTAAAGCATTACCAGACATACTGCAGGAATTAGTCTGGTTTATCACACATTTCAATAAGAGGTAGTTTTGTCAGGTTTCTTTGTATATAGCTCCTAAAGAAGGCTGCAAACTGTTTAGGCCAGTGATGGTGAACCTTTTAGAGACCGAGTACCCAAAGTGCAATTCAAAACCCACTAATTTTCTCGCAAAGTGCCAGTACACCCATTTAACCTGAATACAGGTGGCTGTGAAGAGGTGATGTCGGGTGCCCACAGAAAGGGCTCTGAGTACCACCTTTGGCACCCGTGCCATAGGTTCGCCAACACTGGTTTAGGCCAAAACACATTTGTCAGGTTTTAAAGTGAAACAAAGTTACTTTTGTCTCTCTTTCATAATCAGTTCTGCCTGAAGAGGGAGCTTTTACTTTAATGGAAAAACCAGAAGCTGGATAAAACCTACAGGCATTTATTCTCACTGAGCCAAAAAAGCCTGCATATAGTGGCCAGCAACGATCTTCAACCCTTCTGCCCCCTCTTAATTTTTTGAACTATTAGAGCCAAACAATGCATTGCAGACACCCCATAATTAGATGGGGAAATGTGTTAAGTCCTAAAAATGACTGCTTGTCATTGGTGGAACCTTTCACAAACAAATTTTGTAATTGTTTTCTGGGAGTTTAGTACAGATTTTGTTTGCCATAATGAAACACTAGTGAATTCCAGCTTCTAATCATGGGCTATATCTATAAAGCATAGTTAGCAAAACCAAGTAATAAGGCCTTAGAGGGCTGCTTATTATGCAAGCTCTATTTGACTCATCTAGTATAGATGTTAAGGGTGCTAGTTTTTAATTCTGTGAAATTGGGGGAGGGTGGGTAGAAGAAGATAAGGAAGCTGGAGGCTCCCCAGTAGGAGTGGAAAGGTAGCTGGAGCCTGGAACTGCACTTATAACCTTCACTTTTGTTCCTCTTACTTTTCCATTGTGCCAATAAAAAAATAAAAAATAAAAATAAATTGGCAGGTAACATTCATGCAGATCAAAATCTTCCTGAACCACACAATTCCTCAGTTTTGGCTGAGGACACTTTTAGATGTTGATCGATAAAAGCAGTTGCTGCATGAAAACTGACTGCAGTGTTTTCTGCAGTCACAATCCTCTGAGACTCTGAGACTTGAACCTAACCTCACTTTTGTAAATGAATTGGAAGTATCTTCCATTCATGTGTTTATAAAATATCTGTATGGATTCTAAATGCCTTTGTGATTGTCGTCCAACTCAAGTTCTTGTCATGGAAGTCTAGGAAGACACTGTCCTAGAAAAACTGGTTTCTCTATTAAGTGTTGGAACCCCTATCTGTATTCCATTATCCATCACGTAACATATATGCAGAGAATGAATCTCCAGTGGAGATACACTCTCTAGAAAGGTACAGTTATTTCTTGAACATTTTCTCTTTTTTTCAGCTAAGTACCTTAGGTTTGGGTCTAATTTTTAAACCTTACATCAGTATCATTCAAAAGGACACTGTGTGTGGCAGTATCAACCCTACACACTTCTGTGAATATAATGCCATGTTAACTGTTTGATAAGGTATTTTGAATGCTCTGTTGGACAGTTCTTCTGCTCTACAACAGGTAATGTTAAGTTCCTCACCAAATTATGAAAACAGTGTTCCTTAAGAATGATCATAGAGGGAGATCTATTTTTCAATACAATCTCTCACCCAATCTCTCTTTCCTTTTCCCTCTCCCTCACTGTATAATAGGAGACTTAACCAAGAATGTTTGTTTTCCTTCTCTGCCCTTCCTATAAACAGGTGACATCATGCATTTACCGCCGTATCTTAGAATGGACTTCTTGTTAAACCGAGGCGCTTCAGGCACAAGCAGAGACGCGGGTTTAGGACAGACTTGTCTGGAACCTCAAAAAAGCCGCACCTTGAAGCGCCCAACGGTTTTGGAGCCAATACCCATGGAGGCTTCTTCTTCCACAAGAGAAGGACAGTCATGGCAACCTGGTGCCGTAGCAACATTACCTCAGCGGGAAGGAGCTGAGCTAGGACAGGCCGCTAAAATGAGCAGCTCCCAAGAATCACTTCTGGACTCCCGGAGCCACTTAAAAGGAAATAATCCATACGCAAAATCTTACACCCTGGTATAACAAAAGATCATATGGCTGGACAGTGGCTGTAAATACTTAACAGTTATTTAAAAAAACCAATCAAAGCTACCTTTTTATTGAATTCCAATATTTATAATTAAAGAAGAAGATTGCCAAAATATTTGGGACAGAAAAATGCAACCTACAGACAGTGCAAAGACTCTCTGGCTTTTTTTCTGTCTGAGTGTGAACTTCATCTGACTGAGCCTCCTGACTTTTTTGGGAAAAAGGAGTCCAGTTTTTCTGATATTCACAAGCGTTTGTGTTTTTACTGATTTTCTACAAAGTGCATGGGGACTAAATAAAATATTTTAAACTGGGAGTTCCATCACACACAAGTAAGGAGGGAAACAATTTTTAAAAAATCACCCTATTTGTGAATTTAAAGGAATATTTATTTGAGAAGGCAAAAAAAGGTCTTTTGTCATGTTTGCACTTTTTTTAAAAGTTAGAAAATGGGTCCTTCTCTGATATTTTTTTCTTTCATTGTTAATTAGGATGAGTGCTGTGAGTCAGTGAAGTGGGGAAGGGTGGGGGAATCAATTTGGTTTTGGCATTTCTTTTCTCTTTTTTTAATATTAATTTAATGAGACACTCTTTGCATTTTGTCTATGCGAAATAAAAGGGTCTTCTGCCTTTATCTCTGTGTCTGGATTGCCTTGCCTTGCCTTGTTTTCACGTAAACTGTATTTATTTAGCACTGGATCATATAGTTTTTGTAGAATTATAATTTCCACTCACATACACTAACTGGAAAAGGATTTTTTTAACAATAGGAGAGGTTTTAAAACACTCTCAGGGACTTTCTGAGTGAAGGAATTTGTTCAAATTTGATTTTTAATATCTACAGTTATCAAAACCAATGAATATTAATTATATGATGCCTTTGAAATGGATGCTATTTACATCAATATTTTCTTAAGTTGATGAATATGTTCTCTTTCTCTTGAAACACCAATGAGGGCCATAGAACTAGGGAATGTGGTGCTGTTACTGTATACATTTTGATTTGTTTTCTTTTTTAATCTAAGAAGTCCTAATGACTACTATGTTACAGGGAGAAGGAAGTCAATTGTTACCAGATTAGATCAGCTCTAAACAAAAAAAAAAAAAAAAATATTATGCTTTTACTTCCACAATTCAACATGGCAATTTACACTGATTTGGGCATCTAGTTTGTCTTGCACCATGCACAAGATTCTACTGCTTATTATTCATAACTTGTGCCACAGCAGCTAAAGCTGATAAACACATCTGACTCAATGTAGCATTACCTTAATGGCCTCTGCACTATTATATTGTTCCCTAAAATATGTGAGCATCAGGCAAGCTGTTAAGGATAAATTGTTACCATGAATGAAGAATTCTTGTTTTGGCTATCAGACACCTGTGTGGATTTGTTTTTTGGCTTTCGGTTATTTAGAATTTCAGTTATATTTTCAAAAGTTATCATAGCTATCTTCAAAACATCTGCTAGACTCTACTAAATTATGCCTTTTGTTGAAGGAGCTTATAAATCCTATGACTGTTAACTGACTTCCATATTGAATCTTAGTTGTATCCAGCCTCTTGTGATTTCATCAAGTATGGCAAGCATGTACAAACTTCGGCCCTCCAGATGCTTTGGACCACAACTCCCACAGTCCTTTGCCAATCTAAGCTTAGAATTCTGGGAGTCTGGGTCCAAAACATCAGGAGGGCTGAAGTCTGGACATGCCTGAAGTATGGGTTTTCCTTCACTATTATTTTGCTCTAGTATTTGATTATCTTGCAAACTCTGACCAGATCTGATCACATACGGATTTGTGATCCTCCAGGAGGTCTGTTTTTAAGCCAGTTCTGGACAAATTTATTCAATCCACTCATGTTCCTCTTTTCTACACTATGGCATCCAGAACTTTCACAAAAGAAAAACCAAGTGCAACCTATATTATTTTACAAGATTAAATAGTAATGCCAGTGAACTTAATACACACATTTCTCTTTCTATAGAGGAGATGACTTTTAATTCAGTTACTTTGTGGAATTTGTTGACACTAGCCACTGTTCTTGGGTTGATGAAAGGAGTAACTGTGGTTAGCAGAAAATGGAAACAGAGATCTCTGATCTGTTCTTGGCCATGCCAGAAGAGCCATAGGGCAGAGGCAAGAGAAACATGTGAGTTTGCATCTTTGGGGCTTAAATTCATAGGACTCAACTATAGTTTGACATTGGGACTGAATGTAGGCATTGTATACTGCTTTATGAGAAAAGAATGCATGATGTGCATCAGTTTAGAAAGAAAACAGGTAAAGTGTGTGAAAGAAGTGTAAAACCATTGCACCTGAACTCTGAAGCACATTTTATATACTATGTTACATTATTCACTATCCGTATAGTTCATTGAGGTGAACATTTTGAAGAATGCATTGAACAAACCATGAAGACTGTGAACTTTTTTTTCTTTACCTTACTTTAATTTTAACTTAGTAACAAAGATGTGACAAGAGTCTTAAAGAAAATTAATTAAGCATATTATAAAAGGCAATATCAAATCCCCTTAATGGAGCAATAAGTTGAAAAATACAATCTGTCCATATCTGGTATTCCGAAAATTCAAAAAATAAAGTCAATTTCTCTTGAGTGCTGTTTCTTTTATTATTCTATTCCTTCTCTATGCCCCATCATATGAGTCAGTTCTGTTAACTAGCAAAGAATTCCCCTTTTCCTTCATCCATTTTTCAAGGAAGAAGTCTTCAGTTGCACAATAACAAGGTGAACTGCTATCAGGTGCTCATGTTGTTTGACATATACACTCCATAAATCCCTGCAAAGCAATCAGTGAGTAAACTATAATCAGATGATTTCTTCAGTTCTCATTTTAATGCAAATATCAACAACTCTTTCTCAAAACAACACAAAAATGGAAAAATCATGCATCTTTACTTTGATGTTCACAATCTCTCAAATATTAAAGGTTTCTGATAAAATGTATGTAGGAAAACTTATATACTACAGTAAAATGTGTAGAGGAATTTATATGTTGGCAGTAAAATACAGTAGGACCCCAGTATCCGCTGTGGATTGGTTCCAAGCCTTCCCGTGGATAATGAAAACCATGGATAAGAGAGAATGCCAAAATGTCCCCAAAATTGCTGTTTTGTGATAATAACTTGGTTTATAGCTGCTGTTCTGCAACAGTAGCTTGCTTTGCGGCTGCTGTTTTATGACAGTAGCTTGCTTTAAAGCTGCTCTTTGTGACAGTAGCTTGCTTTGCAGCTGCTGAATTATTTATTTATTTTTTCATCTGCCAGCCATGGATAACTGAATCAGTGGATAATGAATCAGTTGATACTGTAACACTCAAAACAGCTATTCTAATGGGGATTTTTATGTGAGATATGACAATATCAGATGAATATATATATAATTTTGTAGTCTTTAAAATTGCAAACAGAAGGACAAAATGAATTATTGTCAACTTTTCTCCCTCCGCTCTCTCAGCATTTTTTTTTGTTACAAAATGCTGAAGATAAAGAGAACTTGAAATTCTAAGGTGTTGAAAAAATGTTTTTATTTATTTAGGAGTTCCAGCACAGAGTTTGAATTTTTTTGCTATAGTGGCTACCTTTGTTTTTCCTGGAAAAGAAATAAAAAGGTCAGAAACGCTGAAGTTGACAAATTATCAATTCCTAGCAATGTCTAAAGATATGCATGACATTTGTTATTCCCTTCCAAAAGCCATAGCTATGTTGTAGTCCCAACCAGATGGGAAAATTGTATGGACATCCATATTGGAAAATCCTGTTGAACATGTTGAACAGTTTTCATCGTCCATTTACAGCATATTCTGTAATTTCCTTGAAGTCATGGGCCATCCAAATAGAGTCATCTTGAGTTGAGCTTTCATAGTACCTGTGTCATAGTACCATGGAGCAAAAACTTCATAAGTTTCATGATGGTGTGATAATGTTTCTATTACTGACATGAAAATCTTTTCAAATCAGGGCCACTGCTTAATTACTCCTAAAATCCTCCAAAGAAAAATATCATAATATAATATAATATATTATCTATCTATCTATCTATCTATCTATCTATCTATCTATCTATCTATCTATCTATCTATCTATAGATAGATAGATAGATAGATAGATAGATAGATAGATAGATAGATAGATAGATAGATAGATATTCATTCTCCTTCACCTTAAAAGTCAATGAAAGATGCTTTTTGGTATAAACCTCTGGATAGCTCAGTGGTTTAGGTGTCCTGATGTTGGGATTTCAGTTCCTTACTGTGCCTCCTTGAGAAGGGCTGAACTTGGTGATCCACAGTGTCCTTTTAGCTCTGCAGTTCAAAGATGGTGTTGAAGAAGGAAGGAAGGAAGGAAGGAAGGAAGGAAGGAAAGGAAAGGAAAGGAAAATGTATAACATAATAGATCCACAGGGTTGTTTCCTTGGGTATGTTCAAAGCTGTTGGAAACATTTATTTGGATCCATAAAATGTCACCCTTAATGCATTCCATAAAATGTCTTTAATGTCTTCCTTCCAGATGCCTAACAGACAAACTTGCAATAATCACGGCTTTTTGAATCACAGTGAATTTTAAATTAGCAGCTATTAGCAATTGTTTTAAATTAGCAGATAAAGATTTTGCAATGACTCCAACTGCTGAAATTAGTACGAGGAGGAGGTGATCTTGTGTCCATATTCTTTTCATATCTTGCTTTAATGCTTAATACTTAGCATTTTTGTGCTTCCTGTACTTTTGTGGCTGCTTGATGATGGAACTTCAGCTTCTGTAAGGTGTTGTTGTTTATCCAGAGGCATAGTACCTGATTTATTGAAGTAAACCATTTTTATCTGTTTTGTATTTGTATTGTTTTATCTGTGATTACTTCTTTGTTCCAGTATAGTACTGCAGTTTTGCTTTCTAAAGCTGGAAGCAGCTGGATTTTATAATATGGAAGAAAAACTGTGAGTAATCTATAAGATTTAGGCAACTGCTGGGAAATTATCTTTGGAACTTCATTATGCTTGCACATATAGTGTGTTGTTGAGTGTTTAGGGCAGCTAGTTCTGATATGATTAATGGTTCCATAGAATTTGTGACAGGCCCTACATATGTTACTTGTTTTGCTTTATATTTTTTATAGTATCTACTGCAAATAACTTGGTCTTGCATGATAGATATATTCAATTCAGCCTGATAACAGAATAAGCTACGACACAGGTTCAAATGTTGCTTATTGATATTATCATTCAAGAGGTAACTGAATGCTGTCCATATAATGGTTTCTTAAATTTTATTGTGCTTCCCTAAACTGTGGAACGTTTAATAAAGGTGGTTGGTTCTCCCTTGGAAGTTCCAATACCAGACCATAGATTTTACTATAGGTCTATGGAGCAGAGACCTTTGCCACCATTTAATTCAAACTCTTAAACACCCTAAGGCAGAGCCTCGTCCACCCAAAAGATCCAACACCAAAACACAAGAGGAGCCATATAGTATATGCAGTCCAGTGCAGTGAGGAGTTTGCAGAACTCTACAGTAAGAAACCAAGCAGCCACTAAACAGGAGGATGGGCCAGCACAGGAAGGGCAACAGCTCAGGACCAGAATTGGCGGTGTGTCTTTGAAGAGTCAGGCTTTCCAGAACCTGAGTCATAGCAACTGGACTTCTTTGCTTTGATCTCACAAGAAACGAAGTCCAGTTGTCATGACTCAACTTCTGGAGAGAAACAGAGGCGTACCTTCATTTGAAGGACAAAGGATGACAGTATCGAGCCATAGATAATAAACGGCAGCCTCCTTATGCAGTTGATATCAGTATGAGTGTTGAGTCTCAAATTTTTATACCAGCTTGGCTGTTTAAACCAGTTTGGCCATGTTTGTGGTTTAAGAGATGGGCCATGGGTGAAATGCCAGTTCTTTCTCCCCGTGAAACACGTGTTGCCATCAAAAAGGAACACAGTAATGCTACTGATGAAGACTTGCTTCAGTATACAAGCTCAGATGTGTGCAAATTCATTCCCTGAGACTAAGGGTGCTTTTACATGACCCCTAAGATCCTCTGGCAACTTAAATTCAGACCAGAGATCTTGGGGTTTGCTCCTCTTGCTGTGTTCCCACCCCTCCGCACGCCATTGCTCCTGTCTGCGTGAGGGGAGGGAGAAAAAAAGGGAGAAAAGAATGCAGGCTCACCTCCGCTCTGCCGTCGGGAGCAGCCCCGAAAGCATTCCAGTGTCTTAAAGGGGCGGGGGGGGGGAACCAAACAGAAGGTGAGGAGAGCCTGGCATTCACTGCTTTACAATTCACATCAGAATTTTTTTTACCTCTGGAAACCAGGTACTTTTAAAATGTGCTGAGTGGCACTTAGGTGGGTGTGGCCGTACTTAATTTTATTTAAAGTGTGCAGCTGGTGGGAAAACAATTTTAAGCTCCGCATCAGGGAGCCCTATGCCTCAGATTTTAGTGGTCGTGTAAAAGCACCCTAAGAGCTAGATAGATAGATAGATAGATAGATAGATAGATAGATAGATAGATAGATAGATAGATAGATAGATAGATAGATAGATAGATAGAATTAAACAAATGAAAATAAATGAAAAATTAAAGAATTATTGAAGGCATATTTTCCTTTTGTTGTTTTGGTTGTTCATAATTTATATCAATTTCCTTTGAAATGCTTATCACAACATATATGGCTCTGCCCTATCTCTACCCTTATATGAGGTTAAGTTAGTCTAGGAGGAGATAGTTAACTGGCCCAGCATCATCAAATGAGCTCCATGGCTGAGAGGGGATTTGCATCTACTTCTCCTTTCCCTAAAGCTTTATACAAACCCTGGTTCTTTTTGATGTTTGCCAATGATCTGCAAGCTTTTGATAGTTGAGATGCTAACAGTCAATGCATGACAGCATCTTTTATGGCATCAGTGATAAGGCTAGCACCAATAGCTGGACCATCTGAAGGTAGTGGGGGGGGGAAAACCAACACGCCAGTGTTGCTTTGATGCCTCTTTCTTTTGCTGATGCTAATCTCTTTGGGATGAAATACGAGGGAACCCACTAATGTCTCGCCTGGAGAGAGGACCCTACCACATCTGAGGCTGCACTGCTTTTCAGCCAATGGCTCCTCTGGAAACCTGCTAGACTCTGCTAGAGGGTAAGAAGTTTGTCTATGTTCTGTGAATCTTAAACTTTTTATGTATTAAGCTTAAATGATTTGATTTTACTGCTGGATTTACAATGGTGCCTCGGTTCACATATTTTTCAGTTTACAAATGAAAATCCATTGAAAATACTGCCTCGGTTTACAAAAAAAAATTCTGCAGTGCCTTGTTTTATGAATTTTTTTCAGAGGTTTCTAGTGCTGCCCCATGCATATTAGTGTCTGTGTTTGGGTTTAAGAAATTTTTGCAATAAAAAAATGTCCCAGAGGATCCATTAAATTCATAAGGTGAGGTACCATGATATTGTACATGTAGCATGATTTTTCATTCTTTGAAATTATTGATATTTTGAAAAAATCAGAGTTTTCCTGCTCTTGCCACCTCCCTCCTTTGAAGGCAGGCCACACTGAATAAATGGGATACGAATGAGCTATCATTTATTGTTGAATTTTGGGATTTCAGCTTCAGCAACCAGGATCTTGAGATTTCCTTATAGCTCATGGAGCTATACATAGGTATACATACTAGACATGGGCACGACTCAGCAAAATTTTCGTTTTCGTTTCCGTTTTTTGTTTCCATTACGTAACGTCGGGGCTCCTCCCTCTTTGGCCGTACTTGCGGCCGGGGTCCCGTCTGCACAGGAGCCTTGCTCTGCGGCCAACAGGCCACCTGTTATGCAGGATATAGCTGTTCAAGCTAGTCCCCCCCCCCGTTGATACAGCTGTGGTGTCTCCATTGGACTTGCCGGAGGGTGATGAGTTCCTGCCCCTGGGGGATCACCTTTCGCCAGCAACCATTGGAATATTCTCAGTGGTGGCTATGGCGATGTATTTGACCTGTTGAACAGGGTGATTGACATGGAGTCTTTTAAGATGCTTGATGAGAAAGGGCGAGAGACACTTCGCAAACGCAAGCCTCAAAGAGGCTGGACCAACTGCCTCTCAGCTTATATACGCGGCAATCATTATCAAGGCTCACCCTGAGCGTGCTATAGCCTTGGTGGAGTACATGGATACCATTCACAGGGCCCATTTGAAATTCGCTGGTTCGGCATGGTTGCGGTTTGATGAACATTTCTGCCGGCGCGCTGCCCATTCTCCCAACCTCCATTGGGATGAACCATACGGGCCCCTCTGGATGAAAATCATGTCACCGGTCAGGCCCATCTCTGCTGACCACTTTGACAGTGGCCATCTGGTATGCAGATCCTGCCAGCCGGCATCAGCCCGCCCGGCGGTGGGCCAGGTGGTTCAGCTCCGCCTGGCTTGCTGGGAGTTTAACTCCATGGGCTCATGCAACCGACGCCAGTGCAGATTTGAGCACATCTGCTCTGGCTGTTGGGGGGCCCATGCAGCTACTGCCTGCCCCAAGGGTAAGCGAACTTCACCCTCAGGCGCTGTTGGTGGTGCCAAGAAAATCCCTCCAGGAGTGGGCTCGGTTCCCAAAGGGACCTAGCCCTATTAGACTCAATCCTTTGCGTAAATTGCTTCCACGCTGCCCGGACAGGGCAGCTGCCCCATACCTTCTTCGGGGCTTTCTTTGGGGTTTCCGCATTCCTGCGTCGGGCCCCAGGGCACCCATGTTTGCCAGCAATCTTAAATCCATTAGGGGCTTTGAGGTTCTTGTCCAGGACGGGATCAACAAGGAGGTGGCAGAGGGTCGGGTCCTGGGACCATTCCTGGCTCCTCCGACCCCTCACTTTCGAGTGTCACCTTTGGGCATTGTCCCCAAGAAGACTCCGGGTGAGTACAGGCTTATCCACCACCTGTCCTACCCGGAGGGTTCACCAGTAAATGATAAGATTCCTCACGAGTGGTGTACGGTGCGGTACACTTCTCTTGACACTGCCATCTCCATGGTTAAGACCTGTGGCCCTGGGACTGAGATTGGCAAGTGTGACATAAAATCGGTCTTTAGGCTCCTGCCTGTCTTCCCAGGGGATTTTGAATTGTTGGGCTTCTCATTTGAGGGTAAATTTTACGTTGATAGGGCCATTTCATGTGCGGCCTTTGAGGCTTTTAGCACCTTTTGGAGTGGGCCTTTCAGGAGAGGACAGGTAGCCATCTTGTTGTGCATTTGAATGACTACCTTTTTTGTGGGGCTGCTGACTCTGATCATTGCGCCTTCCTCATGGTCGAGTTTGAGCGTCTGGCAGCCAACCTGGGGGTCCCTTTAGCTAGGGAAAAGACCGAGGGCCCCTCCACTTGCATCACATTCTTGGGCATGGAATTAGACACCGTCCGGCAGTCTAGTAGACTGCCGGAGGCCAAACTCAGTGCCCTCAGGGTCCTCTTGCACGACCTTCTAGGTAAGTGCAAGGCATGCCCTAGGGAACTACAAGTCGTCACCGGCCACCTTAATTTCACCTGCCGGGTCATCGTGCCTGGTAGGGCATTTCTTAGGTGGCTTTGCGAAGCCACGGCTGGGCTGAATAAGCTCCACCATCGTAGGAGGATTTCGGCGAAGATGTGCAAAGACCTCAAGGTTTGGCTTAGGTTCTTGTCCCAGTTCAATGGGGTCTCCTTCTGGCGCTCTGAGCTGATGTTGGGTGCTAAGCTGCAGGTACAGACGGATGCATCTGGGGCCTGTGGTTATGGCATTTTTTATCATAACCAGTGGTGTGCCACCCCTGATCAGCTGACTCAATTTGCTGTCCACCTTTATTTTAAGGGATTGGCCCCCTGGACCATTCAAGGTCGACTGTCTGCATTGGCGTTTTATGCCAAGGCTCAGCGTTCGGAGCTCCCTTCAAGTGACTTTTGCTGCAAAAGATGCTGTGGGGCTGGGCTAAGGAGCGGGGCAGGAGCAAGGATGACCGTGCCCCGTTTATGCCGGAGATTTTATCCTGGCTTACATATCAGTGGCCAGTAGTTTGTGATGGCACTTTCGGGGCAGCGTTAGTCAGGGCGGCTGCCGTAGTAGCTTTCTTTGCTGCTCTCCGTATCAGCGAGCTGCTCGCCTCATCTAAGTCTGACTTGTCTTATACAGCCCTCCTTAGATCTGATCTTAGCTGGCTTCCAGAGGGCCTTTCGTTAAGTATTTGCAGGTCCAAGACGGACCAATGGGCCAGGGGGCAGGAGCTATTTTGGGGCCCTTGCCATGTGTCTGCAATATGCCCACTTGGGACACTGCGAGATTACCTGTTGCTGAGGGGTGATGCACCCGGTTACCTTTTCATCCAAGTGAACGGGACCCCTCTTTCCTGTTATCAGGTTTGGACAATCATTGCTGACGCCCAGGCCAGGGCTGGTATTGTGGGATGGCATTTCGGATCCCACTCATTCAGGATTGGGGTGGCCTCCACGGCAGCAGCCTTGGGGTATGACGCAGCTGGCATACAGCGTATTGGCCGTTGGAGGTCACAGAAGTTTCGCATTTGTGTTCAGCCGTTGCTGAAGTTTTAGCTGTTGCCCGAACATTCTAACTTTTCTATCGTTCCAGGATCCGGTGTGAAGACAAGAGTCTGAGTGGTCATCTTCGGCCATAGCTTTGTCTTCTGGGCAGCCGAGTATGCTGCAAATTCTCACTGGGGCCGAGATTTGGCCTGGGTGTGTGTGCCACCTTGGACTGGCTGGGTCGCAGGGGCATGCTGTGGGCTGAGTTCCACCGTTGGGCATGCCGTATCCCACTGCATAATCCTCCAGATGTCCTGTTGCTGCACTTGGGCGGCAACGATCTCGCTCGTGTGCCGGAAGATGTTTTGCTCCTCAAGATCCTGCAGGACTTGAGTGAATTTTTGTTTTATTTCCCTAGCACCAGCATTCTTTGGTCCACGTTGATCCCACACTTGAGTGGCGGTCAGCCCATGACCCTTTCCTCAGAGCCCTCTGAATGGTAAATGGTGAGGTTGCTAGTTTTCTTCTGCACGGACGTGGGTCTGTCATAGCCCACCCGGGTATCTCCTGCCATGCCCTTCACCTTTACTGAAGAAATGGAGTCCACCTATCTAACCCTGGTTTGGATATTTTCCTATCTGACCTACAAGGGGGCCTGAGGGCCGAGCTGCTTGGCTTGTTGGGATAAGAGCCCCTGACTCTTATGTGGCGGGTAGTGCAACTGGTAACCGATTTCAGGTTAAGCTCTAATTAGGTAACCCATTTGGCGATTTACAGCCCTCGAATTCAGTATATCACCATTGGCTATGTCATCAGACAATCATTGTTGGAATATGAATTGAGGCATCTCGAGGGCTGTGCTGGGCTTCCAGATTCGCCCATCCTATCGTGATGCTCAACAGGTGGGCGGCTGCTCACCTGGGCGAATTTACCTGTGTTTAGAGCTTGTTGGCTAAAGTATTGCATTCCATCTCGTTACCAGTGTGCACTACGGCTCAGGTCCCCTTCACAGGTCCTGACTAACCCAGTTAATAAGTTGATAAGTTATAAATAAAGTTGTGGCCCGTTGTACCCAAAAGCTGAAGTTGTCTCACCACTTTATTTCCGGGCTTGCGGGGGGCAAAGCCGAGGCACCTTCCAGAAATCGCAGTCGGGTGTATGGATGTGGTTGAGGGAGGAGGGCTGGCTGCTGGTGCTGGTGCGATCCGATCTAGATTGAGGAGGGAGGCTGGAGGCTTTAGGATTTAAGTTAGGCAGGCAGGGAGGGAATTGAATTTAGAAAATAATTTCTTTGATTCCCTGCAGCTTTGTCTGCTGAAGCGAATAGCAGTTTATTCTTTATTTCTTCTCTGGCAGTTTGTGAGGATTTTTTCTGATATTGGATAAAGGGGGACGTTCGACTGGGAGTGGGAGGTGTGGATTTATTTTAAAAATATATTATATACTACCATTTATTTTCTATTTTCCCAACTTCAATTTGCTTGCACACACACACATTTGGGGTGCAAGCCAAGAACAGAACCTCTATCCTAAGTGATATCCTAACTGCCCACTCGCCCGTCTGCCCGCGCCGCCACCCGCCCACGGCCCGCGCCGCTGCCCACCCACTCGCCCGCCCGTGGCCGCCGCCCTCCCGCTCGCCCGCCCACGCCTCCCCCCTGCCGCTGTCACCGCCCACCCATGGCTCCCCGCCACCGCCACCCATCCGCACCTCCCCCTGCCGCCCCCCCAACCGCCTCCTAGGGTGTAAAAATACCTAGTGCTGGCCCTGATTGCGGGATGCCCCTATGCTCTGGGGGAAGTCAAATCGCACTAAATCGTGGTGGAAATGACAAATGACAAATGAAATGACGAAACAACAATTTTTTGAAAAATTTTGCGACAAACGGAAATGACCCGAAATGGACCCGTTCCGACAAACGAAAACTCAAAACGTCAGTTTTTCTGGTTGTGCCCATGTCTAATACATACATAAGCTTTACATAGGGCCACACATTTATTAAGAAGGCAGCCTCTTTCTTCTGTGACCCTCAAGCCAGGGTTACTACTGGAGTACTGACAACACTGGACCACCACACAGGCTTGGATGTAACTTAAGCAACAAAGGATCCACCAAGATGAGAGAGAGAGTGCAGTCTTTTGAAGGTGCTTCCAAGCAAAGTTTGTGTGTGTGTGTGTGTGTGTGTGTGTGTGTGTGTGTGTGTGTGTGTGTGTGTGTGTGTGTGTGTGTGTGTGTGTGTGTGTGTGTGTGTGTGTGTGTGAAACTACCCTGCCTTATTCATCGGATTTTAAGGGCCCAGGTAGAGTTGTCTTCCACTTGTAAGCCTCCCATATTTTCCCACTGCTTCCCCCTCTTTTTTCTATGCACAGACACAAAAAAAGGAATGTGGGTGTGCTTATGTACTTGTGCATGTGTGTGCACGTGGATATAAAAAGACAAAATACCAATGCAATATTTGTTGACTGTATCACTCAGAGTACTTGCAGACCAATTTTAATATAACCAGAGTTCTGTTTCATTTACTGCAGTTCAGATGATGATGTCCTCTGCTAACACCCCTCCAATTTTCTATCACCGTTTTCCCCCACCCCCTTTTAACAAAGGAAACCTGTTATTGAGTAAGAAGATGGAGTAGCTGCACAGTGCATTTTAATTACTAGCATAAGGAAACACGTTTGGAGACTTCTGCCTCAGAACACCCAGATAATACACAATAGCTGGGGACACATTTCTTCGTAATAAACTCTTGAAATATAGCCAAGGTGAAGATTTTCAAAATGACAACAACTGCATTGATTTTTTAAAGGTCACCCAGAAATTTCTCAGGCACTAACATTCCCAAGATTGTTGATTTAGGCATATAAATCAAAGACAGAGTGTAATCCAATTAGCTGTTCACTTCTTGTCCTTTACTTTATCTCTGCTTTGATACCTTTGAGAACCTGATGAGATTCATAAGTCCATCCAAGATTGCACTGGAAAGCTGAATTTGACCCTAATCAACCTAGTCTGCATTTGCCTTGAGGCTGACACATGCTTCCTATCTTCTCCAATAAGTACTGTATATATAATGGCCACCTGAAAGGAAGTGATAGGGAGATCTTAAGTTTTGTTGCGATTTGACACTTATGAAAATAATGAATGAATCTTTATTTACGGTTGTTAACCAAGTCAAAAAATACCAAATAACAATTTGCCACAATAAAATGATTTGCCAGAATAAAACATTAAATTTGCCAGAATAAAACACTTTAAAAACATTTTAAAAACATTGTAAAACTTTTGATAAAAGCCACTAAATACAAACAGGACTGTTATAAAAATAGTCAATATCAGAAGGGTAGATAATATAATATATCAAAGATCAAGCCAACATCAAACCCCAAAGTGGAGACCACACTCCATATGGTGATCAGGAGCTAGAATTACTGGCAGTCATAAGCCTGCCTACAACTACTGCAGCAGTGCAAAATCTGGCAACACAATTTGAAATCTGCTGGGACCTGTCAGAGAGAAGTAACTTTGCATAGAATTTGGCAGGTCTCCCAGGAAATTTGTCGATAACAGGTTGAATGATTTCCTTACGTAAGTCACAGTAGAAGGAACAATAGAGAAGGACATGGGTGACTGTTTCTACTTGGTTCATTTCGCATGGGCACAAGCAATTTGAGAGGGGAATATTTTGAAATTTTCCGTCCAAAAGCTTGGAAGGGAGATCGTTCAATCTGGCTAAAGTAAAAGCTCTTGTAATCTTTGGAGGCATTAAACCAGTCAGGTATGGGGATATAGTAAATTTGTTGTAAGAGACTAGACTGCGATTACCCAGGAGGCTCACATGATCTTGGAATTCTATATCCCACACTTATGAAAATAGAGTTGTGAGTTAGGTAAATTGTCATGGGGTATTTAATTGCTTTTTTTTTTTGCATTTCCTCCCAGGTAAATGGGTATAGGATTGCTTCTGAATACTATTTGCTAAAGAATATTATTTGTAGTCGAAAGTGGAACATTTGTGTGTTAGCTTGATAACATATATTGCCCATGCCACTACAACATGTTCTATCTGTTTGTGCACATTGAAATAGAGAATAAATTTAAGACTATGTGTGGTGTTGCCTCCTTGTTCCTTCCTGAGGAACAGCTCAGGTGTGGCTAGAAGCACAGTATTCCTCCCTGGCAATTGTGTGATGCCTCTTTCCCATGAATAATATGTGAAAGCCCCTTGGTTTGCTACTATATCTGCTGGATGACAGGGACACGATCTCTGGAGCAAAACATGTTTCTACAAGAGCTTTCTACATCTGGCTGAATATCCCTACCATCCAAATGCACTGGGATTTGTTCTTCCATCAGCCCAGTAAAGCCATGACTTGGGGATAACTTATTCTAAGAACATTTGTCTTCTGCAAGTGTGATCTGATAAAGTCTTATGGGATTCCCTTTCAGCCCCCCAGCCCCCCACCCTTACCTGAATAAACAGTGACTCTTGGCTGTGAGTTGAGCCCATTTTAATGCTTTGCCTTCTCTGTTCATGACCAGAGTACCTGTCAGAGTGTATCTCTCAGAGGTCAACTGGGACCAGACCCACGAGAATGGCGCAGGCGCGCTCACTTAGGGTGGCCACACCCAAAGAGGCACAGAAGTCGCTCATGCATAACCGCGCCTTCTCTGTGGTGGGTCCTACTCTGTGGAATCAGCTACCTAGTGAGCTGCACCTTGCAGCGTCCCTGCCCGCCTTTAAAAAAAGCCTTGAAAACCCATCTTTTCAAGGAGGCATTTGGAAACCTTTTTGTTTAATTTTCCTCCCCCCACCATGCCGCCTACGCCATTCTCAGCGGAGGGTATTGTACCCTCCTATTTTTATTGGTGCCTCGTATTTTTATGCTCGTTTGCTGTTGTTTTATTCTTTTTTAGTGTACACCACCCCAAGTTCTGTCTCGGAAGATGGGGCGGTATATAAATATAATAATAAATAAATATAAATTAATTAATGCAAGCAACCTGCAAGGCTTTGCATATGGGACAACTTTGAGGTTGAATCAGTCAAGCACGTTGTTCTGTTCTGCAATCTCTATGCTGGAGTTTTGCCAGTCGATGTCTAGCCATTATTAATCGTTCCACCTGCTGGGCAGCCCAGGGTTTCTCTTGCTTTCTCTTGTCAACTAGAACCCCATCAGGGCCAAATTTCCATCAGTTTTGACAGGAAGGAGAAGATGTGTAATTGCTGCATATGGAGAGACCTCGGAGAGGCAGTAATAATATCTTTTAATATCTAGTAAGTAACTATAGTTTTATAATATGTATGATAGCATGTTCCTGTCATAGTTGGTTGACTATAATAAATGATGGAAGGCGCTGATACATCCATGTTCAGTATTCCTGCCAGGACTCGATCCCAGGACACAGGCCCAGAGCATCCCCAGACACGCCCAAATAGAGAACAGGGCAGCAGTTCAGTTTATGAGCAAAAGAAAAGAAATGCAATGCTGGTCAGTTGCTTCAGGATGCAGCTTTATAGCTCCTCACTGTAATGTGTCTTAGCCAAGTACAGTATGGGGAACAGTGAATCAACCCAAATCTCTGCCTCTGTGAGCATGCATCTGACTACTTCCTGCGAGTAAGATAGTGACATCTGCATATATTAAATTATTGAACTTTCTTCCACTGATTTTTACTCCTCCTGCATCTGAATCTAGTCTGGCTTTCCTTATGATATATTCTGCATAAAGATTGAACACACGTAAGGGGATAAAAATGCATTCCTGTCTGACACATTTGCTTACAATACAAGAAATCATTCTGTGTCTCCATATTATGTCCTGACAGGAGCTTCAGTATGCACCTGGTCTTGTTTTGGCATAGACGATGCAGCTTCTCCATCCCCTGATTGGGGATACATAGTCTATCTGGATTCTATATTGAACATCAGCTGATATCCACATTTACAGCCATCTGTCTGATTGCTGAAACTGTGTATTTCCAATAATAAGGTTGGTTTTACAGAATTGTATGAAACCTTCTGTTTCATTTCTGTCCACTAGACCAAATTTTCCAACAAATCATGGTTCTACTTCATTTCCTATCTTTGCATTCAAGTTATCTATGATTGTATGCATGTTTGATTTTGGAGTATAATCAATTTCCTCCTGGATATTTCTACCAAAGCTTTCAGTTTAATGCTCTTCAGCATCCATCATTGAAGCATAGACTTGAATGATGGTTACAATTTACATTAATGTGTTTTCTCATAAGCTTGATTCTTATTTAGTAATAACAACAAGTGTTATAGTCCTTAACTGCCTATGCGACATCTTCCCTCAGTATTAGAGCCACACAATTTCTTCTGAGTTTGTCATTTCCATTGCAATAAACATTGTAGTTATCTGTCTGAAAATGGAGTAGCACCATTTATCAATGAACTTTATGTAAGTTGGAGCACAAATCCCCACTGGTTCAATGATGACACCCATTGCTGCCATTTATTATACCAAGTTAGTGTGGAGTTAAAAGATGGGAGTTTGATTCACCTGTGTGCCTCCCTGGAATGGGGGACCAGCCTGTGTACCTTGGGCAAGCTGCACAGTCCCAGAGTACCCACAGAAATAGTGAACGGTAAACCACTTCTGAGTACGCAATACCCAGAAAATCTTTTAAAGGGTTGCCATCAGTCAGCATCAACCTTATGGCATGCAATTATTAATTAGAAAGAGAGCTGCTGCCCCAACCACTGCCAACCATTACATCAAAAACAGGACAGAAAGCAAAGCTTAAAATGGTAAAAAAAAAAAAAAACCCTCCACTCCAAGCATCTTTCTGATTGCTTCCACACACCTGGTATAGACTCAATCCACATTATATTCACACATGGAGAAATAGGGAGTACCTTTAAAAAGTTGGTTTGTTGGACCAGAAATTCCTCAATTGAATAGCCAGTGTTCGTGTGTTCTGTGAAATTATGGCAATGATACTCTGAAAAAAAAAGTAACCTTTCCATGTTTTGGGCAAGTTCTGGCACTCGTCTGGAGTACAGTGTTAGCACGGTAATCCAAATCAAGCTGGATTCAACATTCTGATCCCACTAAGAGTAGACTTCCTAGCCCTGTCCGTCATTGCTCCCATTTGCAGAACAGAGTCTGAAGAGAAATCTCTGCTCACATTTGTGAAGAGAACAAAGCAGAGGAGGAGAAGCAGGTATAGATTAAAGTTTCAGTACAAAATGAATGCAAAAACCTAATCAGTACTACTTTTTTTTTACCCTAGCAGGCAATTCACACTGCTTCCTGCTGAGGACAAAGGAACCTTGGAAGAAGCCCCTGGTGAGATGTTGGTTAGCCTTGAAAAATGAAACCCAAGGGTGTTTTTCTTTATAAGGACAAGTGAATTGTAGCCAGGTTTTCCTGCAATCAATCACTCCAAAGAAGCCATTTAGTGTCACTTGGGCCTTGACATTTCAGATCCACAAGCTCCAGAAGTGGTTTCCCAAATCCCACTGACTTGCAGGAGAGTTCCTTTTTTTAGAATACAAAAGGTCTGCTGGATTAACAGCCACTGTTAAATCTCCTGAAGAGCTGGAAGTAAACAATGCTACCCTGCTAGCAAATGGCCGCCATCTCCTGCATGCTCTGTTTATATTATACCCTTTGACTGGAGGTGCTGTTGAGTGGAAGCAGGAACTATTTCACAGATCAGAAACTGTCCTGTAGAAATACATGAAGCTAACACGTCTCCCCACAAACAAAAAAAAAAAAAAAACCCAAGCCCAAATCCATAGGAACCTGAGTCACACTAATGATTTGTTGGATCACATTTTCCCATTGATGTAAAATTAATCCTTTAAAACCAATAAACTTTTTAATCAAAAAAAAGAGAAAGGTTTTTGCCTGCTTGTGGAAGATCAGCAAGGATGGGGCAAGTCTGGCCTCTGTTGGATGGAGTTCCAGAGTCTGGGAGCATCAAAAGCCCACTCCTGTGTCCCCATCAAAAGAGCCTGTGAAGTTGGCAGGACTGAGAGAAAGGTCTCTCCTAATGATCTTAGTTCCCAAGCTAGTTCATAATGAGAGAGGCAATCTTTGAGACAGTTTGGGTCCAGGCCATTTAGGGCTTTCTAGGTTAAAACCAGCACTTCGAATTGTGCCCAGAAACTTATTGGAAGCCACTGCAGCTGCTGTAATAGGGGTGTAATGTGATCTCTGTAACCCATCCCAGTCTGCAATCTGGCTGCTGCATTTTAGACCCTCTCAAGTTTCTTGACACTTTTTGTAACCAAAAAGGAAGTATGGTGGTACCACTTAAAATAAATTTAATTTGTTCAAGGGGACAATTTGTTTTAAGAAAAATAATGCAGTTTCCCATAGGAATGCATTGAAAATGGATTAATCTGTTCTGGAGGCTATGGGTGGCTTTGTTTTGCAAAAAAAAATCTCATGAAACACAGTTTTCCATAGGAATGCATTGGGAACAGATTAATCTGTTATGGAGGCTAGAATTAAGACACAAATAACTCTTTTTTTCCTGGGTACATGCAAAATGTTTTTTTTTTCTTGCGAAGCAGCCCATAGGAAAAAAATTGTCATGTGAAACACACCCATTCCAGGAAGTTTTTTTTTTTTTACTTATGAGGCATTTGTCTTAAGAAGTACCACTGTTAAGTTATATTTCAAAAGTAACAACAAGTAAATGCAAGGCAGATTTTGATGTAGCAACCAATCTTTTCTAATTCCTGTTCAAAAATTTCATTCACAGGACATTTTAAGACATTTTCAGAGGCATTCTCCCAGATATTTTTCAACTTAATGCCCTTTTTCTAGCAATCCTAAGTGAGAACAGAACTATTGCTCTTTTTTTTTGTAAAAATATTTACAAACTACAGAGACTATTTCTTGATATATTAACTAGCATTCTGCTATTAACAATGTAATTATGAGCTACATTTGTAAATAAAACACCTGGCCATTCTGCCTCTTCCTGTGGATGCTTCCACAGGCCCCTTTCCTACAGTTCATAGCCATGCCATCCACAGCCTTCACTAGCCAGAGGACAGCCCATGAGCTGACCCACAACACACTTAAGAGGAGAAGCTGCCTCCATCAAATATTGACCTAGCTTCCATTGCTAGTCCCAGTTATAGTAGTAGACCCATTGGTTTAATGGCCTAGGTAATTCTCATTGCTTTGCTGAACCTACTGTAGCTAGGAATTACAGTTGGATATAGGTCACAGTTCCCCACTGCTTGCTATAATTTGATGTGGTTTATCCTCAAAAAATTCTGCACACTTTCCCCTAATATGCAAATATTTATAGTCAAGGCAATTGCATTGCAAAATTCTAAGAAAAAAAAACCAGTGGAACAGGAAAAAATATTGGTTCATATTTTGGCTCGGAATGATTAACAAGGTGAACTGAATATGTCTTAATCGTAATGGACTGTGTAAGGTCTCTCCTTGCTGTAACCTGCCTTGGGTTCTTTTCCAAATATAAAGGTGTGGTAAAAGTACTCAAAAATGAATGAAAGAATGAATGATGACTCCAGGGTCATGTGGCTGATATCTCTACTCCAGGGTTTAGCCTGAAGTGTATCTAAAATAGTTTTTTTTGTTTTTGTTTTACATGGGGTTTCAGCATACTGGATAGCTCCTTTACACTTCCAGCTAAAATGCAGAGCAGTTTCAGCAGTCCCTACAAGCACCATCCACACCAAATGCAAGCAAAAGAAAATTCCCTTTTTATCCTTACTTTCAGCACAGGTTCCTTTTCCATTTCATCTCATGACTACAGCTGGAAACTAATCTCGTGACAATAGTTTCTTTGTGTCATGTGCCCATCTTTCAGGAGCACCATTTCTTCATTGGCATCGAACAAGAATTAAAATAGAATGTACAAGTCAATTTAAACAGATAGTAATGCCATGAGGGGGAGGGAGGTTGGACCAACTCCCAACAGCCCATTGGGAAGGCTATGGGGTCTAATTGTGTGATCTTGCTTCCTGTTCCAAAAAGCACACCTGAGTCTCCTGAAAAGCATGGGGACTGCTTCATTTTGAACAGGAAACTAAGCCTGGAAGCTTGGCCATTCTTTAGATGAGCCACATCTAGGTGCATGGAGGTACGAGTCTGTTGGGTGGAGGTCCTAAAAGTCATAAAGGGATGTCCTTATAAATAAATGCAGTTTTGCTATTAGCACTCAAACTCAGATTTGTGTTCCATGAATTTACATAAATTCCAACTGTGATATGGAGGAAAAGGTCATCATAACAAGAGACTATTCTAATGGTGCTGAATATAAGAGGCCATTAATCCCAAACACTCAGTAATCTGGATCATGAAAAGGAGTTTCTGACTTTTATTCATTCATTCATTCATTCATTCATTCATTCATTCATTTAAAGGGCCACATTCCCTAAGGGCTAGATAGATGGTGTCTGCATGCTAACCCTGAGTGCAAGCAGCAGTCATGGCCAGAAGCAAATTTGGTGAAGCTGTCTTTTTTTTTTTTTAACTGCCACTTTCTTTTCTCTGTGTCTCTTGCTTCCCCATCCCTCTTTATCCAGTTCCTTCTTCTCTCCCAGGCATGTAGGCTGCAAGGAATGGATCAAATTAATCTGGTCTATCTGCAGTGACCACAGACGGAGCATTTGAAATTATACCATGTACACCCCACCCATCTCCATATCTACGTGTTCTGTGTCATGACATGTCTGAGAGATTTGTTCTCATTTAATTTCCTCAGGGAAACAGTTAATCCACAAAGATCTTGAAACCTGCACAGTCTTCCTTGTTTTTTTTAAGGAGCACTAGATTTAAGCATATAGTAGCCAGAATCCTATTGTTATTTGCATAAGGTTTGTATAACTGGTTATAGATAATTGTCACTAACAGATGGGATGCTGGTCCATATCTGTCATGCACCCAATTAGACAGTAGAGACCCTGTCATTTCATTAATTAGCCACAATTAGCTATGGCAGCTTATATAATACCCTTATATAAACACCAATAGGATTCCTTCCATTGTTGTTGTCATTATTCTTGTACTGTCACCATAATCATAATCATAACCATCATAATATAATGCACATTCTACCCTAAAGCTTTAATGTCTAGGAAAAAAAGATGCTGCATTTTCTGAATGGATTGATGTATGGGACACAGATGCAGCTCCACAGGAAACATTTGTGTTGACTCACTGTCACATTTTCCTCATTAGATGCCTCTGAATAATAATAATAAAACCTTCTGCTTACAGCATGATTTTCTTTTTTGGAAAAACAACAAAATAACATTTTACTTTGTCTGGGAGTTTATGTTACTGAATGCCATCAGCAAAATTCCACTGAAATAAATTAAAGAGGCATTGACACTACAATTTAATGGGCCTTTAACCACTATGATCAATAAGCAATTATGCAGGTCCATTCAGGCAAATATTTACTGAGTGTGTGGCCAGCCTGGTATCAGGACACTGAAGAATGGTATGCTGCTCTGTAGTGGAATTCTGTCTATAGGACATGAAAAACCCAGATCAAATTGACAATTTTCTTTCCTATCCTCCATGAGCATAGAGCAATATACTAAAGAGTGATGTATGGTAAAATTCTCTCTCTCTCTCTCTCTCTCTCTCTCTCTCTCTCTCTCTCTCTCAGTTGAAATTGACTTGATGTCATACAATTATATATGTGTGTAGGTGTGTTGCCATGTTTGTGTGTTCTCCAGAAAATGTATTAGTATGCATGTAATCAAAATTTCTTAATCAAAATCACCATAACTCCAGAAGGATATTATGGAACTGGAAAAATGCAGAGGAAGACAACCAGAATGATCCAGGTACTGGAACACCTTCCTTATCATCTGAGGATGCAACGGCTTGGCCTCTTCATTCTTGAACAATGGCACCTATGAGGTGACCTGATTGAAGTTTATAAAATCATACATGGTGTGGACAAAGCAGATAAGGAAATACTGTTTTCCGTATCACACAACACTAGAACTAGGGGGCACTCCATGAAACTTTTGGGTGCTAGATCTCAAACAAATAAGAGAATGCCATTTGCAGGGAATCATAAGCAGGTGAAGACATCTGCTTGGGAATACCCTGAAGCAAATTGTGAGCCACTGTGTGAGACAGAATGCTGGACTGTATGGGCAGTGACCTGTTCCAGCAAGGCAGTTCTTATGTTCTTATGCTCTTATTAAGGAGCCCTGTGGTGCAGTGGTTAAATGCCTCTACTGCAATTAAAACTGTGCTCACAACCTGGGGTTCAATCCCAGGTAGCAGGCTCATGGTTGACTCAGCCTTCCATCCTTCCATGGTTGGTAATATGAGTACCCAGCTTGTGAAGGGGGGCAATGTGTAGCCTGCATACTGTAATTAAAAAACGATAAACCACCCAGAGACTACTTGAAGTGGTATGGGGCGGTATATAAGCAGAACACTTCATGTAAAATAAGAGGAAATTCAATCAGCAGCCTTTCCAGATAACACTTGGCTGGTGTTGGCCATGAGGGGGAAGGATGCCTTGACTTTAGAAGTGTGTATTGGAGGGAGAAGGTACCATTTGTTCATCTGCCAAACAATCTTGGACAGGCCCTGATGTTAAGATGCATGATAAGGAGAGAAATCTCATCCTACTTATTGCAGGGTAGGCTCTAGTAGGTTTTAGTTATATTTATACCCTGCATTTCCTCCAGTGAGGTGAAAGCTGTGCACATGGTTTTGCTGTCATGCTTTTTATTGTCAAAGTTGTCTTGTGAGGCAGGTTAGGCTGAGGGAGAAAGTCATTCTTCATGGCTCAGTGGAAAGGATCTTGGGTCTGCCAAATCCCAGTCAAAAACTCCAATTACACCGTATGCCATCACACTGACAGTCAAGAGAGCCATCAAGGATTCCCTTTTTGACTGAATGCCAGGAAGACCCTCTTCCTAGAAAAAGTTCTAAAACAGCAATACAGAAAGTCTAAATGCACAGGCTCTTACAGGCAGAGACTGTGTATGTCAATTCCAGAATATCCAGGACTGGCCCTAAGGAGACTGGGATGGATGACAAACTATGTAACTATAACTATATGTTATGTGGATCTTCTGGCCACTACAAGGATGTGGATGGCAGGAAGGCCAGCGGCTATGATCCTGATGGAAATTTTCTTCTAACAAGCTGTTATGGAAGTGGGGAAGATAGGTAATCAGGAAGGCATGGGGGAAGAAAAGCATGATCTCCTATGACCTAGAAGGAGTAAACTTCTCAGTTTTCTTTCTCCCACATTTGAATGCTGTGAGTTTTGATAAATCCTGATTTCTTAAAAAAAAAAAGCTCTGAAACAAAATTCACTCCCATCTCTAACTTGCCCATATACCATGGTCCTATTGTTGTTTGTGTTCCCTGTCAATTGCCACTTGGAATAGTCAAAGCATTTGTGCAACTCAAAAGGATGTATCTAACAGCCTATGTTGTTTTGTCCTCAGAGATACAGCCCAAGCAAATGCTCATCTTTGTGGAAACGATATTGCAAACAGAAGGAGTCATATACATTTATGGTGTGTGCTATGCTGAAACAATTTTGGATAAAGTTATCACTGAAACATGATTAAATACAGGTGATCAGCTAGCATAAGAATCATTGCTTTTTGGCCTAGTTAAAAACTAAGGAAAACCCTTGTGTTTCTCAGTAGAACACCCATCTGTTTAAAGCTGGCTAAACAATTCTCCCCATCTCCCATAGATACCCACTTAACTTGCTTCTAGAACTCTTTAAATGTCTCTGTCAAAAGATCTGTTTGCTTGCAGAGGCTTTTGGAATTTTATGTGAAACTCAGACAAATGGGACAAGGGGTTACTGGCTGTCCACCCCCCCGGTAGAAATACAGACGTATGTTCATGTTATTCACTAGAGAACTGTGACTAGGTTTGCAATAATCTGATTTGGAACACATTTCTCCTGTTTGTCATGCTCATTTGTATTACCAATTGAACATCATTTTGTCTAGTTTTTGGCATCTCCTTGGAATGTAAAAAAGGGTCCGCGTGTAGCTATTTAACAACTCAGAAATCTGCTTTTAAGAAGAATGGAGGCCACACTGGCATGAAAATAAAAGAATCATCCCAATGCTACCTAAGGATGGGTTCTTTTTGTTATTTATTCACTTGATAAGTATATATAAACAGCACTCCACACACACACACACACAGAGAGAGAAACTAGTATCTAAGCCAGCTAATAATATAAGTGCTTTTATGTGCTTTTAAGAGAGCGGGGAGGCAGTCAACTATTAGCTTCTCCAGACAAGGAATTCCGTAAGTTGGGGGAGACCACTGAAGCATCCCTCTTGTGTCCTTGGAAGGTAACAAGACCAAGAGAGGAATCTTTCTTCCAGATTGTTGTTCTTGTTGTCCAGTCATTCAGTCGTGTCCGACTCTTCGTGACCCCATGGACCAGAGCTCGCCAGGCCTTCCTCTCTTCTACTGCCTCCCGGAGTTTTGGACAAATCCATATTGGTTGCATGAGCCCAAATAGACTTATATGGGATAATACCATATTCTGGACCCAGGTTTTATAACCAAAACTTGGATTAGTGTCTGCAAATGGATAACTAACTAGACTTCACCATGTTATAATCTTGTATAGTCATCTACCTTGAACGTAATTTTCCCAGCAAAAGAAGTTACTTAGTGTTAATAGCTTACTCACAGTATTTACTGTCCATCACTAGAGCATCCAGTTAAGCAACTTATTTTTTGCTGAGCTTCCATGTGGGTCACTTCTCTTATGTTTTCTCCCCTCCCTTCCAGATCATGTATGCTACCCTTTGGGTAGTGGGCGGCATATAAGCTGTAAAAATAAAAATAAAAAATAAATCTGGTTAAGATTACAAGACAGTCTGAGCCATTTCATTTACTCTTCTTTGGCCATGCAATTTTGAGAAAATGTTGTAGATTCTTTATACTTTCCATAGTATCTCTTCAGAAAATTAACATAGCTTGAATGTATGTTTTTAAAAGTAGGAGCCGCGGACAAAATAGGAATTCTCTTGGTGACATAACAACTTCTCTACCTCAACTTACTGAGCTGATAATAGGGCTGATGTTGGAGTCCCCTCTGCTCATCATTCTAGGGGACATTAACATCCATGCTGAGGCGGCTCTGTCAGGAGTGTCTGAAGACTCCATGACCTCCATGTCAACAATGGGTCTGGCTCAAATGGTATCTGCCCCAACCCATCCTGCAGGCCACACCTTACACCGGATGTTCTCTCTGATATGGACAGTGGAGACATTAGGGTAAAGGAACTTCCTGTAGCCTATTGTCCTGGACAGACCACTATATGGTGTGATTTAGGCTTGCTGTAACTCAGAGTGGGACATCAGACAAAAGCATAAGAACATAAGAAAAACCATGCTAGAAAAACCAAAGGCCCATCTAGTCCAGCTTCCTGTATCTCACAGTGGCCCCACCAAACATGTTTGGAGTGCACAAGACTAGATATCTGTCTCCTGATATCACTCCCCTGCATCTGGCCCTTGAAGTTCCCTGGTTTTAAGCCTGGAGATTACACATCTCCATCATGGTTTGTAACCTGTGATGGACTTTTCCTCCAGGAATCGGTCCAATCCCCTTTTGAAGGCATCCAGGCCAGATGCCATCACCACATCCTGTGGCAGGGAGTTCAACAGACTAACAACACGCTGGGTAAAAAAAAAAATTTTTTCTTTTGTCTGTTCTCACTCTCCCAACCCTCAATTTGGTTGGATGTCCCCTAGTTCTGGTATTTTGTGTGAGAGAGAAGAGCGTCCCTGTATCCACTTTACTTATGCCCTGCATTATTTTGTACGGCTCAAAATACCCCCCGGCACCTTTTTCCAGACTAAAGAGCCCCAAATGTTTTAGTCTTTCCTCATAAGGGAGGTCCCCCAGCTCAGTAATCAATTTATTTGCTCTCTTCTGTACCTTTTCCAGTTCCACTATGCTAATTATAACTCAAATGTCTCAGTTCCCATCTTGATCAAACTTGACAGGGGTTGGGATGAGAGTTAGCTGAACACCACCTGCATGTTTGCCATCTCTAACTCACAAGAGTGGCCATTCCAGAATTCCATATCACACAAACCACAAATCAGCTCATTTTTTTTTTGTATGTTTCTAAATATTTGTAGGTCATGAATAGTGATGGAAACCATCACAAACCATCAGGAACCATCATTTTCCCATTTTGAGCCCATCTCTAATTCATAGCCGTCTTATAATCACACTCAATAATTTTAAAACACGTGGAGCTTATAAGTAGTTAAAGTCTCTATGGACGATAACTACTTAGATGGTGTTGTAACCACTGTCATTAATTATAGAACAATGCTCTGATCTTTGCAGCAGGAGCCTGACCTACAATGCTTCCAAAACGTGCAGCGTAACTTTTTCTTATTTATTTATTTTTTAACCTGAGGTCTGGATTGGTCATCCAGGGGAAACAATAGGTTCTGTTTACATATTCATCTTGCAGATCTGGCAGCTTTGAAGATGAGTCACTGCAGAGCGACGGGTTATTATCACCACCTAATTGCAAAATTTCCCATTTCATCCTTTCAGGCCCTAAATCAGCTTTCATAATTATTAAATGTTGAGCCAACTCTCTGAATGCAAGTAAAGCCAACTCCTGTTCTCTGTTAAGGTACAAACCTCTCCTCCTGAGTGAATATGAAAACAATGGCAAGCACAATGTTTCCAATATTCCTTTCTTATAATAAATTCCTTTACCCACAGTAGTCCGTCATACATTATTCATGAACCATGGAGCTAATATCACTGTGTTCTATATTTCACTATGAAACTGTGCATTTCGTATTGACATTTCCATGGCATATCTTGGGTAGTGGAAAAGTAAAAGAAATGAATCTAGTGTTTGCTCACACCTCATCTTTAAAGGATAATCTCCACACACTAGACAGGAGTATACTTTAATGACTCCCGGGGAAAGTATGTGAGGTAAACAAAGACAAAACTTCTAAAGCTGATATTCAAGAGTGCCTTCCTGTCTAAAAAATAAAGACACTGAAGCACAGGACACCCTACTTTAATTACACCTTAGAGGACCCACAGTTTTTGGTCTGTTGATGTATTAATCAGAAGAGCCAGGAAAAGAAACAAACAAAGGATATGAACTGAGGTTAGTTTGTCAAAAAAAAAAAACTGTGCAAAGCTATTAGTGCTTCGAAAGCTGAGGGATTTCCTGAATGTATTTCAAGGAGGATTAACTTTGCCATTCAACAAAGCCCCCCTGGCATATCTGGTGGTTGTTTCCTTTGCACTTCACCCTCACATTTCAGTGGTTTGAAAGGAGGAAGTTTCATGTTACATATGTGGGGTGAACATGGAAACAGAACTCTGGTCAAGACATGCTATTTTGTGTTCATAAAAACATGATCAAGGGGTGTGTGTAGAAAAAGCAGCCTCCAGAATGTACATTGTGCTTTTTAAAAGCTGGAATCGATGGGCCTTAGGGTCCCTTCAAGCTCTGCAGTACAAAGATGCAATATTCCTGATAGTTGACCATGTTTCACAGTCCTTTATTCCTCTGGATGTCACAATTTCACTTTAATAAAGATGTGTGTGTTGTGTTGGGTCATTACAGTCATGACCAACTCTTCATGACCCCATGTCCATGGAGTTTTCTTGGCAGGAATACTGGAGTGGTTTGCCAGTTCCTACTCCAGGCGCCTACAGCACCTGGTATTCCCTGGTGGTCTCCCATCAAAGTAATAACCAGGGCCGACACTGCTTAGCTTCCGAAATCAGGCAAGATCAGATGTGCTTAGGACATCTAGGCACCTATTTTCATAGTCACAACCTGCCAGATTCTGAGTTATAAGCCTTTGGAGTTATAGAAGGTGCAAAAACAGTAGAGATTCCAGGTTTTAAAATTACTTAGTCCTTTTCCAGGACTTGGAAGGGAAAGGTGTAGAGCTGAAAGAACTGTAAATATAGGGAGATAGGAGACACACACATCAAAACACGAAGGCAATATGACAATGCTAGGCTACAACAGGGATACTGATCAGCAGATTGCAAAGAAACAGAATTTGGATATCTTTGAGTTTTAATTTAATCTCTGAAATCTTGGTTTATTTCCATGAAAAATGCCTGAATTTTAATAGTAGCAGCAGTGGGTTTTTTATAGCAATAAAATGTCGTATTGATTTTATTTTATTTTATTTTTTTTTTTTTTTTTTTTAGACCTGCCCATGTGGGCTGGGCATGGGATGGGTCCATGAAATTTTTTTGAACAATTCCACCAATGGCATCGCCAGGTTTTTGACTGACACTTCTGGATATGCCAGAGGGCATAAAAAGCCGAGCCACCTTCCAGAAGTCGCAGCCTGCTCTTGGATGTGGTTGAGGGAGGGCTGTGCTGTGCTACTGGATTATTCGAGGAGGGAGGCCTGGAGGCTTTAGGCTTTAGGCAGGCAGGGAGGGAATTGATTTTTTATTAGAAAAATTTCTTTGATTCCCTGCAGCTTTGGCGAAGGGAAGCAGTTAGGGCTTTCTATTTTTTCTCTTCTCTGGCTGTTTGTGGGGAGAGGAGGATATTTCTTGGGTAAAGGGGGAGGGTCGACTGGGAGTGGGAGGTGTGGATTTATTTTAAAATATATATACTACCATTTATTTTCTATTTTCCCCAACTTCAATTTGCTTGCGCGCACACACACACATTTGGGGTGCAAGGCAAGAACAGAAGTTGAACCTCTTATTCTCCAAAGTGGAGAATATTTCACAATATTATTTAGTTTACTAATTACTTACTTAATTGTTTGTTTTTAAACTTGTTGAGCTGTGTGTGTGCCCTTGAACACACACATTCCATTTAAGTGGAACAGAAGAATTCAGAGAATTATTTTCAGTTTACCTGACTACAACTACTAAACTATATTGTTTTTTTATTTACACCCCAATATCTTTTTTGGGAGGCTGCTGCTTCTGCTGATATCAGCCTTACAATATTATATTATTGATTCATTACTCCAGTGTTTGTTTGTTGTTTACATACATACACTTGTGCTGGGTATGCACTTGAACACACAGGCAGGCACATTCCATTTCAGTGCATCAAGCTGAATTCAGAAAATTATTTTCAGTTTATTCCCTGAGTGACTACAACTAAAATATATTGTTTTTATTTGCACCCAAATATCTTTTTTGGGAGGCCGCTGCTTCTGCTGATATCAGCCTTACAATATTATATTTTTGATTCATTACTCCAGTCAGTGTTTGTTTGTTGTTTCCATACATACACTTGTTGTGTTGGGTGTGCACTTGAACACACAGGCAGGCACATTCCATTTCAGTGCATCAAGTTGAATTCAGAAGTTAGAAACTTATACCCAGGGCCAGCAGGGCAACATTGAAAGCTTGTACAAAAGAACACAGTGTGAGAGTAAGCTTGTGGGTCAAAAGGATAAGTTTATTAGAATAGTTTGTTACTTAACACAAATATAAAAAGAAAACATATTTCTAATACTTTTTGAGAAATAAAAAAAATGAGGAGGGGTGGCAGAGCCAGAGGGAAGGGCAGGAGTATCCCCACTAAAATAAATAGGGACACATTTCTGAAGGAAGGCACAGGAAGTAGTAGTGCAGATAGTGATATTGCTGCCACTCCCTCTCCAACCAGCACAACCGTACCATCTTCTGTCACTGAGGGAAGCATGGATGACTGCATGTGAGCCTCGACGCCACCAGGCTTTGACATGGACACACACCCTGTTTATCAGGAGGAAGACGAGGACTTGGAATCAGAAACAGGCTCTTTGCATCTACATATCCTGGATTCTGAGGACCTGTTGGGAGGAACAGATGAAAGGCAGGTTCAGGCAGTGATGGAAGGAGCAGCACTCTTTCCACCCAGAGTACCACCAGTGACAGCAGCTGTCAATTGTCCCAGCAGGGTACAAGCCACACCACCACCAGCACAGCAGTGGCAGGCAGTACCAGAGGGGGCAGTACTTTCCATAAGCCTTGCAGCTCTCTCTGGGAGCATTTTGATAACAGCCCAGAAGACTCAAGGCTTGCAGTGTGCAAGAAATGTGGTGTGGTCATGCGCAGGCGGAATGACCCCAAACACCTCTCCTCAAGTGCCTTGTGTAGCCACCTCATGCGAAGGCACCCTGGGACTCTGCCTGGGACAGTGTCAGGCCCTGGTTCCTCAGGGAGGAAGAGAGGGGAAGCAGGCATGGGGATGGACTCCAGAGACAGCTCCACTGAGAGTGGGAAGAGGCAGGCCACTCTGCAGGAAGTGGTGACGCTGTGTGGGAGTTTTGTCAGCCAATGAAATAGGGCCAAGGCACAGGAGACCACCACTCACGTGGTTGGTGAAATGGTGGCCATGAACTGGTTGCCCCTCTCCTTTATGGAGTCATCAGGCTTCAGGCACCTGATGAAGCACGTGGCTCCATGGTACGAGCCTCCATCCCATCGTACCTTCAGCAGGCGGGTGATTCCCTCCCTTTTTGAGTCTGTCAGGGACATGGTCCAGGTCCTGCTGCAGGCGGCCAGAGGAAGGAAGATCCACCACTTCTGACCTCTGGACCAGTGGGCACCATGGATACCTCTCTCTGATGGCTCATTGGTGGCAACCCAAGGAGGTCCTTGACACCAGGGCATCCCAAGAACAGCTGCAGGAGGAGCCACAAGGGAGCACCCCAAGAGGGTACAGGGTGGTGCTTCTCCAGGCACAAAGCATGGAGGACAGTGCCAAAGGCATCCACATTGCTGAGGTCCTCAAGACGGCACTGCAAGAGTGGGAACCCGAGGGGGAGGTCAATGTCGGATTCATGGTTACTGACGCAGGCCGTAACATGATCAACGCGGTTGATAGGGCAGGGCTACATGGCATCGTGTGCACAGCACACAAACTGCACCTAGTGGTGGGCGATGCCATTGGGTTGGGAGCACCAAAGGACTCCTGGGATGAGGAGACCCTGGAGACCAAGGCCTTGCTGGACAAGTGCAGGAAAATAGTTGGGCACTTCTCACACAGTGTCAAGGCATCCAGGATGATGCGTGAGAGGCAGGCGGAGACAGGCTGACCAGAGCATCCTGATCCAGGACGTGAACACCCGGTGGAACTCCACCTATGAAATGGTTAAGTGCCTGGTGGAGCAGAGGCAAGTGGTGGAATATGTCATGTCAACCACCACCGTCCTGCCTGAGGGAAGGGTGTTGGACATTGGTGCTAATGAGTGGCTCGCCCTCTCCCAGATAGTGGGTATCCTGCAGCCTTTTGAGGAGACCACCCATGTCCTCAGCAACTACAACGCCAGCCTGGGCCACGTACTCCCCCTGGTAAATGCCCTTCGCCAGTGCCTAGAGGCCAGTATCCGGGAAGAAGCCAATCTTCTCCCAAAGTGCAGGGCCTTGGCAGATAGGCTGTTGACCGGCGTGGATACCCGCCTTAGCCCACTGAGGAGGCAAAAGGTGTACCAGATGGCATGCCTGTGCGACCCTCGCATCAAGGGTTCCTTGGTGGGGAGCCCTGCCGAGCTGAACTCCTGGAAGACGGAGCTATGCCGTCAAGTCCGCAGGGCTGTCTCAAGTCAGGCATTCCCGAGGGCGCACGGAAACCAGAGCGATGCAGAAGAGGAATCCTTGCAAGGATCCTCTTCCTCCTCTACTCCAGGAGTGTACACCCAGAGACCAGGTTCCGTACCAGCAGCCAACTACCTGGCCTCTGCCCTAGCCATGGCAGTCTCCTCCTCAGTGGAGGCAAGGGAGGAAGAAGGACCGGACCCCGCTCTGACCATGGTGAAGGAGTACATGGCCGAGCCCCTCCAACCCCTCACCTTGGACCCACTCCACTACTGGGCCAGAAAGGCAGACATCTGGCCTGCTCTTTCGACTCTGGCGTTGGACCTCTTGTCCATCCCACCCACCAGTGTCCAGAGTGAGCATGTCTTCTCCCACATGGGAGATGTCCTGAGGCCGCGCCGCTCTCATCTGGACCCGGAGACCATGGAAAGTTTGACTTTCATCCGCTTCAACCTTTCCACGTTGGGATTATCCCAACATTCCAAGACCTAGGCCCACAGTCGTTCTTCCACCGGTTCCTTCCAAACAGGCCTCCCTTGCTCTAACATGCACTACCAGAGCAACACTTATGCCTGCCTGCCTGCAATTATGCCTGCCTCCCAGCTTGGCTTCCTCCCTGCAAGGCCAACTTCCTGCCAGCCAGCCTGCCTGCCTGCCTGCCTACCAGTCTACCTGCCTGCCTGGCCCTGTGCCTACCTGCCTAACTGCCTGCCTGCCTGCCTGCCTCCTTCCTTCCTTCCTGCCTGCCTGCCTGCCTTAATTCCCAATCAATTTGAAGGGTTTGATTACTGCCCAATTTTTCTAGGCCTTGCCTGGCTCCAAACCAGGGAGGACCACTCAATGTGTCATTTGAAGGGAATCATACTCTATCTGTAGGCCCAATTTTTCTAGGCCTTGCCTGGCTCCAAACCAGGGAGGACCACTCAATGTGTCATTTGAAGGGAATCATACTCTATCTGTAGGCCCAATTTTTCTAGCCCTTGCCTGGCTCCAAACCAGGGAGGACCACTCAATGTTTATAATTTTGAACCGGACAAGACTTTTGGGGTTGCAGCTGTTCAACTTCCCCTAACACACTAACCCTAACCCAATCTAAACAATGCCTGTATGCCTCCCATCCTAACATTCCACCAGTGCAATGCAGTTATGCCTGGCTGTCTGCTCTGTGTCTATATGACTGCCTGCCCTGCCTGTATGCTTTGCCTGCCTGCCTGCCTTCCACCTTTGTCTGCCTGAATGCATGTAATTCCACGGCATGTATGGATATAATAAGGGCTACATAATTAGCCCAGTTTTTATAGGGCTTCCCTGGTCTTTAGCAGTCTAGGAATATTTTTTTCTAGGGTCAGTTTTGGCCCAATATTTTCCCGTTGGCCATGGCTGGTCTGAGTGTAGTACACCCCAATACCTGCCTTCCTTGATGCGTTCCTCCCTTCCCTGGTGTTTTGGAGCCACTCTGCTTACAAAGTGGTCAGGATGCACTTTACAACAACCTACCTCAAAGACTGATTAGCAGGGGCCTAGCTCTCCTTACAGCCTTAAAGAAATAGCCCTGTTCTCCTGCAACCACTCTGTCTCCTGGGTTGACAAAACTTGGTCTCCTGGGGTGGAGAAACTCTGCCTCCAAAGGAAGAAACAATCCTCCATTCTGGCACTTTGGCTTTGTGCCTTCCCTAGCCTGGGTGGGTATCCTGCAAGCCTGCCTTCCTACCTGTAAGCCAGACTGCCTGCTTCCCTGCCTGCCTGGCTGCCTGCCCGCCCCTCTGCCTACCTGCCTGCCTGACAGGCTCCCGGGACTCCCAGCTTGGATGAGGTCTTCCAGGTGCTTCTCCTTCAGCCTATCAGTGGTTCAGTGCTTCAAGTTCAGCCTCCAAGCCGACATGCGCCCTGTTGGCCACTCTCCTCGACTTCCCCAGGCAGCAACTCCCGCTGCCCCCGCCAGGGCCGTCTTAAGGATATGTGGAGCCGTGGTTCGAAGATCCCTCTGGCGCCCCCCGTTTGATAATGGTTTTAAGGTTAAATTTGGCACCTGGTCCCAGATAGCCGGCTCATGGTTCGCTCAGCCTTCCACCCTTCCAAGGTGGATAACCCAGCTCACAGGGCGGCGTGTGGGGGAATTATGTGTAAATCTCCATGCTTTCCACTGTAAGCCGCCCAGAGCGTGTTTGAAGCGCTATGGGGCGGTAGATAAGCGCCAGGCTATGCTGTTGCCAAAAAGACCGTCAGCGCCGTTCGCCTCCCTCTTGACTTCCTCCACGTCGAAGGGCAGCCAGGCCGCATTTCCCTGGCAGAGGAAGCAACGTCCATCCACCCGCGCACCAGCCGTTAACGACTTTCTGGGCCCCGCCCTCCTCAAGGTATTGCCCCACTTCCCCACCCTCCGTCCTCCGTCGGCCTCGCCCTTTGGCTGCTTCGCTCTCTAACCCAGGACGCTGCGAGGGGGACAGAAACCTCACGAGATTTGCCCAATGTGGGCTCGATGCCAGGCCAGAGAAGAGCAGGCCAGGAGGTGGGACTGACGATGATGACGAACGGCAGCCGTGGGGTGGGGGGTGGGGGTGGGGAAATGGAAGGCGGGGAGGGGCGGGGCCTCTGCATTCCTTAGCAACCGCGCCGGCGTCATTGAAGCCTGCTCGGGGACCGACCGAAGGCCCGGGGATCCTTTGGTCTCCCTCAGGAAACGAGAGCCCCCTGCCATGCCGGGGCATCGTCGATGGGACCCTGAGCGGCAAGACCTCTCCGAGGCGGCGGCGCTTCAGCGGAGGCGCTACAGGGACCTCCAGAGGCAAAGCCGGGTGTTTTGGGGTTTGGGGGTTCAGGCACCCTTGGGGTTCAGGTGCCCTGGTTCATGGAACCACAAAGGCCTATGGGAAAGTCGCCCCTGGCCCCCGCCTCTAGGCGGAAAATCACTTGAGGAGACCAAATTTAACAGTCACAGTCATCATCAAGTATTTTGTTTAGAATTGGGGTACTCTGTCCTCCAACATGGTGGGGGTTACTCCCACCAGTTACAGTCCAGGTTGGGAAATCCCTTTGCAGAAGGAGGGGAGATTCCTTCCAACTAGCATTCCGTCTTCCAAAGGCGGAAGAAACAATCCCTCCCTAACATTTGCACTCTGGCTTCGTGGCTTTTCTGCATTGACTTTGTCTCCACTGGGTAGGCAAAACTCTGGCCTTGTGGCCTCCAAAACTCTGGCTTCGTGGGCTTTTCTGCATTGACTGTGTCTCCACTGGGTTGACTGTGTCTCCCTTGTGTAGACAAAACTCTGGCCTTGTGGTCTCCAAAAACTCTGGCTTTTCTGCGTTGACTGTGTCTCCACTGGGTAGGCAAAACTCTGGCCTTGTGATCTCCAAAACTCTGGCTTCGTGGCCGCCAAAACTCAAAACTCTGGCTTCGTGGCTTTTCTGCGTTGACTGTGTCTCCACTGGGTAGGCAAAACTCTGGCCTTGTGGCCTCCAAAACTCTGGCTTTGTGGCTGCCAAAACTCTGGCTTCGTGGCCTCTAAAACTCTGGCTTCATGGCCGCCAAAACTCTGGCTTCGTGGCTTTTCTGCGTTGACTGTGTCTCCACTGGGTAGGCAAAACTCTGGCCTTGTGGCCTCCAAAACTCTGGCTTCGTGGCCTCCAAAACTCTGGCTTCGTGGCTTTCCTGGGTGGACTGTGTCTCCACTGGGTAGGCAAAACTCTGGCTTCGTGGACTCCAAAACTCTGGCCTTGTGGCCCCCAAAACTCTGGCCTTGTGGCCTCCAAAACTCTGGCTTCATGGCCGCCAAAACTCTGGCTTCATGGCCGCCAATACTCTGGCTTCGTGTATTTCCTGGGTGGACTGTCATGAATCGGGCTCAGCTGCCTGCACCCCAACCATCCATGGCAGTAGGTCCAACCCCGCCACCACCCGTCCTTCCTGTTCTCTGAATGGCTGCCTTTGCCAATCAGTTCTTGAAAAACCAGTGGTTCCCTTTTTGTGCTGGCAGTCCCAGGGGGGTCCTTTTCTTCCCAGCCGGTGCTTCTTGCAAGTAGGGCCCAAATGAAAACAATTGCAGGGTTAGGGATAGGGTTAGGGTTAGGGTTAGGCCACTTCCGGCGACACGGCAGGGAAGCCGGATGGGGTGGAGGGCAGCAGAGTGTCTCTGCCCTGGAGATGGGCCTCAAGATGTGCAATCTGGTCATGGTCAAGGAGAGAGAAGGTCTTGCTCCATGAGCGAACCGGTCTCCTCGGGAAACTCCAGCTGGCGATTATTCCCAGAGAGATTGAGGGGAACTCATCAGGATGAGTTGGGGGGCATCTGAATCTCTGACTTCTGGGCAGTCAAAACTCTGGCTTGGTGGCTTTGCCTCGTGCATGCGTGGACTCTATCTCCACTGGCTTGGTGGAACTGTTCTCCTGGGTAGTCCAAACTGGCCTCCAAAGTAGGGGCTGAAAGAATCCTTCCCCATTATTCCCCGCCATTCTGGCTTCATGGCTTTGCCGCGTGTGTGCGTGGTACTGTGTCTCCACTGGGTAGGTGGAAGTGGTCTCCTGGGCAGTCAAAACTGGCCTCCAAAGTAGGTGGCTGAAAAAACCCTTCCCCATTGTTCCCCACTGTTCTGGCTTCGTGGCTTCTTTGCTGCATGTGTGGACTCTGTTTCTCCACTGGGTAGGTGGAACTGGTCTCCTGGGTAGTCAAAACTGGCCTCCAAAGTAGGGGCTGAAACAAACTGTTATTCCCTCTTCTTTCGTGTGTGGACTCTGTGTCTCCACTGGGTAGGTGGAACTGGATAGTGAAAACTACCAAAGGCTGAAACAATCCTTCCCCGTTATTCCCCGCCGTTCTGGCTTCTTTGCTGTGTGTGTGGACTGTGTGTCTCCACTGGGTTGGTGGAACTGGTCTTCTCCCTGAAAGCTTCGCTGACAGATAAAAGTACCAGGCCGGAAACAATCCCTCCCCGTTGGTTCTGGAACTGGTGGAGTCCTGTCTCCACTGGGTTGGTGGAACTTTCTCCTTCCTGAAAGCTTTGTTGAGAGAGAAAAGTACCAGGCCACAAACAACAAAACCGTTCTGGACCTGTGTGTGTGGACTCTGTCTCCACTGGGTTGGTGGAAGTGGTCTCCTTCCTGGAACCTTCTATTTCTCTTTCTAGTCCCCTATTTCTATTTATCTTTCTATTTGCATATCTATTCTCATTTCTATTTCTATTTCAACAAATACGCTATCCTCTAGGGGCTGAAGGAATCCCTCCCCGTTGTTCCCCGCAGTTCTGGCTTCATGGCTTCTTTGCTGCATGCATGGACTCTGTGTCTCCACTGGGTAGGTGGAACAGGTCCCCTGGGTAGTGAAAACTGGCCTCCAAAGTAGGTGGCTGAAACAATCCTTCCCCATTATTCTCCACCATTCTGGCTTCTTTGCTGCATGCGAGGACTCTGTGTCTCCACTGGGTAGGTGGAACTGGTCTCCTGGGTAGTCAAAACTGGCCTCCAAAGTAGGTGGCTGAAGGAATCCCTCCCCATTATTCCCCACCGTTCTGGCTTCGTGGCTTTGCCGCATTCATGCATGGACTCTGTGTCTCCACTGGGTTGGTGGAAGTGGTCTCCTGGGTAGTCAAAACTGGCCTCCAAAGTAGGTGGCTGAAACAATCCCTTCCCGTTGTTCCCCACCATTCTGGCTTTGTGGCTTTGCTGTAACAAGAGCAGCTGAAGGTGGGCCCACATGTCCGGATCATGCTGAGCAGGAGGGAAGCCTCTGCCTGCGGCTGCCTGAGACAACACCGAGACCACCTCCGCTCCATGAGCGAACCGGGCTCCTCGGGACACTCCAACTGGCGATGATTCCCCGATAGATTGAGGGGCACTCATCCAGATAAGTGTGTGTGTGTGGGGGAAGCATCTGAATCTCTGACCGCTAGTTGACCAGGGTGGCATTTGCTTGAAAGCTTTACAAGGAGTGTCATGGGGAGGGGACATTGAGAGGAGTAGACCCTCATCCAGATTTGGGGAGGAACGGAATACTGTGTCTCCTGCTGCCTCTGAGAGGTGGAGGGGAAATGGGATGGATAAAGGCTTCAAAAAAAAAAAAAGTATAACAGGCAGCCAGACCAAGTAGGGTGGCCGGTTCAGTCAGTGTTGACCAAGAGAAAAAAAAGAATATTGCATTCTGCCCACTTTGTTTGCATTATTGCATAGGATGCAGTCTTATGCTATGATATATTTATTAAATATATTATTCATCACCCAGTTTAAAGTGTTTTCCGCCTGCTCTGGGTCATTGCGGGACACCCCCATGCTCTGGGAAGTCAAATTGTGCTAAATCGCGGTAGAAACGACAAACGACAAATTTTCAAAAAATTTCACGACAAACGGAAACGGAACGAAACAGACCCGTTCCGACAAACGAAAAATCAAAACGTCATTTTTTCTGGTCGTGCCCATCTCTACATACACTGTATATTCTCATACCTGTCAAGTTTTGGATTTGAAAATAAGGGAAATTTTCCGACACCCACCGCGAGCCATCCCACCACCTCAACCAAGCTTCAGTATCTCTCAGATTTTAAGATCGGTGTACAAAGTATCTGAATACTGTATGTAAGTATGTAAAGAAACCTGATGTGATATAAATTCAACAGGCAGCTGTAACTGAATTCTGCTTTTGTCCTTCCAGGGCTTACAATGTTCTTATGCCCATATTCAATATGCTATAAACTTTTAATTCTTTCAGTCACAAATGTATGTTCACTTCATCTGTTGTTTCTCTGTAATAAAATATCTCTGAGCATAAGCAGAATTCAAATGAGATAGCCTTCAGGCAGAGGAGGCTCAATTTCTCCCCCTTCCTTCTTAGTCAAAGAGGAGACTTTGCTCCCCCCCCTTCTCAGGTTGTTCCTTTTGTCATATAGGCAGGCTAAGCAATAGCCCTTCTCTGGCAGAGGCAGCCAGAGATATGGATTTCTAAAGCTGTTTTCCTGGTTTTGGGAGCTAATCTTTACAACTACTAAAGAATTAGTCTGCCAACTGTGAATGACTTACCTGGCAGGTACCAGATTTTTTAAAAAACATGGGACATTTCTGGGAAAAAATAATCTGGGAAGATGACGTGAAAGAGGGGTAAAAATGGGAGTTTCCCAGACAATATGGGACACCTGAAAGTATGTGTGTTCCCAGTGTGGTGTAGTGGATAAAATGATGGACTAGGACTCTGGAGAACAGAGTTCAAATCCCCATTTGACCATGGAAACTCACTGAGGGTTTAGAATTGGTAAAAACAATCCTTAAACATCTCACTTACCTATTGGGGTTACTATGAATCCAAGTTGGCAATACAGAATGCACACATAGGGGAGAGATGCATCAGATTGTATGACAAGCTGATTTACAACATAAAGCTGAAAGAGGTCAGAGGTCAGCTGAGGCCAGGCCCCTCAAATGTCACAGGCGCACTCACTCAGGGTGGCCACTCCTAGGGAGGTGCGGAAGTTGGTCACGCGCAACCGCACCTTCTCTGTTGTGGGCCCCTTGTTGTGGAACCATCTTCCGAGTGAGCTGTGCCTTGCACAGTCCCTGCCTGCCTTCAAGAAGGCTTTGAAAGCCTTGCTCTTCAGGGAGGCATATGGCAACCTTTAATTTATTTAATTTAACTTTTTTTTCCTCCTCCCGCCCCTGATGCATCTTGCTGAGAGCCTTGCCTTTCTTTTGTTTACATTGTTGTTTTTAACTTGCTGTAAACCACCCAGAGTTCCATTCGGAAGATGGGCAGTATACAAATGAAACAAATTAATAATAATAATAATAATAATAATAATAATAATAATAATAATAATAATAATAATAATAATAATAATAATAATAATAATAATAATAGCTTTGTAGTTAAAGGTAGGCAAAGCGAGTTAGAACAGAGGGTTGGAGGAGTTAGGAGGAGGGGCAGAGGACAAATGTCATCTGTGACAGTTTTTTTTTTTAAAAAATAATTCCAGAGATCTGTAAGGTTCTCTAGTACTCTTAGGGAGATGAGCAGGCATGAGACCTGACAACACCATCAACAACTGCCTATGAAATAAAGTGAAGTTATTTCTGTATGATCTATTATCTGCCTTTCTATCCCCTTAATATTCAAGTCATTTCCTATTTTCTGTCCCACAAATATAAATTTCTAATGCTATCAGTAGAGGTAAATCCTCTATAATTAAAAAGTCTCCTTCTATCCCACACCTATCTCTCTTTCCACATGATGAAATAAATTATTTGCCATTCAGACAAGCTAGAGGAGAGAAGAGGATGTTTTTCATTACTATAAATCTCTACCATCTGGTGGTGTCATCACTCTTTCACAGATGAAACTGTACCAACAGGATTCCAGTCAATGTTGGCTTGTGCATGTAGTGAGGTGTGGTGGGAGGAGAAGATAAGTTAGTAAACTTTTCAAATATCTGCCCCAGTAATTTCCAACCTGGTGCCCTCTTCCAGGTGTTTGCAGCTATAGTTCTGATAAACGCCCTCTTCCAGACATTCATTTTGTAGCCCAAAATAGCTGGAAAGTACCTATTTCAAAAAATTGATTACTGTGACATACACACTCACACTTGTAATATTCCTTCTGTCACCACCAATTTCCTGGATCATTTACTTATGTTAATAAGACGGTCTGACACCACATTGTAAATCTTCAAAATAGCACATGATATATTTATTGATTTAAAGTTGGATCTTGAATGTCATTGGTATAGCGATGACCATTTAACTTATATGCTTTAATAAAACATACTTCACAATAGTTTCTTAATTATACACACAGTTACTTCTTTGTATCAGCAACTATACCTATATCTATTTATATACCAGATCCTACTCAATCTTACGGTCTGACATCTGATTATTAAGTGACTCTCTTAGATATTAACTACACTACAGCTTCTGGTGTCTCTCTCTTTTACCACAGGGTTCTATGCATTTGTAGTCTTTAGACACACCCACCGGTTCACTGATTGGCTATTTTAAACACCCACATAAATATTTTAAAATAACCATACATATTCATAAACAACCCCGTTCATCACAATTACTACTGAGGGCTGTGACGGAACCCCTGGAGTGAGATCCATGAATATGCTAATGGAAGGCCAATCCCAGAACGTGGGTGGGATTGAGTCCTATAAAAGGAGTGGCAGTTAAACTGTTGAGATAGAAACCTCAAGCCAGAGAGCAAGTAACATCTAGAGAGTATTTGGCATCAGGGCAAAGTGTTTGTCAGAGAGAGAGAGGGTCTGGTCAAGGACTTGGGTGGTTACTTCATGTCCTTCTTTGTTCCATGACTAGTTTTGTACCATGACAATGTTGGTCATAATCATGTGGTTTTGTCCTGTTTCAGTGTCCCCATGGTCATGATAACTTGTCTCATGACAAGTGTTACCTCACAGTCTTGTACTGTGACAAACGATGAATTTGTCTAGCTTCTTTTTTCCTTTGGGGGACTTAAAAAGTCTTTTTTTGATATTTCACTTCTGAAAAGTCAAAAAAACAAAAACAAAACCCGGACACAGTTTTCTATTAGCAGTCTATGAAGGTATCACCCCTAGTCTAGTTTTCTGAGCGAAACTATTGTTTTGTTGCGCGACAGTCATTACTGCATGGTGTCTTGTCTCGGAACAGAAAGCGGGAACAAAGAGTGGCGAGGGAAAACCCTACCCCAGCACCAGGTACAGTATTGTCACACTTAGCACCCATTCCGGGGGTGTGGTCAAGACAAATTTCAGTAGTTGGACAAAGGATATGAAGTAACTTTTTTTGTACCACTCTTAAGCACAACACAAACAGAGACAAAACAGTGTTTAGAATATGTTTAGATGCACAACATAAGTCATTTATTTATGTATTTCAGTTACTTCAACAAACTTCAAGTGTGTTTTGGAATGTTAACATTGGTGTCAGTCCCACTTCTTATGAATAGGAATATAAGATAGTGAATGGTGGCAGCAACATATATAAGGAGGTGTTGTGACAGAGTTTAAGTGCAGGCCAGGTTGTCAAAGACTTGGACCCGTCACAAATTGGTGGCATAGCGGTTGGATTTTTTTTTTTTTTTGCAATTTATTTATAGTTTTCAAACAAAAAAGTTATCAATCAAAGAAAGGGAAAAAAAAACATTGGAGCGATTCTAATCTTCTCAAACAAAGTTTGCATCTCATCTTAACAATGTATGATCCTTAACTATCTCAATTACTCATAAATTAAACAGGAAACTTAATTGTCTTGTAATATTCATCTAAAAATTTGTTGAAGTCTTCATAGCATCCTTCTGGTTTCATTAGTGCCGAGATCTTGTCCATGCGCAGTTTAACACCTTCATAATTAACTGGTTTTTGTCTGGAATATTGTCTGTCTTCCATAATTGTGCATACAACATTCTAGCTGCTGTGATAATATGAATTATTACATTTTTTTTGCTATCACCAATATTTTGTTGTATCATAGATAATAAAAAAATCTCTGGTTTTAACTCAAGATTAATTAACATAGTTTGTAAAATAAATTTTTGTACCATACACCAGTATTTTTTAGCCCTCTTGCACACCCACCACATATGGAAAAAGATCCCCGTCCTTTGTTACATTTCCAACAAACATCGGATATTTTATACATTTTAGCCAGCTTATCAGGTGTTAAATACCACCTATAAAACATTTTATAGAAATTCTCTTTAAATGCTATTGACTTAGTGATCTTTATATTAACCTTCCATAGTTTTTCCCATTCCTCTAACTGAATTTCTGACTTTAGATCCTGTGCCCAGCTTATCATACATTCTTTTACCATCTCATCTTCTACGTGTCTGGCTAATAACCAGCTATAAATTTTTTAATTAACTTTTCATTAGAAGAAAAAATGATTTTATCCACTGCAACTTCTTGATTTGAGAAACCAAATTGCTTTTTATCATTCCTAAACCAAGATTTCATTTGCATTTCCAACCACCAATCTATTCTAAATCCTTGTAGCTTTAATTCTTCTTTTGATTTTAGTTGTAATTTTTCTGTTAACATATCTTTATATCTCAGAGTTTTTTTGTCCTCTATTATGGAGGGTTTTGTATGTGCCAGTTGTGGGGAAACCCAAAGTGGCATTGCTGTATAGATAGAGTTCTTCAATGAGTCCCAAACCCACAACAAGGCGTTTCTTATGCAGTGGTTTGCAAAATCTTTTGGGCTTTTGCTTTCCCATACCATAGATATGCATGCCATCCAAAATTCAAATTAAATCCTTCTAACGTAAGTAGTCGATTATCTTCAAGGGTCATCCACTGTTTCATCCACGTCAGACAGCAGGCTTTATAGTATAAAATCCAGTTTGGCAGCGCGAAGCCTCCATTTTCCTTTTTGTCCTGCAATACTTTAATTTTGATTCTAGGTTTCTTATCATTCCAAATGAATTTCCTTATTTGTTTATCTAATTCTTGTATTAATTTAGTTGATTTAAGGACCGGTATTGTTTGGAACAGGAATAGTAGTTTTGGTAATACATTCATTTTTATTGCCGCTATTCTACCCATAAAGGATAGTTGTAAATTTTTCCATAAGTTTATTTCCATTTGTATCTCTTTCATTACTTTGATGTAATTGTCTTGAATAAGAGTACTGGTTTTTGCAGTAAGATAGATACCTAAATAGCGGACTTTCTTAACTACCTTGAAATTACATTTTTGTTCCAGATTTTGGACTTCTGTCTCTGTCATGTTCTTTACTAACATTTGAGTCTTTTCTTTATTTATTTTCAGGCCTGCTACTTGTCCATAGTCCTGTAAAGAGTCCATCAAATTTGGAATTGTATCTATTGGGTTTTCTAATATTATCATCAAGTCATCTGCAAATGCTTGTATTTTGAATTGGTGCTTCTTAATTTTAATTCCGGTGATTTCAGGATTTTTTCTAATGTTTCGCATCAAGACTTCCAATGTCAAAATAAATAATAATGGGGAAAGAGGGCATCCTTGTCTTGTACCTTTTGATATCTTTATTGTTTTGCTTAAGTCCCCGTTGAGATTTACTTTCATACTTTGATATTGATATATTGCTGAGATGACTCTTCCAAATATTTCCCCAAAGTCCATTATTCTGAGTTGTTCATATAGAAATGCCCAAGATACATTATCAAATGCTTTTTCTGCATCTAAAAAGATCCAAGCAGCAGGTTTGTCGACTTTCTGATCATAATATTCCAGAGAGTTAAGTGCAATTCTTATATTATGGCTGAGTTGTCTTCTAGGAAGAAAACCGTTTTGATCTTTATGTATAAAATTTGTTAAAACATGTTTCAATCTATTTGCCATAATTGATGCGAAGATTTTGTAGTCAACGTTTAATAGCGAAATTGGTCTATAATTTTGTATTAACTCTGGATCTTTCCCTTCTTTTGGTATGAGTGTAACTGTTGCTTCTTGCCATGATTTTGGCATTATTCCTTCTTCCATTATTTCTGCTATAACTTCTTTTAGTGGTGTATCCAAAATTCCTTCAAATTGTTTAAAAATTCTGGTGTAAGACCATCTGGTCCCGCTGATTTTTCATTTTTCTGTTTTTTAATAGCTTCTGTTATTTCCATCATCGAGACTGGGTTATTTAATTTTTCTTTCTGTTCTGATGTTATTTTTGGAAGATCTTGGCTTTCTAAATATTCTGCTATTTCGTTTCTTGCTGTTTGTTCCTTAGAATATAGATTTTGAAAGAAGTCTTCAACTATTGCTTTCATCTTATCCATGGTGTTACAATTATTTCCATGTTTGTCTTTAAGACTTCTTATAGAATTCCTCTGTTTTTGTGCCCGTAATTTGTTTGCTAGCCACTTCCCAGGTTTATTTGCATATTCAAAATATTTTTGTCTGGCTATCTTGATTTTGAAGGCAACTTCTTGAGAGATCAATAAGTTATACTGATGTTGTAGTATCTTGATCTGATTTTGTAAACTTGTCTTTGTTGGGTTTTCTTGGAATTCCATTTCTATCTTCATCAATTCCTTTAAGATGTCTGTATATTTTTGTTTTCTTTCCCTATTTTTCTTTGTGTTGTAGCTTATAACCAGTCCTCGGAGATAAGCTTTGCCTGCATCCCAAACTATGCTTGGACTTGTCCCTTTGTTTCTATTATTCTCATAGTATTCTTGAAGTTTCCTCTTGCACTGAGTTATAAATTCCTTATCTTTTAGCAAAAAGTTATTGAATCTCCATCTTGATATCTTAGGTTTGTTGAAAATTGTCCACAGAATTGGATTATGATCTGCAAATGATTTAGGCAGTATTTCAATGTCTTTTGTTTCTGTCAGTAAATCCACTGATGACCAACACATATCTATTCTGGAGAAGGAGTTATGACGGTGTGAGAAATAAGTATACATCTTCTTCTGTGGGTTTCTTCTTCTCCAGATATCATTTAGGTTCCATTCTTGCGCTAGTTGGAAAAAAGAGTGTGGTAATTTCCCTTTTCTATTATCTTTTCTAGGTTTCAGGCTGTTTTTATCTATCATTGGAGAGGGTACTCCATTGAAATCTCCTATTATAAAGATTGAAGAGTACTCATATTCTGATAGAATTTTCGTATATTTTTGAAGAAGATATTTTTTTCTTTATTGTCATTTGGTGCATAAATAGCACAGCATAGTGTTGGTTTCTTATTAATTTGAATTTCAATCAAGAAGAACCTTCCATCTTTATCAGACTTAATCAGACGTGGGTTTAGATAAGGTTTAATATAAACAGCCAATCCTTTTTTCTTTTTCTTTTCATCTAGAGAATGGAATAAAATACCAAGTTTTTCCTGTGTTAAATACTTTGAATCACTAAGTTTAATATGTGTTTCTTGCAAACATGTCAAGTCCAATTTCAGTTTTTGAGTTTTTGGAAAATTTGCCTTCGTTTTTCGGGGTGTTCAATCCATTAACGTTACAGGAAAAAAATTGTAATTCCATTATATTTTGTAGTTTTTGTTTTTGATTTCCCTTAGATTATAGGCTTCTCCCCCAGTTGCGTCCTGTGTTTTTCCTGGTTTTGTTTTGTCCTGTCCTTCTTTTGGAAACTGGGTTGCTTTTTTCTTTCTTTCTTTCCTTATTTCTATTTCTTCTACATCTTGTGGTTCTTCCTCTTCTTCCTCTTCCATAATTTCTCTTTGGCCTAATTCTTGATATCCTAATTTCTGATTGTTCCTCTCCAGGAACTTGCTGGCCTTGTTCAGTGAGTCAAGTCTGTAATGCCTCCCATCCCAGGTAAAGTCCAATCCCTCCGGATACATCCATCTATATTGTATTTGATTTGCAATTAGTACTTTCACTATGAAATTGTATTCCTTTCTGATTTGTCGGATTTTCCAAGGTATATCTTTGACAATTCTTATTTTTTGGTTCTTGATTTCTATCTGTGTTTCTCTTGTATCTCTCAATATTTTATCTCTCGTAGATCTCCTAACAAATTTGACATGAACTTCTGGTGGATATTTATTTTTCTTTGTAAAAAAAGTGCTCACTCTATATGTTGTATCTATTTCATAATGTGCTTCTTCTGGAGGTATATTTAGTATTTTTGCAATTTCCTCTGTCATCAGGCTAAGTAGGTTTTCCCCTTCTTGCTGAGGGATTGATTGAAATCTTAGAATATAAGCTGATCTATCCAATTCTAGTTGATTAATGTCCCTTGAAGCTCTTTGTGCTGATATTTCAATGGCTTCTGTTCGCAATTCCAACTCAATTGTCTTATCTTCATAAGCATTTAATTGACATTTAAAATTTCTGATGTCTCTTTTGCATTCCTGAATATCATTTTTAATTTCTGATAGTTCTGAAGCTACCTTCTGTATAGTTGTGTTCATTCCTGCCAACATGTCTGTAATTGTTTGTAGTGATGGTGTTTGGGGTGAAGAGGGGGATAAGATGATTCCCCCTCTCCCTGCCATCAATGTTGCTTTTTTCTGTTGAGGATTCATCTTGATAAATTCCTGTAAGTCAATCAATGGTAGGCTGCACTTGCTTGAAAGAGGAAGACAGATCCTTCCTTTACTGTTCCCTTTATTTGTTTGTTTAATGCAAGGAGAGAGAGAGAGCCATGTAGTGGTCACCACACCCTGCCAACTTCCAGTCTTTTATAGTTGCATCTTATTCACAGAATGCCTTTAAAGGGACCTTCAAGAGGGTCTCTAGATAGAAGCAGTGATTATCAACCAGTGTAACTATTGGGTATGTTTTTTTGACTTTTTCTCTTTTTATCCACAAATAGTTTCTTTATGAATGTATACACGTTTTAAGAAAATGATAAACAGATTAAAGTTCTTACGTTTTAGCTTGAATAGTAGCTGGTCATGCTTTGAAAAACAGCTTGTGAGGTTTTCCCAGCTGAAGGTGATTTTGGTTTCTTTTCTTGATGGTTGCCTCAGCTTGCTTCCGCGTGGGTTTTCTTTGACATGTATCCCTACTTTATCTTCATTTCAAAAAGAAGGAACAGCTTGACAAAGAGATGCGAAGTTGTTGAGTAATCTCTGGGTTTGTTTGTTTTTGCTCACGCTTTCTCTTCCGGTGCTGCTTCTTGACTGCAAAAATGCTTCAGGCTTGTCTGGGCTTCCAGGGATAGGAATATTCTCTGTTTCTCCGTTTCTATGGAGACCAGGAACACCCCCGTTGCCCCTTAGCTTCCAGCTCTCCTCCAGAGTGCCGGTCGGGTCTTTGTTTTTAGAAGACCCCCTCAGACAAGTCCATTCCCAGGGCGTTTTCTCAGGAGTTCCTGAAAAACACAGCCGGCTGCAGCAGCAAGAACCCGGAAGTCCCCCGCGGTTGGATTTTTGAAGTTATCCAGTGTGCCTCAAGAAAATGTCACCAGTCCATAACAGAACCAGTATCCCTATAATTTTGAAAGATGCCAACTGAAATTTGAAGTCTTAGGGAAAAAATACTTTGGTTAAGAAAACTACTTCCCTAGAGTTTACGTGCTAGTCCTGTGGAGATTCCCTGAGAGTGGGGTCAGGGTTGAGAATTGGGGAAGTCTAGTTCCAGTCTGGGGAGGACCCTGCGGGAGTTCAGACTCTAAAAACTGTATTTTTATCATGATCTCTGTGTCCTTTCAGTTGTCTGGTGCCAGTGCTCTGGGGAAAGAGTAGGTCTGGGGAAAGAGTAGGTAGAAACTAAACGTTATAATCCTATAACTCCCACCAGCTGTAATTAGCATGGTCAGTGGTGAGGGATCCTTGGAGCTCTACCCCATCAAAATTTGGAAACATTACTACTTTAGTCATTGATTTATGTATTTCAGTTACTTCAATAAACTTCAAATGTGTTTTGGAAAAATTGCCATCGGTGTCAGTCCCACTTCTTATGAATAGGAATACAGTGGACCCTTGTATAACAAACATTTTTTTAACATAAAATTTGTACAATATAAAAAATTCCAGAGATAGAGGAAATTTGCTTAACATAATTGCCTATGGGGCGAATCCATACAACATAAAAATGGGATTACTCTGTTTTCAATGCATTCCTATGGGAAATTTGTACAAAGGAAAATTTGCTTAACATTATTTCATTTGGAACGAATTAATTCCTTTATACAAGATACCACTATATAAGATAGTGAATGGTGGCAGCATCTAAAGAAGGTGGTGTTCTCAGAACGTTTAAGTGCAGGCCAGGTTGTCAAAGACTCGGACCCATCACAAGGGCATTCTAAAGAATTAAAATAGGAACATGTTCTCTTGCTTATATATAATGGCCAACATGTTCACAGCTTGCTTTGCAGGGAAAAGGATTCAATTTTAACTTTTACCATATCCAGATGCAGGGAAAGAATCCTGCCCAGAATCATAAAGAGCTGCTGCTAGGCAGTTTTGACTAAAGAAATAATTTATCTGCTGTGCCAGAGATGGGAAATGCACTTCAGCATGTGTACAGCTTAAAAGGTCACCAAGTGTCAAAATGCTCTGACTCGGTTATTCCAAACACCTTTCAAAGAATTCAAATGTTGGCAGATGTGACAGTGGAGGTGAAGGCCTCAGTGTGTTTCTTTCTTTTCCCTTCTTCCCTTTTCCTTTGCAAATTGTGTGTTCCTTTCCTCTTGCTTGAAGTATAGAAGAATGCCACTGTCCAATGGACCAACAGAGGTTTGAGACATATGGTTAGGCTTTTCTACTGTGTTCCTTCCTGGCTTATCTGCTGTGCTTCTTTCTTAACTATAAAGTTACATTCCTAGCTTTGGCTTCCCCCATGCAGTCCTTTATCTACATGCCTTAATATCATAACTAGAGGTATAGATCCCATCCATCTCTAAATATGATGCATAATATCTCCTTAACATTTTAATTTATGCTTAATATGATTCTTGATACTAATTCCAAGTTGTCAGCTTTCACACAACACCAATATCTCTGGTCCTGGTGCCAAGGTTGGTCGGTTGGTTGTTTCATTCATTCATTCGTTTGTTTTTTTGGTATAACAACTATGATCATTTTTTGATAGAACAATATATTGTTGTTGTTCAGTCATTCAGTCTTGTCTGAATCTTCATGACCCCCATGGACCAGAGCATGCCAGGCCCTCCTGTGTTCCACTGCCTTCTGGAGTCTGGTCAAATCCATGTTGGTTGCATCGATGGCACCATCCAACCATATCATTTTCTGCAATCCCGTTTTCCTTTTGCCTTCAATCTTTCCCAACTTCAGGGACTTTTCTGAGGAGTCCTCTTTCCTCAAGAGATAGCCAAAGTACTGGAGCCTCAGCTTCAAAATCTGTCTTTCCAGTGAACATTCAGGGTTGATTTCTTTCAGGATGTCCTTGCAGTCCAGGGGACTCTCAAGAGTCTCCTCCAGCACCACAGATAAAAAATGTTGATTCTGCAGCGATCAGCCATCTTTATGGTCCAGTTCTCACTTCCATACATCACCAATGGGGAAAAAACATAGCTTTGACTATCCTGACCTTTGTCAGCAAAGTGATGTCTTTACTCTTAAGATGCTGCCTAGGTTTGCCATTGCTTTCCTCCAAGAAACAGCCAGTGCAGTGATCAAGGAGCCCAAGAAAATGAACTCTGTCATTGCTTCCATTTATTCCCCTTCTATTTGCCACGAGGTGATAGGACCAGTGGCCATGATCTTAGTTTTTTTTTTTATGTTGAGCTCCAGCCCATTTTTTCACTCTCCTCTTTCATCCTCATTAAGAGGTTCTTTAATTCCTCACTCTCTGTTATCAGAGTACAGTCACCCCCCGCCATTTTGCGGTTAAGGTACTGTGGTCCCACTAGATCGCGGGATCGCAGTACCTGCGCCTTGGGGCCACGCGGTGGTGGGTGGTGGGGGACAATCGTATCACCCCACACCGCCCCTGGGCCCCTCTGAGAAGCCTCAGAGCCATGCAGGGGTGTGACATCACCCACTTTCACAGACTGGGTTTTCAAAGGCACAACCGGGTTTATTTTGACATCCCACCACTGTGCCACCAAATTGTGACGATGCCTCCCTTTTACACATGTAATTGTGTTGGAAATGGTAATGCTGCCACTTTTTATTCACTTGGTAATGCTGCCACCTTTTAATATTGTCACCTTATGAATTGGGGCAGACTCAGATGCATACCTGCACCTTGGGGCCACACGTTGGGGGTGGGGTTGGGCAATCACATTGCCCCGGGTCCCTCTGAGAAGCCTCAGAGCTGTGCAGGGGGCATCGGGAGCAATCACATCACCCCACACCGCCCCCGGGCCCATCCAAGAAGCTTCGGAGCCATGTGGGAGGGCAGGGAATGATCACATCACCCCTTGCCACCCCCCAGGCCCCACCCAATGCACTTCCGCATATCACAGATTTTCAAGCATCGCGGGTCGGGTGGGTCCCTAACCCCCGCGATAGGCGGGAGATTACTGTAGTATTATCTGTGTATCTGAGTTTGTTGATATTTCTTCTAGCAATCTTAATTCCGGTTTGTGATTCATCCAGTCCTGCCTTTCACACGATGTGCTCTGCATATAAGTTAAATAGGCAAGGTGACAGTATACAGCCTTGTCGTACTGCTTTCCAAATTTTAAACCAGTCAGTTGTTCCATATTCACTTCCAGTTCTGACTGTTGCTGCTTGTCCCACATAGAGTTTTCTTAGGAGACAGATAAGGTGGTCAGGTACTTCCATTCCTTTAAGAACGTGCCATAGTTTGTTGTGGTCTGCACAGTCAAAGGCTTTGGCATAGTCAATGAAGCAGAAGTAGATGTTTTTCTGAAACACTTTAGCTTTCTTCATAATCCAGCACATGTTGGCAATTTGATCTCTAGTTCCTCTGCCCCTTCAAAATCCAGCTTGCATTTCTGGGAGTTCTCTGTTCAGATAGTGCTGCAGCCTCCCTTGTAGAATGTTGAGCATACCCTTACTAATGTGTGAAATGAGAGCAATTGTATGATAGTTGGCATTGCCCTTCTTTGGGATTGGGATGTAGACCTACCTTTTCTGGTCCTCTGGCCACTGCTAAATTTTCTAAATTTGCTGGCATAATGAATGTTGCACCTTTACAGCATCTTCTTCTAAGATTTTAAATAGTTTGACTGGAATGCCATCACCTCCACTGGCCTTGTTGTTTGCAATGGTTTCTAAGGCCCACTTGACTTCACTTTCCTGGATGTCTGGTTCGAGGTCAGCAACAACACTATCTCGGTTATCAGGGACTTCCAGATCTTTCTGATATAATTCCTCTCTTTATTCTTGCCATCTCTTCTTGATGTCCTCTGCTTCTGTTAGGTCCCTACCTTTTTTTGTCCTTTATCATATCCATCTTTTTCTCCCCTTCAATGGATTACTGCCTTGTCGTGGCGAAGGGGCTTGAGGAACTCGGAGAAGCTACGAGTTATGCCATAGGTCATAGTGAAGAGTTTGACTAAATGTGGTCCACCTGGAGTAGGAACTACTGTAGCAAGCCACTCCAGTATCCCTGCCAAGAAAACTCCATGGACAGAAACAAAAGGCTAAAAGAACAGTATATAGGTTCAATAATTAATGATTACATCTCTCCTAACCAAGTTGGATTCATCAAAAGAAAAAGACAATTAGATCCTGTTAATGAGGTTGTTTAATGTTCTCCATCATATTATGTAGGTTTTATAGTAGGGTGAGAAAGGATAGAGAGGAAGATTGGAGAGTGAGGAAAATAAGCAATCACTCTTCTGGCACCAACAAAACAGCAGCAAATGTAAGGTAAAAAGGTTTGGGAATGATATTTCTAAGGACATTTAGGACTAGGGGATAGGGTTGAAAGATGTTCCCCCCTCCCTAATATTTTTTATTGCACAATTGTCGGTTTCCAATCCATAGTGAGCCTCCCATAGTTAACCTTGTAAAGCACCCACCTTAGATGTTAGATTTGGGTTGGCACTAAATGACAGTAAATAGAAATTGGCATTTCGTTTCATTTTTTGTTTCTCCCCCATTTCATTTTGTTTATTACAAAACATTTTTAAAAAAATCATTTTGTATTTTGTTTCATTTTGCATTTTTTAAATTTTAAATTTTAATTTTTCTTATCTCGCACCAACCAGCTGGCCGACGGGCTGGGTTGGTGCATTTTTTAAAAAAATATTTATTTTTTCTCATGCCAACCAGCTGGCCCATAGGCCAAGTCAGGACATTTTTAATTTTTTTAATTTTTAATTTTTGTTATCTCACACTAACCAGCTGGCCTGCTGGCCGGGTTGATGCTTTTAAAAATTCTCCTGACAATCAGCTGGCCCATGGTCATCAGCACTTTTTTTTACCCATTGCAGAGTTTTACAGAGGAAACAAAATAGTTCATTTTAACGGGAAAAAATGACTGTTTTGTTTTGTCTGTAACGAAATGCTGCTTCATCATTTTGTTTCATTTTGTTATGTAACAAAATGACAAAACAGCATTTTTTTTTTTTTTTTTGTGCCTATCCCTAGTATCAACTTATTTTCAGGTTACCTTTCTGCTAACAAAGGGCAGCCAAAGCAGTTAGCAGTTAAGCTGACATTGCAAGAACAATCCATTTGGAACCTGGAAAGTGGTTCAACACACACTTTTGAGAAGAGCTACACCAGAAGCTAAGCAAGGCCCCCAGGGTACCTGGTTCAGGGAGTGGGCAGGTTGGAGGGCCAGAAGGGGGGAGGAGTCGCCATTGTGTATAGGGAATCGCTTCACGTGACCAGGGCCTCGACATTGGTGATTCCAGGGCTTGAATGCCTCCACCTGCTGGTAGGTCAGCGGGATAGATTTGGCATTGTGCTGGGCTACCGTGCTCCCCGCAACCCTGCACAATCCCTGCCAGAGCTTGCGGAGTTCATCGCCGCTGCGCTGTTGAAGTCCCCCCGGCTTTTGGTCGTCGGGGACTTTAACGACATGTCGATGATGAGTCGGGCAGCTCTGGAATTCATGGACACCATGACGTCCATGAGCCTATCCCAGCATTTTACCCACAGGAGTTTTGGTATTTACCTCCATGTCGGGGATTCCAATCTTGCGGGACATCGTTCCCACACCAGTTCATGGTCAGATCACTACCTGTTGTCCTTCTCCCTAGCAATGGCGACCCCTCCTCGCGGGACCACCGGCCCCTTGTCTGGAGCCCGCCCCGAAGGCTTCTTGACCCGGCTCGGTTCGGGAAGCCTTCGGGAGCTTGCTGGCGGTCTGGCTGACGATTCGGCCGAAGCCCTGGCTAACCAATGGTTTGAGTCAGCTGCCGGTGCTGTCGACCGAATCGCTCCCAAGCGTCTCCTCCGGGGCAGAGCCCGAACCTCTCCGTGGTTCACGGCGGAGCTAAAGGCGATGAAGCAGGAACGGAGGAGACTGGAGAGCATCTGGAGACAAAGCCGCACGGCGATAAACAAGACTGCCGTTGTGATCCAGACTAGGCGCTACTCGCGAGCGATCAGGGATACCAAAAGATCTTTTTATTCCCTGAGAATTGGTGAGGCCTCGAACCGCCAGGCAGAACTTTTCCGGGTGGTCCGGGACCTCACCAATCCTAGTCTGGCTAGGCCTCCTCCTACTGATTTCAGTAGTGAGAACTTTGCAGTCTTTTTTAGATCCAAAATTGAGGCCATCCGTGCTGGCTTTGAATCCAGTGGCACTGGCCCCCCCTCGCCATCCCCAGCCCCCTCACCCCCCCGGTCTCCTCAACTGGTTGATTTTGGGCCTGTTCTTCCTTTGGAAGCCTCCAGGGCTATTGCCCATTGCCGCCCCGCGACCACCCCTTCGACCCTTGCCCATCTTGAAAGTGGGCCGCAGCCATCGCCACCGCCTCCTTCGGCAGGGGGTCTTTCCCCTTTTGAAGGAGATTGATTAAGCCCATCTTGAAAAAACCGGGATTGGCGTCGGACCAATTGTCCAACTATCGACCGATTGCCAATGTTCCCTTCATTTGCGGTGCGGATTCAATCTTTTTGGAGGAACAGCGGTGCCTTGATGCCAATCTGGCTTCAGGCCTGGCCGGGTACCGAGACAGCTCTGGTCGCGCTGCAAGATGACCTTCCGGGCGGCCGACAGGGGTTCCTCTACCCTGTTGGTTCTCCTGGATTTGTCAGCGGCCTTTGATACCGTCGACCACGGTATCCTACTGGACCGGCTCCTGGAGGTAGGGATCGGGGCACTGTCCTCAGTTGGCTCCGGTCCTTCCTTCAGGATCGGCCCCAGTATGTGCAGCATGGGGGAGTTGTCCGCCCCGTGGATACTCCTTGTGGGGTTCCGCAGGGGTCGTCTCTCTCCCCCATGCTGTTTAACATCTATGTGGGCCGCTGGCAGGGGTCATCAGGAGATTTGGGCTGCGTTGTCATCATCACGCTGATGACACGCAGCTCTATCTCTGTTTCTCCACCTCTGCAGTGGAAGCTGTCCGGTCCCTCGACCAGTGTCTGAGGCGGTTATGGCTTGGACCAGGGCCAACAGGCTCAGACTCAACCCTGAGAAGACCGAGGTGATGTTCTTCGGGAGTTCCCCGTCTGGGTATGGAGGCCCTCTCCCCAGTCTGGAGGGTGTTTTCCAGCTGGCGGAGAGGGTTCGAATCTGGGCGTGATCCTGGACCCGGCTTTGTCCCTGGATGCTCAGGTGGCGGCCGTGGCCAGGACCGCATTTTTCATCTTCGCCAGATCGCCCAGATTCGCCCCTACCTAGACGGGGACTCCCTGAGAACAGTGGTCCAGGCGCTGGTGATCTCGAGGCTGGACTACTGCAAAATGCTCTCTACATGGGGTTGCCCTTGACTCTCCTCCGGCGATTGCAGCGGGTGCAAAATGCAGCGGCCAGACTGGTGGCGGGTGCGCGTCGCTATGACCGCATCACCCCGGTTCTGGCCCGGCTGCATGGCTACCCGTTGCCTCCCGGATCAGATTCAAGGTCTTGGTTTTAGTTTATAAAGCCCTCCATGGCTTGGATTACCTGGCGGAGCGGATCGCCCAGCGGTCAACATCGCCCGACCGGTTCGGCAGTCGCGGGCGCACTCGCTGCAGGTTCCATCTCTCCGAGAAGCCAAGTAACCGGAACCGGGCTTTCTCGGTGGCTGCTCCAACCTTATGGAACAGCCTTCCCAGCGAAGTGCGCTCTGCAGAGTCCCTGCTGGCCAGCGGTGAAGACCATCCTATTCCGCGAGGCATTTGGTGACCTAGCTTAGCCTTTTTTTTTTTTTTTTTTTCCGCCATCAATACCTAGGGAATTTTTTGACATAGCAGCGGTGAGGTCATAATTAAAGGGTGCGCCCCTGCTGCTGTTCTTTTTAAATATGCTTTTATTAATCTATGTTGATCTGCTGATTATGTCTCCTTATTGTGTTGTAGTGTACCTATTATGTGTATTTCCTGATTTGTTTTGCTATGTTCGCCGCCCAGAGTTCCCAGTGGGAAGATGGGCGGGATATAAATTCAATAATAAATAAATAAATAAATAAATAAATAAGGCCGACCCTGGTTAGTACTTGGATGGGAGACCACCAGGGAATACCAGGTACTGTAGGTGCCTAGAGTAGGAACTGGCAAGCCATTCCAATATTCCTGCCAAGAAAACTCCATGGACATGGGGTCACGAAGGGTCGGTCACGACTGTAATGATACAACAAACACACACACACACACACACACACACACACACACACACACACACACACACACACACACACACACACACACACACACACACACACACCTTCAGCCACATGCAGGCTCCTCTGATTGTTATCAATCTTATAGATGCCATTTTGTCCTTCTGCTCTGATCACAGTTGCAGTCCTTTCCCTTCCAGTTCAGCAGGATCTCCAAGCTACTACTCAGCATGCTGAAGAGTGGCACATGGGATGTCTTTCTAAAGTATCCATCACTGCATTGTATCTGGCAGAACTGCTGGACCTCGCATGCTCATTTGTCCAAGCTGCACACATCCCTCGTTGGCAACAGAGGGGATGTGAATGTTCAACATGTACTGCTTACTTCATCATGGAGGTGTTCCAGCTGTCCATCTTGGTAACAGACCACCCCCAGGAGAGCCTTTCTGGAAATTCATTGAACCGTTCTCCCTCCCTCCCATCCCTTCATTTCGTCCCCAAACCTCACCGTTCTGGGAGTCTAATAGTCAAACACTCTTTTCACTTGTTTAACCCCATCTTTATTTACTTGGGATGGCTATAACCTCAGTGCAGTGCTAGAAAGCAGGGGACCTGGATTTTAATTCAGGTTATGGGTCTTGACTCATTTATATATGCATGAGCAAAGCACTCTTCGATAGATGGCTAATGCTGAGGAAAAGATACAGTAATGGAGAATTGCTCTTTCTCGAGGACTGAAAAGACCACTTAGTTCATCTCCTTCATGGAAGGGCAATGAATGGGAATGCATAATGCATGCCTGTACCATGCGCTCAATGGCCCAGGCAGAGTGGAAGGGAGCAGAAATAGCCAGATGGAACATCAATCTTTTGCAATGCTGTGAAAAGTCCTAACTAGCAGTTTTCCATTCTATTAGATGTCTAATGTACTGGGTTACTTCTCGTCTCTCATTTATCCTCCAGTCACCCAGGTGAAAGAGATGAATGCCGAAAGAGTCTTCTGGTGTCTCCTTACTACCTAAGTGGTCTATACTATAGGGTACTTTAACAAGAAAAGGGAAGGGCTGGAGTTTTCTGCAAGCTGGCCACTTTACATGTCACCTCAGAGAAGGAACTACATCCTGAAAAAGAAGGGCAAAAGAGGGAAATGATTTGGATAAATTTACATATGTTAATTTAAGTGTACAGATGCAGAAATAGAAAGGATGCTTATCATTTAAAAGGGATTGCACAGTGCATCTTGCCTGCATAGCAAATAGATTGTCTGCCTGCTGGGTCTGCTATCCAGGTTCCTTGTATCAGTGAAGCACTTCAATACCACTGGGTTCCCATCTAAAATTCTTTAGCTTTAAATTGAACTTGGACTAGAGAGCCCTTCAAATGGACACCTTGAAATGGAGAACTCTTCCCTTACCTCTTCAAACAGAGGGCCATATTTTCTAAAAGAGGACAAAGGATTACCCAAGCCTTGCACCACCTTTATGACTAACAGATTTATTTCAGCATGAGCTTTTATGGATTGTCATTCATGTTCTCAGCTGCATGAAGTCCTACATGCTAAGTACCGGTATACAGTGGTCCCCCGCCCATTTCACGGTTCATATACTGTGGTCCCACTCTATCGTGGGACTGCAGTATATGAAAAAAGCCTCCTGGGGTAAGGGGGAAAGGTCTGTTTCAGGCCTCCCTTACTTATCCCAGGACTGGCACTCCCTGAATGGGCCTGCAAGGGCCTTCCTGGGCCTTCTGGACGCTCCCAAATGGCTTCCATGTGAACCAGAAGTCACTTCCGGTTTGCAGAAAATCATTTCTGAGGCCTACCAGGGCCTTTCTAGCCCTGTCAGAGGCCTCAAAAATGATTTTCAGCAATCCCAAAGTAACATCTGCTTTACCAGAAGTCACTTCTGGTTTGCAGGGATGGCCTTTTGGGACCTCCAGAAGTCCCAGGAAGGACCTTGCAGGCCCATCTGGGGCAGCACCAGACTGGGGATAAGTACAAGGGCCCCCATCTAAGCCCCCCATGCCTGGCCCGACCTGCATCCACATATTGTGGATTTTCAATTATCGCAGGTCGGGTCAGGTCCCTAACCCCTCCAATAGGCAGGGGGTCCCTGTGTGGGCTCTGTATAAATGCTTCTAGGGGTGGGCCTAGTGTGAAACACATTTCAGAACATTTCTGTTGCAGGGGGAACAGATTTCAGGCAAATGTTTTGATTTGTTTTTACAGTGCTAGAATCAGAATTACTCCTGACAACTGTAATTAGCATGGTCAATGGCGAGGGATCCTTGGAGCTCTCATCCACCAAAACTTGGAAACATTACTACTTTAGGCTAAAATGCCCAGCATCCCCAGCTAGCCCAAAATGTAAAATTTCTAAGATCTCAGTTTAAAAACATTCGGAGGATTCTTTTCTCACCTCAGCCCTAAAGCATCTTTGATTTCATCAGCATAATATATCTTGGGGAGGGGGTTCATTTTGGTGCTGTTCAACAACTGGGAGACAGAAATCCTGGCTGTTCTTCTTCAGGGCATCCAGAAGATCCAGAAGATCCAGATTCCATCTCCCTCTGCTTACTATCTAATACAGTGGTTCTCTCCTGGACTTCAACTCCCAGAAGTCTTCATCACAAGCTGAGCTGGCCAGGATTCTTGGGAGTTGCAGTCTAGGAACATCTGGGAACTCACAGGTTGAGAACCACTGATCTAATATATGCAAGGTTCAATAAGCAAGGGTAGAATGAATCTACCAAAATAACAAGATTTCCCTACTATAATTTGAAGCTGTTATCATACCTCATATGTGTTGTTTTTTTTTTTAGCTGGGGAAAATAAATACTTGGTTTAAATTTCCCATAATAATGGTTTGTGGTTGATTGACTCCTGAAGCCATATGGCTTTCTAAGAATGCTGTTTCCCCACAAGCCTTTCATGTGGATCCTATCATCATTTATTTCACTTTTGTGAAAAGACAATACCTCCTTCACTATGACCCCTTGGAGCCTTCAGAAAGCCAGCCTGGATTCACAAAAGAAGCCCAATGGCTTTGGGACTATGTGTGAAGCAAAATGAGATGTGAAAGATGACTCTATTGGATCCTAGCTTGTAGTAGACTGTATGCAGCCCCCCACACTTACAGAATGGCTCCACTTTTGTGATGCAGAATAAAAACAAATAGTTTGAACTCAATTGGCAAGGCACATCACAGAAACAGTGTTAAACAAATACACTTCAAATAACATTGATATCTGAGATCTGGAGGTTTAAGTGGTACTCTCTTCTAAACAAATACATTTAAAATCACCCCACTATTTTCCTGTTTTGTCCTATTTATAGGCTGGAGGAACACCTGATTTGATTTTCTTTTTATTCCATCCTTCTACATGATTATAATACCGTCTCATCTTATGTAACTAGTTGGTATATATTTAGTCCTCCTGTTTAATGACTTAGCTGCAGAAAATGTGCATGGTTTTGAATATGTTAAATGTACATTTTGTAAGGGGAAAAATGCTTTCACTGGTTTTCAATCAAAGCAGCCACTACGAATTTATTTCTTTATTTTTCCAGGAAGAATAAAAAAACTAATTATTAAAAATAGTAAAAGAGGCTCCTGAACTCATTTGGTAGAATTTTGGCTCATCTGTGCAGCCCTGGTAAAACTTTTATTAATTATTATTGTTTTAAGCCTACCTAAGCTTCTAGGGAAATAAAACAGGGGAGTCAGAAACCTCTTTGCTAAATGTATTAAATTATATTCAATAGTGAATCTGTATTAAGCACATTCAGTTCCCTAAGGATGCGATAGTGTTCCTCAACCATTTGAAAGCCTGTCACATGGAAGAGAGCAAATACTTGTTCTCTGTTGCATCAGAGCACAGAAACATGTATAATGGGTTTAAGTTACAAGAAGGTAGAGTTCATATGAAAGTTAGAAGATGCTTCTTGAAAGTAAAAGCACTTCAGGCCAATTACCTGAGTCAAGATTTTCCTCATAGGAGATATTTAGAGAGAGGATGGATATTCATCCAAAGGAGATGGTCTATCTTTAGATTTCCCTAAATCTTGGAACAGAGATTGAATTAGGTGGCCTTCAAAAACATCTCCACTTCTTTGATAAAATCTGGTGCTGTAGTATCACAAACTACAGAGCCAGAACTGACTTTTCAGATACAGAGAATTCCAGAAGTTGTAGTTCAAAGATGTAACTTTTCCAAGTTCTTTGTGTGTCATGCTGACAGTTCACTAAGTAACAAATATTGTGTCTGAGCATTAGGAGAAATGTTGACAGTAGCCACAGTTTGACCATGGACCAAGTTACCCAGTGACATGGTGGGCTTTCCCTCTTTGGAGGAGAAAGAGATTGGGAAGCCATCTTGCACTAGATTACTTACACTTAGCAAGCAGTTGTGTTAGGTGGCTTACAAAACTTATTCCAATTATGTAACTCTGAGGAACCTATGGCTGATCTCCTGCTCGTCTTAGGTGTGATTGATCTGGCAAGGCACCAGGTTTTCTGAGCTAGAACTCAGGTGAGAGATGTTGACTTTTTTATTTACAAAACAGTGGTGGCTGCAGGATTGCATCATGCCATTCCAGTAGAAGAATCCAAGTCCACATAGTCATCCCTTTGACTTCTCTAACAGATCAAAATGGTAGGAAAGGTTTCATGGGCAACAATTGTCTCCCATACAGGAATTTGTCAAAAAAGACATACATTGTCTCATTCCTGACAAATTTCTGCCTCTTGCCATTTTGGAAATTCCTGATGAGCCTTTGCCCTGCATCAATGAGATTTCCTGGCTTCCTATGAAAACAAGAACATAGTCTCCTTTTTCTTCCATTAACATTTATTTATTTTTTTGCCCATTGTTCTGCACTGGATACTGTCCCACATGGTGTACAGTTAGATTAGCTTTCCAGTGAATCCTGCACAGGAAAGATGCCATTCTGTCAGGAAATGCAACAACCCTGTGCAGCTTGGTATTTTCTTTTTCCTTTCACAGGTAAACCCTATGGAAGAATGATGCCAGGCTGCACAGAAATTGCAATTAGAGATGAGCACGAATTGAAAAAATTGTGTTTCATTTCGTTTCATTTCGTTAAGGAGGTCGGTTCATTTCATTTCATTTTTTGTGAATTTTCATGGGAAAAAATTCATTTCGTTATTTTGTTAATTCATTTTTGTTTTTACCCATTTTTTCCCAGTGTCCACTGTGCGGCCCCTGAGGCCCAGTTGGTGCTGTTTTTTTTTTGTTGTTTTCCTTTATTTTACGGTGCCGAGTTAAACAGGCCACCCTTGGGGCCTGGTTGGCACTCCTTTAAAAAAAAATTAAATTTTTATTTTATTTTATTTTTTCACTTCTGGGTTTGTTTGTTTGTTTGTTTGTTTGTTTGTTTGTTTGTTTGTTTTTCTTTCAGTGCTGACCGCCCCTGGGGCCTGGTCAGTGCTGATTTTTTTTAATTTAATTTAATTTAATTTAATTTTTATTTTTATTATTTTATTTTATTTTATTTTTTTCACTTCCAGGTTTGTTTGTTTTTTTGTTTTTTTGTTTGTTTTCTTTCAGTGCTGACCATCCCTGGGGCCTGGTCAGCGCTGGTTTTTTAATTTAATTTAATTTAATTTAATTATTTTTATTTTAGGGTGCCGACCAGGCCACCCTTGGGATCTGGTCGGTGCTCCCTTATTTATTTTTTATTTCTATTTTTATTTTATTCCCCTCCCCACTTCTGGGTTCAGGCCCCATGCTACAGCTGTAGTGCGGGGCTTTTTTTCTTTTCTTTCAGCACTGACCGTGCGGCCCCTGGGGCCTAGTTGGTGCTGTTTATTTTATTTTATTTTATTTTATTATTTTAGGGTGCCGACCAGGCCACCCTTGGAGTCCTGTTGGTGCTCCTTTTTATTATTTTTATTTCTTTTCTTTTCTTTTTCTTTTTCTTTTTTACTGCTGACCATATGGCCGCACTACAGGAAGGCCAGACCTCCGGACCAGCACCACATCTCCGCCCCTCTTCATTAACGAAATGAATCTAACCAAACCAGTTTTCTCTCGGTTCGGTTTGGTTCGTGTTAAATTTGCCCCTAGGGTCATTATTCATTTTGTTATGTAACGAAATGAATGACAAATAATGAAATGAAAAAAAAAATGGTTCTGTGCCCATCTCTAATTGCAATCATACTGCACACCTTGGCCTTTTTAAAAAAAGACTACAAAACATTAAAAAAAAAGTTCTGTAATTTTCATGAGTGGCCGGGAATCTCATGCAGGAAAATCTCATTGTGGGAAGAAAATAGCATTTCTGTGTTTTCTCTTTCTGTAAAAAGTATGAGATGGCAGAAATCACATCCCTATCCCATACACTAGGCACACAGAAGACAATGACTGCTACTAAGACTTATGAGTGCTGCTGCTACAGAGTAGAGATTGGAACAATTTAACACAAGACACATTATGTAATATCCTTTTCCTTTGTTTAAAATCCAGGCATCAATGCTTGAAGAAATATTTGAAAACTGAACAAGCCCCATTGTCTCATTCTTGCCCTATTCTGCTTTTGTTTTGTGGGAATAATATCGTGATGGCTGTACTTGAAATCATTAGGACTTCACAAAGCACGAAAGACCCCTTGATTTCCATAGGTCTGGCCCCTTGATCCTAAACATTATAACATGACATTGTGCATTAATTTGAAATGCATCTTATTGCCTCACTTTGATCTCATTGATGCCACTAGAGATGGGCACGACCAGGAAAAATTACGTTTCGAGTTGTCATGTGTCGGAGCCGGCCCGTTTCGGCTCGTTTCCGTTTTTCGTGAAATTTTCCAAAAATTTGTCATTTCATTTGTTGGTTTTTCATCTGTCGTTAGTACTGGTTTGGGGGGGGCTCCTGGAGGCACCTCTCTGGGGTGGGTGCCTCCTCTGGCCCGCCATGAAGGGAAAGCTGGCTCCTGGAGGCACCTCTCTGGGGTGGGTGCCTCCTCTGGCACCAATTGGATATGCATACCATTAAGTTGCAGTTACAGCAGGCAGAGGCACCTCTCTTTCAGGTGCCTCTGTGACTCACTGCCTGCACTTGGGCTGGGGAACAAAGTGAGAGAGGACCCCTACGGGCACCCGCTGTGACTCACTAAGAAGGGAAGTGTACTTGCTGTAGTGCAATGCGAGTACACAGATCTGGCTTGGGGTTAGGGGTTAGCGCAAGGGCTAGGCTTAGGGTTACTGGTAAGGTTAGGGTGAGTTACTGGGGTGCACCTCTGGGTGCCTCTCTGACCCACTAAGAAGGACAGTGTACTGGCGTATGGGTTCGGGTTAGGGTTCGGGTTAGGGTTCGGGCTAGGGTTAGTAGCTTTTTATGCCCGACTGGCACATCCCAGAAGTCTCGGTCAAAACCTGGCCAAGTGGCCATGCAATTGGTGGAATGGCTCCAAAAATTTGCATGGTCCACTCCCATGGCCAGCCCATCATTGCGCAGGTGTAAAAAAATAAAAATAAAAATAAAATAAAATAAAATCAATTGAGACGTTTTGTTGCAAGAAAAACCCACTGCTGCTACTGTAAAAATTCAGGCAGTTTTAAAATAGCTATTTTCGCATGTTTCTGTGGTGCTTTGGTGTGTTTTTGGACCACACGGTTTCAAAATAAATATTGCAGTTGCCCCATTTTGGATCCCCCGCCCGCACTGCATGGCATGGCGCGAGTTGGCGAGACGACGAGGATGCGCAGCTCAGGAGAGGAGGGGGGGAGGCCGGGGACCCCCCCCAGAAACCACCCTTCTGGTAGGTGCCCTCACTGAGGCAGGCATATTTTCGCCTGCTTTTTTGGCCGGGAATCGGGTTTTTTTTTTAAAAACTTTTTTTCTCTGCCGCGCCGCTTGGTGAGTTGGCGACTCGACGAGGATGCGCACTTTGTGCAGCCCAGGAGAGGAGGGGGGAGGCCGGGGACCCCCCCCAGAAACCACCCCTCTGGTAGGTGCCCTCACCCAGGCAGGCATATTTTCGCCTGCTTTTTTGGCCGGGAATCAGGTTTTTTTAATTTTTTAAACTTTTTTTCTGTGCCGCGCCACTTGGTGAGTTGCGACTCAACGAGGATGCGCACTTTGCTCAGCCCAGGAGAGGAGAGGGGGGAGGCCGGGGACCCCCCTTCCAGAAACCACCCCTCTGGTAGGTGCCCTCACTGAGGCAGGCATATTTTTGCCTGCATTTTTGGCCAGGAATCTGGTTTTTTTTTAATTTTTAAAACTTTTTTTCTGTGCCGCGCCGCTTGGCGAGTTGCGACTCGACGAGGATGTGCACTTTGCGCAGCCCAGGAGAGGAGAGGGGGGAGGCCGGGGGACCCCCCAAAAAACCACCCCTCTGGTAGGTGCCCTCAGGCAGGCATATTTTCGCCTCATTTTTGGCTGGGAATCGGGGTTTTTTATTTTTAAAACTTTTTTCCTGTGCCGCTTGGCATCGCGCAATTGCTGCGATGCCAGGAATGACAACGACAAATCAGACCCAATTTTTCTTTAGTCGGTTCGAGTTCGAGTTCTGGCGGAGTAATTGTCGTTACCGTTTCCATTACGTAACGGAAACGAGAAACGGAAATGGAAACAATAATTTCGCCAAGTCGTGCCCATGTCTAGATGCCACATAATCATGCCACTCATGTCTCCAGTTATATAAAGGGCCTGGCCAATGCTAAAGAAAGGAAAAACATCACAAAACAAGACACAGAAAGATTTCATATCCCACAGATATAATTCTCCCATTTTTGAACGTTATCCGTAATAAAGCAAAGTCACATGTAAGCACCTGAAAATCTGAGAATAAAATTGCCACAGATAAGAGTCAGTGAAGAAAATGCCACATTGATCCAGGCAAGATCATCTCTGCTCTGGCCCGAGATTATGGCTGCCAGGCCTGCCTAATCCCATGCCCTGAGAGGTAAAACCAAGGTAGGCCCTTATGATGTCACCAAAGCAGGGTGAGCACAGCTGGAGGATACACAGTTTGTTTTAAACTATTCTGGAACAAATAGTTGAAGAAATGGTGTGGAAGGAATTGAGCTAGTGACAACCAGGTCAGTTCTGGCTCTCTTCAGGGTTTTCCAGGGAAGAGAACACTAAAAAGGCATTCACCATCCCTTCTGCAGATTGCTCAGGAACTGTGCAGTTAGCCCAAGGCCACACAGGCTGGATCTACTTTCGGGGTGCACACAAGGAATTAAACTCCCAACTTCTGCCTCTGCAACCAGGTACCTATACTACTCCACTATCAGATACCTAGATAGTAGGGCAAAAGAAGAGAGAGAGAAACGGGTGTAACTGGTGATTCCAGTAGCTGTAGCAATTCCCACTGTTCCCACTGGGGTGCACTTCTTTTGTAATTTTAACTTGCAACATAAAGCAAACCAAAGTGTTCTGCTTCTATACTGCCTCTCTGGACAGTTTAAAATTTAGTCAGGCTACACCTTGCCCTCCAAACCCTGGTGAGCTGGATACTCATTTTACTGACCTCAGAAGGATAGAAGGCCAAGTCATCCTTGAGCCGGCTACCTGGGATTGAACCCTGGGTCATGAGCACAGTTTGAGCTGCAGTACAGCAGTTGAGCCACTGTGCCATGAGGCAAGAAACATACATGCTGAAAGGGGAGGTTTTCCAGGTCCCACACAGCTCACAGGACTTGTTCACTAATGGCCCCATGGAAATTTTTGGTTTCTTTTGCTGTTGTTTTTGTAGATCATCTTCCACTCCTTCTTCCAAGCTTTATGATGTTGGTGTTCCATATCCTACTGCCCAAATGATGTAAAGGACTGAAACACATGCACACAGCCACCCTCTTTCCTGTCTGTTCTGCCTTCTTGTTCTAGCAATACTATACAAGTACATCACATGAAGAAACAGCTTCATACTGAGCTAATGGAATCTTGTATTTGCTGGAAACAGATGCAGAAGGATTCCCAGTTTAAAAATATTGCTAACACAACAATCAAATTTTCTTTTCCTCCAGTGCTGTTCACCCTGTAATTTATCTCCCCACTTTGAGAGGTATGATAATTCTCTAGGAATGCAGGCAACAGCCTGATACTTTGCAACCTTACCTATCATGTCAATGCCATTTTATGTTTAAATGCCAGGTTCATCTGTTCCTTGGATATTGGCTCCAAAGTGTGGGAATGACTACACACATGGACACATTGGTGGGTTGCAGCAGACCAAGTCCCGTGCAGCGGCTCCTCACTGCTAGCCTGGTTATTGCAAGGCATTTTATTAGTTGCAATAACCAAGCATCACAAGGGGTGGGGACAGGGCCTACGTGCCAGGAGTTGGGTAAACTGGTCAATTTCTGGGAAGCCTTATCTAGTATGGCAGGGTCTTGGGCTGGTCATGTAGCTGGGGTATAGAAGCCTTATCTGAGTGATCACGGACAGCTTGTTTGTCCTACAAACCCCTCTCACAGGCTTCCTGGCTGATCTGGGGGGAGAGATACAAACCAAGCTGGCTTCCTGAGTATGTGGGCTATGGAATTCATTTCCTTCCATCCGGGGCCTCCCCGCTCAGATAGAGAGGTTTAATGATTCCCAAATGCCTTACCCATGCAGCCAGCTAGAGTACTGTCCTCTGCCCCAAGGGGACATCTCTATACCAAAGTCTAGCTCTAAATGTGCCAGTCCTCATGATCTCTCACCCTATCACACTATTGACTGAGAGTTGAAACTGTAGGTAAGGCAACAAGGAGCATCCCCCAATATATAGTAAGGTCCTAGAGGAGGTAGAAAGGGATTCTGTAGGATCTTGAAAACTGACCATATTATGAAATACTGTACATGGCAAATGATTGCTTCAGAGAGCTACTTCTCTCTTCATCAACTAGCCTCTGGTTTCCTTACATATGCTAGGGATTTTGTTGTTGAGTGCATCTGCTGAGCCTATGCATTCAAGCTGATGATTCCAATAATGTTTCCTCCACCCACTCTAGCTTCTGATATTCATGCTCCTAGGAATGACATTACCCAGCTGGCATCAAGACCAGCAAGTATACAAGGGAACAAGTATAAAACTGAGTAATTGGATAGATTGGAAATACACCAAATATATAGGTTGCTAGCACAGCAGGCTTTTCATCAGGTCTGTTTACTGAAATGGATTTCCTAACAGCTACTGTAAAATCTGCTTCAGGAGGCAATACATCAGTTTGCTGACTGCTTTGAATTCATTCCAAAATATCTTGGCGGCCTGTATACAGCAAGTGTAAATGTGTCAGTGAAGATATTAGCAGGAATTATGAATTGAGGCGGGGATGGAGAGAGGATGGTTTAAGTAAAAATAAAATAGATTTAGTACTTGCTCATCCATTACATTTGAGGTGGAGATGCTCATGATAATCCTTTGCAAGAGTCCCAGGAGAGGATGTTTATAGCCTGTAGTGTTCATTTGCTGTGCTTGTGGTAGTTAATAGGAAAGTTAATAGCTCAAACACCTTAAAAGCCCCATGGGTCTGGAGTGAAACAATGCAAAGTACAGCCACCAAAAGTGACAGAAGCTTTAGCGCATACACACTCTGTGGTTGAAGAAGGTGGATCTCACTGACAGTGCTCAGCCTTTTATTCTTATTTATCAATTGAGTTTGGAGACCACGTTTGCTCCAAGTCGCTCAAGGTGCTGCAAATGTTTTCATTTTTTTATTCTCACATGTGAATTGGGTTAGGCTGACACCCTAAATGAGCTACCCAGTGAATTTCATAGCCAGGTGGGGATTTAAAACCTGGGTCTCCTGGCTCCTAATCCAAGACTTGAATTCCTGTAATAGACTGTCTTTTGGTGTCTAACTGAAAAATAACAATTTTCCTTACTTACAATGGTCCTTTACTAAACCCTAATTTCAATACAGTGGATTTCTTATAAAAACAAGTAAGAATGACTCCATTTCTCAATTTAGAATTATCTGGGCAAAGCAAATGAATTCAAAATAATTTTGTATGTGGAAGGCAGCCAGACATGCTGCCATGAAAGTCCACTGGAAGTAACAGGAAAACAAGATTACTTCTGCCCATGTGGGTTTAAGTCTAGAGAAATATAAGGTATCAGCCAATACAAACAGAGAACACTATTATTATTTTTGAGAGCAGCAGTTCCTCTGGCAACATAAGACACATGTGAGCGTGCAGCATGCAAAAAGGCCTTGGATGGATTGCAGGCAATAGGGAGGTCATGAAACGGAGTGTGGAGCCATCCCCACCTCCACCTGATTCCCACAAGAAGACTCATCCCTGTGCTCCATATTGCATGAGTAACTGAAAATCTGTCTGGAGCACTAGATGGAGGGTGGTACTGCATTTTAAAACAAATTCATGCTTCAGCCAACCTGCCTTTTGTAATCCTGCACATTTCTCAGGGAGTACTCTAACCCCATTTAGCACAATAGGAACAGCTTTTTCATAAAAACGCATCCGTCATATGTACATTACCAACAGTGCACTTACAAGGGCTGTTCTCTTAGAAGGAGATCCCATTTAAAGCAATGAGACTCAGGAACAAATTGCACAGTGTGTTAAATATCTATGTGATGTGGAGCTTAGGGGTCTCTGCTTTATTACTTCCAAGTGAAAAGCGAGAGAAATACATTGAGATGTGTGATGCTTAAACCTTTCCCCTCTCTCTTTTCCCACCAGTTTTTCTTGCCTTGTGTTGAAGAGACTGTGGAGTGGCATTTTGTGTGTGTGCATGCGCGCGCACATGCGTTTAGGCAGGTTTTTTACATTTTGCTAGCTCCTGTGCAGAAAGGGGAAGACACATTTTGTGGGAAAGCTGCTGAGGGTGGTCGGCAGTCCAAATCATGAAATACTACACAAAAGTAAAGAAGGGGTGCTGCTCAATTGTATGCTCTCTGCTGCTTCTTTGTTTTGTTTTGTTTTTACCCAATTTTTCTCCTTAAAAGGATCCAAGGCAACAGTGTTTGGTTTGGTAGTCTTTAAATTCTAAGTAAACCAGCATGATTTTAAAGTTTAAAGCTTCTCACATGTATTCAACAGGAACACAGCACTTTCCCATTTCTTCAATACAAGGGTCAGTAATGCAAGGAGCTATTTCCTACTAAGACTAAGGGCTCACATAGCCTTTGAGTGTTCACTTTGACTGGCAGCTGTGTTCCATGATTGCAGGAGAGCTCCCTGCCTTCTCCGGACATGGCCTTTTACTACAGATACCCACAACTGAACCTGGGATTGTATACTCAGGATCCTTTGCACTTGCATTACTAAAATTGCACCCTCCCTGTCTGCAGAGAGTTCTTTGTGGAAAATGGAGCAGCTACAGACCTCTGAACTGAAGATGAATGCTCAAATGCTCAATTTGTTCAAGGAGTCTTGGCCTCTCCACCAGCAAACCCCAATTTTTTATTATAGAGGCTGAAATTCTGCTGTACACAATGCTGTGGAAGCCTTGCCATATTATTGCACTATGGCAAATTCTGGAAACCAGTCTTTCAGGGTTTTTTAAAATCTCCAGGACCCTCCATGTGAGATAACCACTTTCAAGCTAGAGTAGTACAGTACTTTCAAACTGAAATGATGCTGTTTTAAAAACATAAAGAAAAGAAGAGAAGAGAATATTGTGGTTGTTTTGTTATGATGAATGTATATATAAGTTTACTTGCTTTAAATTTTTGTTTTGGCTGTTGTTAATTCTTTTGTTCTAGTTTTTCCTTCATCTCTCTCTTTTTTGGTCTTTTTCTTTTAAAAATCCTTGTTCCTTCTCTTCTTCCTTCTTCTTCTTCTTCTTTTACTTTCTTTCTGTTCTAAATTTTCCAAAGAAATAAAAGAGAAATGACAGGATGATGTGTTGTAAATATCCAATCTGTCTTCCTTTGGTAACTTTTCAATTTCTATAATGAATAACCAAAGGAAAAGTGCACAATCTCCCCAGGCTCCTCTAAAAGACCTGGAGCACATCTGCTTGTTCAGGGAATCAAGGCACAGTTGCCAATATTTATTGATGTTTTTTTTTAAAAAAAGGAATTGGCAAAATAAACAAGGCATCTGGGGAGTGTAGCTGCCAGAAGGATTGCTCATAAACTCGGGATTTGGTAAATGGCTGTATCATAAATTTGCAAGGGCATCTTACTTAGGAATTCCTCAGTAGTCAGCAAAACAAGGCTAGTGAGCAAATCCAGAACAATTCCAATACAGGCAAGTCCACACTTCACACACACACACACACACACACACACACACACACACACACACACACAGAGAGAGAGAGAGAGAGAGAGAGAGAGAGAGAGAGAGAGAGAGCATTGACTGTCTCTTATGGTGAAATGGGGTGTCAAGAATTCCCAGCCCATGTTTAACATATGGCCCAAATGACAAATAACCAGTGGGGAATGAGGGATTATTTTTCCTAGCCAAGATTAAGCACCACCATTCTTTTGCCTTTCAAACAGTGCTTAGTTCATCAGTTTTCATCGGTTATTGTCAATAATAAAACTTTAAAGCCTGTAAGGGAATTTCTTCTATGCTCCAGCCAAGTTGCAAACAGTTTCTCTGTAATCAGCTAGTCTGAAATGTCAATGTGTCTAATGAAGAATTTTATTACCTCTCAAGGGAAGCATGAAGAGAATATGGTCATGATTCTATGTAACTTTGTAGATCTATCAGTAGTCTCCTCTCTGTTTTAACAGGGCACGTGTCCAACATCTAATGAGCTACATGTGCATCATCCATAATTTGAATTATTTTTATACAGCTTTTTCAGTCTTTCCCTTCTCCTATTTCAGGGCACACTCTCTCACACAAGGGTTGTCTGCCCCATATCTAGTGTTTTCAGCATTATTGTTGCTAAGAATTGCCAGTCTGAATTCAAGATTTGCCTCCTATGCTGCTGTCTCAACCATGTAGAAGGAGAAATGTTGGCGAGTGCATCTCTATGTCCTCTGCTAAGAGTTCCCAAAAGAAGCTGCATACTTAAATTCTCAGTCTCACAACTCAAGAAACAAGCACTAATCTTGATAACTCTGTGGCCAATCTCCTACCTGATGCTTTGGGTTGCAACATGTACACGGTTCATGTGCAACCATGACCTTAGCAGGGTGTGCCCTCCCCTTCCCTGATTAAAAATGGTTGCCCTTTTTCATGCATCTGTCCTCTTCACAGTCTATATTTGATTATTAATTGTTCTGTCTGTAAAATATTATTGCCCTATTACAAATTGCTTGTTCTGCTGCTGTATGGCTCAGATACAATCCTGGTCAAGGAAAGGCAGCTTTTCCCTTTACTTCCTGCATTTGGGTGTAGAGAGAGCAGAATATATATGCCAATTGAGAATGGCTAGGCTCTCTTAACTGGTCCTGACCAGACATACTTATGCTGTGCAGGGAAACCTGGTGATGAACTTGTGTACTACTGCCACCTGAGAAAGAAAAAGTGAAGAATGCCCAGCTTCTGTGGACATTCTGCTAAATGTGCAGAAGCTAACAAAGAAGCAGGCATCGACATTTGGGTTGACTCTTGCCTGCAATATTGTATAAATGCATGGGCTGTTTTATTAAGCATGTTGAAAGAAGCCTGCAAGCCCAAGGCCCTTCAGTTTGGTGCCATATCCTCTCCTAGGATCCTATTTGACTATTGAGCTGCATCCTTCAGTTGGGCTACTCAGTTTGGGCCTAAGTTTCCATTCCTAGAGTCAAGTTACAGCTTGGATCTCTGTCTGGTTCTGATTCCAACAGCTGCCAAAATTGGAGGGAGAGTCCTGTTCCCCCGTCCCCCCCGATCCTCCCATTACCTTAACAGTTGCCTTGCCATCATTGATCTGGGTCTTAATCCCACCAATCCCACTTCATTTTCTGCCTGCCCACCAAGTTGACACTCAAGAAGAAGAAGAAGAAGAAGAAGAAGAAGAAGAAGAAGAAGAAGAAGAAGAAGAAGAAGAAGAAGAAGAAGAAGATCCTTTGATGGTTTTGAAGTCACTGTTGGGGGATCCTTCCCGGCCACCTTTAAGGTCACCAGAAAAGTTTCTGGGGTAAACTGGTATGCTTAAGGATGCTGAAATGGGCCTGAATCTTATATGGGGATCTGCTCAGATCTTTCGCCCTTCCCTTTATCATGAGATACAGACATCATTTGTCTTGCAATAGTTTGTTCTTGAAAATCCTGCAGAGGTATTGGCAATTATTGTAAAAATATCCTGTCACTGTCCTAGAGCAGTCACATAAGGCAGCTGCTCTAGGAGAGCTGCATTATGTGTAATGTTCCCCTCCCTACCTCATTGGCAGGCTAGCAGCAGTCACTCGAGAGGCGACCTGGTCTAATTACACAGATTATTTATGAATGACTCAAAGAAGAGGCAGGATTAGCTATGCATTATTAGCTTAATGGCTATATGGTTCAAGAGGGCTTGCAGGACACTAGGTCTAACTCAGTGCTTAATGTAGAAAATCCACAGCAACGCAGAGAATCCTAGACTTCAGCTCAGGAAAGCAGCATGCTGCCTCTATATGAATAATTAATTTATTTGGAAAGAAACCAGACATTTTTAAATATGAGAAAACAAAAAGGATTGATTTCTTTATTCCCCAACTAATTAATTCTTCACTCTTAGAATATCAGATGTTGGGCTGGATCCAGCACAGCATCTGGATCCAACCCAACATCTGAAATCAACAGGACAACAAGTTGATAATGATTAAGTCCCTTTTATATTAGTGACTGATAAAAATGACCACATTCATATGTTAAATGTATGCTTCCATATAAGGAAGGAAAAGGTCTTGCAGGTGGGACTACCAGAAAGTAGGATTATGGGGCTTTGTTGTCCAAAAAAACAAAACAAAAAAGCAAGGCACATCCTCAGAAAAAAAGGAGCATGTAGAGTCTTCTGAGTTTCTTGGAACAGGGACAGAGTAAAAATCTTGCCTGATTTCGGAAGCGAAGCAGGGTTGGCCCTAGTTAGTACTCAGATGGGAGACCACCAGGGAATACCAGGTGCTGTAGGCATCTGGAGTAGGAACTGGCAAGCCACTCCAGTATTCCTGCCAAGAAAACTCCATGGACATGAAGTCAAGAAGAGTTGGTCATGAATGTAATGACGCAACACAAAGCAGGTATGATAACTGAGGTTTATCTTCCACCTAGGGCCTGCATTGCAATGACCTGCACATGGATCACTGGTGTTTCTCCAAGCTTCCATGTTCACCTTAACAAACTAGATCAGTGGTACATCTCCTGCACTTACGATTCTATGTACAACCATTCTACCAGAATGAGAGCAGGCAAACTTTTCAGAATGGAAGAGCCCAATTTGTACAATTGCTTCTCTTTCATATAAGTAAGAAACTGAGCAGGTGAGGTCATTTTTGCCTGGGGATGATCTCATATTGTGAGTAAGTATCTGTCCTTGGATTCTCTTTGGAGGTGGGGATGAAGCATTTTTGGTGAGACAGAATTATTGGCACTGGCTCTCAACTTTTGATTTTTATATTCCATCAATATATGTAGGGTCCACCCGTTCCTCAAAAGGACACTGGCAGATTTAAAGATACTGTTGTTATAATTATCATCAAATTTATTTGCAACTCTTCTGGAAGTGGAGAATTGGCCAGCTGCTCACTGTTGCTCAGGGGACACCTGAGGGCACTTGCAATGCTTTCCTACACTTTATGGAAGATCCTTCTAAGTCCCCTTCTGGTAAAAAAAAATAGTCTTATCTTTTTTTATTTGATTTGCTTTTTATTTTACCTATATTTCATATAGAACCACAATTTTAAATTGTGCAGTATTCAGATATGATTATAGGGCTGTGTGAGTAGCATCCCATCCTCTAAGATTTCAGAACCAAAACCTAATTGAAGAGATTCAATTTAAACATTAGGAACAATTTCATGACAGTTACAACTGTTCGGCAGTGGAATATGCTGCCACGGAGGGTGGTGGAGTCTCCTTCTTTGGTGGTTTTTAAGCAGAGGCTGGATGGCCATCTGTCAGAAATATTGTGATGGGGTTCCTGCATGGCAGAGGGTTGGGCTAGATGGCCCTTGAGGTCTCTTCCAACTCTATGATTCTTTGAAAACCTACATCTAGGGGATGTGGACTTTTTATGACAGAAGGGAAGCCTAGAACTGTTTCTGGACCAGCTGACTGTGAAAATGCAAGGAAGTAAGAAGAATGGGCTGGGTAAAACCCGTAGTAATTGGTTACAGTACTACAGTGTTCTCCCTGTAGTAACCTATTACTACAGAAAAACAGGGGCAGGAGAGAGATTTAGCAGAAATCAGAAAGAAATGTGGGCAGAAAAAAATGCACCCAAGGCTTAAGTGGTGACTACCATTCTGCATGAGTTTCAATTCCTGCATGGCCTACCTACAGCGCACTTGAGAAACAAAGAGTTTATTTGGGCTGCTCACTGCTGTGCGGATTTGGGGAGGCTGATCCCGTGGGGACTTTTCCCTTGCTGGAGGGAGGACAATGTGTAGCCTGCATAATTAAAAACTGTAAACCGCTCAGAGTGTGCTTGAAGTGCTATGGGGCGGCATATATGCAGAACGCTTTGCTTTTACTTTTGCTTTTGCTTCCCACCCACCCCCTACCCCCAGGTCCCAGACCATTGTTTCCAGAGACCTGGGCCATAAGAAGGCTCAGACATCGCAGAACTGGCAATCAGTTCCCTACCTCATCAAGAGAAGAAAACTACAATATTTTGGACACATAATGCACAATAATAAATGCCATCTAGTGCAGGTTATCTCCCAAGGAAAAATAGATGGGAAATTTGGCCTGGGGTGTAGAAGAACATTTCGGCTTAAGAACGTAAGCCGGTGGTTTGCAGTGAGCACAGCTGCTCTGTTTAGAATAGCTTTAGATAGAAACCAGTTCAGGCTACTGACCACCAACGTTCTACAATGGCATGGCACCTGAAGAAAAATGTCTCATGGGGCTCAAGGGCACACCACTGCCAGCTCTTTCCCTCATCTCCTCCCCCCTCCCAATTATAGCATGTGGTACAAGCACAGCATATAAACTAAGAATAGCTTCACATTGAGTTAGTGAGACTGGGTGCCAGATGGGCTGGGTGGAGATGGATGCATAGCCATCAAACACAAAAATAAATCTTTCTTCTCCTCCAATATATTTCACCCTGAGAGATGTCTCCAGCAAGACCAAATTCATTTAAAATAAAAGTTAAAGACCTAACGAACCCTAAATGCCAATAACTTGGAAGCTACACAAGCCCGACTAATAGCAGCAATTCCCCATGTACGTTGTAATTGCAATAATATTGTTGCATTTCCATGTGTAGCACTGTGAAAAACACTGCAGAACACAAATCAATACAACAATTTTTTTTTTAATTGCACATGGAAGGGAAATTAGAAATGGGGTCTGACCAATTAATGAGGTGCCAATCCGGTGTCAGCGATGTGCCTGCTTGTGCTCCTAGTTGCATGCCTGTCATGAGTTGAGCATACAACCAGCACTTCACTGATGAGCTACAACTGCTTCTGTGATATCCTTTCCACACATGGCAAAAAGCAAAAGGACAGTAGCCTTAGAAATTTTAATGTAAATCTGTTGACTTTCCTAGACTACTTCTGCATCCTATTGTGTACATGTACCATGAACTGGGAACTGTTGCTCCAAGACCTAGGCAGTGAGGCATACATATTTCTCACATGTATATCTATAGTTGTATCTAGAGATGGGCACGACTCAGTGAAATTTTCGTTTTTGTTTTTTTGTTTCGTTTCATAACGAAAATGAAAATTTTTCAAAAACCAAAATGAAAATGGAAACGAAACGACCAATTTTGCCGTGTTTTTCGTTTTCATTGCGGCAAATCCATTGAACTAAAAAGAATGCTAATAAAACAGCAATTTTTTGTTTTTGTTTTTGTTTTTTTGTTTCGTTATGAACCGAAAACGAAATGAAAAAATTTTCAAAAAGAAAACAAAAAACAAAAACAAACCAAAACGGATCCCCAAACAACCAAACGAAAAACGAAACACAATTTTTTTGAGTCGTGCCCATCTCTAGTTGTATCTATTTATACTCCACACACACACACAGACACACAGACACACAGACACACAGACAGACACAGACACAGACACAGGCACAGGCACACACACACACACACACACACACACACACACACACACACACACACACACACACACACACACACACACACACACACACACACACACACACATCCTTGCCACCCCAGCCTGTCAGATGTCTCCGGCATTCTGCAGATTTGTCTCATTAGTGGAAAATAGTGTCTACCACCGCATATGTTTGGCATCTGGATTCACCCACTGCGTGGAGCATTTATGCGCTCATTCCTCAGCAAAAATAGGTTGGTAACATAAGGTGATGTGCTTATGTCTCTACGCTTTAAGTGAAGAGGAAAATAGGCATCTGGGATGTTTTAATTTGGAGCATTGGCTTGAAAGGTTTAATACAACAAGACAGATCAAGGTTGACAGTGGAAGTTAACTCCATCCTAACATTTCATTTTAACATCAAGTAAAATGTCAAGTTATAGAAGGAATGAAACTGGAGATCAACATAGCAGTTAAGCCACACAACAAGCAGAATTGTTTTAATATCTCTCAATTGAAATTTTTAAATAGTGGCCATTTCTGTACATGCATCTAGATTTGTTTGTTCATTTGTTTGCTTCTTCATTTCCTGACAGACGAGGAAGTGGTGATGGTGGAAGCTGTGAGGTAGAGTCTAAGACTGGGAGCCACCTTTTTTCTTCTGGAATTTTCTGAACTGAGACTGTATTGCCACTGCAGCTTTCTCTGTCTCTGGTGCATCCATGTCTATATCAAAGTCTTCTTGAACCTTCTTTTGTCCATCTGCATGAAGAAAATAAAAGAAAACCCCACAATAATTTGATACAGATTTGAGAACATAATAAACAATTGAGACACGGTTCTAAATGCTAGGGTGTGCTCGTTTGGTGGGACTCCTCTTGAATTGGTCAGCCTGACAGGGTAATGTGGCTAGTCGGCTACAGAATACTGGATATGGCCACCCTTTAAATTCTTCACAATGTATGAGGGCAATGCCAGGGTGAGGGCATTCTAGACAATTAAAAACTTAGCTGGACCCCCTCCTCCTGGTTCTGTTCAGATCTGCTGTCCCAAAAGACCCATTAATTCTTTCAGTTTGGTCAATATTATATTAACACTCCTTTTGTTTTTAACTTAAAAATGCAAAATTTGGGCACTTTTTTTTACTACAAATGTCACAATTCCTATCTAACATGGCCATTGGGAGTTGTAGTTCAAACAAGAAACTTCCCCACACTCTGGACAGATTTGCTTGATGGGAGGTCTGTTCTCTACTGTACAATAATTTTGCCTGCAAAGTCCAATCTAACCACAGACTGACATGATTTTGAAAGAAGATACATATACTGCTCTCTGATATATTTTAGTGTTTTATTTTTTTTTTAAAATGTCAACATCAATTTTTTAGTCTGTATAGATGTCTCCTTCCTGTTAGCAGTAGGAGAGCTCATGTTGAGTAAATAAGGAAATTTACTCCATGTAAATATAAAATCTTCCATGTACAATTACCATATATAAATGCTTACCCAGCCTCCATACTACCATCTACAGCTGTGCTTTAAAATACAAGGTTCACCATTGTTGGAGAACTAATATGCTATGGCAAACATTTTTTTTATTTTATTTTTATTTTATTATTTTGCATACTATATACAAACAAAATTCAATAGTATTAAGGGTCACATTAGACTACTAATACAGACCAGAGTCTAGAGTAGACAGCTCCTGTCCCCTTATCTATTACTAATACAGAGGTATTGGTGATTCCACCTTTGAACAGCCATCTGCAAGACTTCCAGACTTAGTGTCACTTTTTAACGTCTTTATGACTATTTTGCCCTTTATTCATTTAACTGCTTCTGGGCCCAGCTGTATACCATCTTCCAGCTCTCCTTTACATAATGCCTTGGGTGGTCTCGCAGCGCCTCTGAGAGCATATCCAGTTCTGCAATGTCCAGTAACTTTTTCAAGAGTTCAGCCTTCGTTGGTATTTCGGTTATTTTCCATTTCTGGGCCCAGAGCAGTCTAGCTGCCGTATATATATACAAGAGAATATATTTTATTTTTTTATCAGTAGTCTCTGGCATTATATTCAACAGTAACGTTTCCGGTTTGAAATTTAATTTAATTTGTACAATTTCTTGTGCCACTTTCCAAGTCTGCCGCCAGAATATCTGAGCTTGATCACATGACCACCATGCATGATAGTAAGTCCCTGGATTCTTTCTACATTTCCAACAAACATTATTAGACCCTATGGTGTATGCTATGGCAAACATTCAGTTGTGCTTTTTAAAATATATTTTATTGTGATTGCCTTTGTGTGACAAATTCTTAGAAAGATGATAAAGCCATCATCTCATGCATACCACTCCATGCAAGGAAATGCACTAGCAGAAAAATCCTACAGTAGTGATGCTGCACTTTGTGGTCCCAATATGGTCCTTTGCTGACCATAGCATATATATTGGGACTAGAGATGGGCACGAAACAGAAAAATGGTGTTTCAGTTTTTCGTTTGTCGTTGAGAGGTCTGCTTCGGTTCGTTTCCATTTGTCGTGAAATTTTTGAAAAATGTCATTACCGTTTTTTGTTTTTTCGTTTGTCGTTTCTACCCGCTTTTTGTGCGATTTTTAAAGCATTTCCGTGCACAGGCATCCCCCAAAGCCCCAGACCAGAGGGAAAACACTAAAAAAAATGGATGCTGGCAGAGACACAGTATAGACTAGGTATGCAGGGAGGCTGCAAAGGCAGTGGCGGGTGTTGCCCAGGGTGCAAGGCAGCCGCAGAGTGACTGCACTGCGGGGCAAGGGAGGGTACTCACCGAGAGGTACACAGCACGCATGCACACAGGGAGGCTGCAGGACTGAAGCTAGAGGCACAGCAGAGACAGCAATCCCACCATAACTCCCACCAGAGACTGCAAGGAGGACGGGGGCTGCCAGAGCTTTTTATGCCCTCTGTGGCTGCCAGACCTGCCCACCCAGTCTGCAACCTAGGCATGCTATTGGTTGAACATGATTCCATCACATGGCTTGCCTCCATTTTGTGGCTGGTGGTGACATCCATTTTAAAGGGAAAAGAATAATACATTGCGATGGGAGAAGACTAACACGAACGTTTTAAGGACCCCAACCCCCCTGGTAGGTATTATCAGACAACATAGATAATTATCGCTGCATTTTTATGGCTGTCCAGGGCATTTTTTAACATTTAAAACAGCTCATTTCATTGTGCGTCGCCAGTAACGGAAACGAAACGTAACGACCACAATTTTTGTGGTTCTGTTCGGTTCATTCCAATTTCATCACAATGTTCGTTTGTCGTTTTGTTGTGTAACAGAAACGACAAACGGTAATGGAAATGAAAAAATGTTCGTTCCGTGCCCATCTCTAATTGGGACCACAAAGCACAGCAGCCAGACCAGAATCAAGGAGCATGAAAGACACTACAGATTAAAACAACCTGAAAAATCAGCAGTAGCTGAACACACCCTGAAACAAAGTGGACACAGAGGTACTGGACATCACTACCAATCACTATGTCAGATTACAAATGGAAGCCATTGAAATCCGTAAACATAAGCACAGATCCAACAAAAAATATGAAAGTCTAAAAATTAACAAAGCAGTGTGATGCGGCAGTCAGGAAAGCCAATGTGATTCTTGGTTGCATCAACAGATCCATGGTGTCTAGATCAAGGGAAGTGATAGTACCACTTCTATTCTGCTCTGGTCAGACCCCACCTGAGTACTGTGTCCAGCTCTGTGCACCTCAATTTAAAAAGGATGATGACAACCTTGAGCAGGTACAGAGGAGGGCGACCAAGATTGTTGAAGGTCTGGAGGAAATGTCTTACGAGGAATGGCTTAGGGAGCTGGGAATGTTTAGCCTTTCAAAAAGAAGGCTGAGAAGCGATATGACAGCTATGTTTAAATATCTGAAAGGATGTTATATCAAAGAGGGGGCGGGCTTGTTTTCCATGGCTTCAGAGACTAGGACTCAAGGCAGTGATTTCAAACTGTAGGACAAGAGATTCCATTTGAACATTAGGAAGAACTTCATGACAGTTAGAGCTGTTCAGGAGTGGAATGTGCTGCCACAGAGGGTGGTGGAGTTTCCTTCTTTGGATGTTTTTAAGCAGAGGCTGGATGGCCATCTGTCGGAAATACAGTACTTTGATGGGGGTTCCTTCATGGCAGGGGGTTGGACTGGATGGCCCTTGCGGTCTCTTCCAACTCTATGATTCTATGATTCTATGACTTCCAGTAGTAAAAGCTGTAGAGTTCAAAAGGTCAAAGTTCAATGATTGCCCACATAGCCACAAAGGTGATCAGTTCACAGAACAGAACAGCTGATGACACCCATCTAGTTTTGTTGCTACCCCTGATTGCATTGAAATGTCTTAATCCCTTCATCACAATACAATGACTAACACCTTGCATAGGACAAGTTTCCTCATCTTAAAAAAAAAAAAAAAAAAAACAGTCTCACTCACTTTATAACCCAGAGCACAGAGAGAACTCCTAGTTTCCTGAGCTCCTTGCCCTCTGAAGATGCCAGCCACAGAGTCTGGTGAAACGTCAGGAAGAAAAACTTCCAGAACACGGCCAAACAGCCTGAAAACTCACAACAAACAAACAAAGATATAATAGAAGAAATATCTTCCAACTGACCACTCACAAAACAAAAGAAGAGTAGTTTGCCAAATGCAGAAAGAGTTGAAATTATGTTAGAATGAAAATTCTTTCCCTCTTACGGGAACCTGGCTTCTAATAATGTATTAACAAGAACGTTTAGTTTAGCCCCCTCATCACTGATAATGATGGGGGAGGGGAGCTGCATGATTTGGAAATGAGAAACAGATCCACCAAATATTCATGTACACAGCATTCTGTGGGATAGCTTTTAAGACAGCAAACCAAAAGACATTGAAATTTACCCCATGGGTTTCAGGCAAGAATAATCTGCTACAGTTGTGAAAAATTCCTTTTGCTAGTACACACACATCAGCAATACTTATTTTTCTCTAACTAGCAAGGTACAAGATAAAGTTACATGTTAATTGGGGGTGGCAGTAATGTCTTATTTCATTGTACCTGACTGGATAGCTCAGTGGATCAGAGCATCCATCTCCATGTAGGACAATGATGGCGAACTTTTTAGAGACCGAGTGCCCAAACTGTGATTTCAAACCCACTAATTTTTCACAAAGTGCCAATACAGCAATTTAACCTGAATATGGGGGGCTGTGAAGGGGCGATGTCGGGTGCCCGCAGAAAGGGCTCTGAGTGCCACCTTTGGCACCTGTGCCATAGGTTCACCAACAATGATGTAGGAGAAATGCCAGCTCATGTGACTGTGATCAAAACTACCAGGTCTCAGAATAGCTGAGAAGAAGGGAATGGTAAACCACTTCTGAACCCTCTATACTGATGACACTCTGCAAAGAGCCTCCATCAGGTCAGAAGCAACTTGATGGAACATAATTATTACTAATAACACACTGCGTTTTAAAATGACCTCTCCAGTCTCTTTCGTTCCCCAGTGCTGTGGCTTCAGTCAGCATTGGTGCTCCCCATAGCTCCGAGCTACCAAATGTAAAAAGAGATGAAATGCTTCCCTCAATATTCTATGCATGCACTTATTCATAGGGCAAAATGCCACTCTGTTCAGATAATGGTGCATAGCTCTGCATCCCCATGTACTGTAGAATCAGCTGCATCAAAGTTCATGTCATTTATGTCTGAGCGAATGCAGCTCAAACTGCACTGTGATCATTCTTGGTGACCTAGTGGCCTACAAATGTGACACTGAGCTGTAGCCTCCATTACATCTGCCCATGTTCCAGAACTTCCTTTCTCCCCCATTATATTCTAAGCCATACGGACACTTTGTTGACACAGTCTGCCTGCCTGCCTGCCTGCCTGCCTGCCTGTTCTATCTCTCTCTCTCTCTCCCCCTCTCTCTCTGACAATCTCCTCTCTTACAAATAGATAAAATTATCCTATAAGGACGAATGGTGAATCTGATACTACTGAATAATATCTGGGCACAAAATGCTGTATCTGTATGACACACATCCACTAACACAGATTTTTCATTGTACAGGAGAATGATACACCCATGCTAATAAACAATTTTGCATGCTTGAAGAGCATATAGTTTATACCCACTAGGAAATAGATCTGTTTCTGTACAATGATCACAATATATTTAGAGATCACAGCTGAAGTTGTCATCTCTGTTTCAGGATCCTGGCACTTCGTTCCAAATGATATAATTGTGCAAGCAAATCAGCTGTTCAGACAAGTTGCACAACAAATATGTTAACTTATGTTAAATTTACAATGTGTTCTTCTCCAGCAGCACAATCAATAAAAAGGAGAGACAGTAGGAGAGCAAGCTCCTGAGATATGTAGTGCTAGTATAATGACTCATGACCAAGTCTTCAGTTAATTTCTTGATTTACTATTCAAGTCAGAATGGTAATGAATGGTGGCAATACCAGTAGCTGAAAAGCATTCACTATTCCTTTAAAGCCATGAATACCAAATCATCCCCCCTCTCTCCCTCCTCTGAGTGCCTACAAATCTCAAGTTTTGAAAAACAACAACTGTAGAAATGGAATTGTATCACAAGATCGTTTGTCATTTCAGCCACTGAGCAAGGAGAGACTTGGATTTTTAAAGTTGTAGAATAGGTAGCGAACTAGCGATATTAGTCTGTGCAAGGATTATAGGTAAAAACAAAATAAAAAAGGAAAGAGGAAAGACAGAAATGTGGTGACACTTTACCTATACAAACTGTTACATTTTACTAAGGTTTTAAAAGTTACCTCTGTGTTCCCCATTAGCCAATAGAAATGAACAAGTATATAGAGCACGTAGACCTCACAGGTGAGGTGTAGTTCTGGAGCATGTGAACGGCACAATAGGAGGTCCAAACTCCCAACAAAGGACTTGCTAATTACTCTCTGGTTACACACACACACACACACACACACACACACACACACACACACACACACACCACACCACAATTCTACAATTCATGCTACAACATTCCAACCATACCACAAGGGAGGATGCTTAAAATCACACCTCCCATTTTTTAGAACACGGCCTGCAATTCTTATCCACTATCCATGAAGGGGTGCTGAAGAACTGATTATCCTCACAAACGTTTGTAATTTGTATGATTTTTAAAAGTGTTTCACTAAAGATGCTTCCCTCCCTACTCCTGTATTCAAGCAATTAATCAGATATGGAATGTTGGGTATAAGCCATCCCAAGTCAACCATTTTGCTGAAGCCCTCTTTGTTTCAATCAGAGTTTTCACCAAGTGTGTCATTCTCTCAGTGATATCAGTGTAACACTGGAGTGCGTGACTACAACTGGATTGGGGAATTTTTCAACTATCTAGCTAATCCCATCTCCCACTGCAGGAATACTCAGATAATATTCATAAAAGCTCTTTAGAAAAGCAGCACTAACATGAACAGCTTCTTTCCCCCATTTTGTTAAGCTCATGAGAACATTGAGGTACCACCGGATAATCTCCAATAATTTTTTGTGACAGAAAAAATATGTTTTGGACTTGGCATTTGTTCTCTTCTGTGCATAGTGGTACTTCCAACTGGTCCAGAGTGCATAAAAGGCTTAAGTTCAATGGGCAACCCCCATTCCTTGCAACAAACTTCCTCTCTTGATTAGATCTTGGTGCAAAGAATTTCAAGAAATGTACCTGATAGATTCTTTTGCAAAGACGACAGAGCCATGTCCTTTAGTAAAGGGAACTGGTGGCCAGAATAGATATGCAACTGTTGGTGTCATGCAGGGCTATAGGAATCTAAGCAAGGGGCAAGTGAATCGATTACGCTTTTGTGATTAAACTATGAATTAACTCCTCAGAAGGAAATGACTACTAGTAGACAAATCTAAGTTTCCTTTACCCTGACCTTACTTGGACAATGTACTATACCTTTCTCATAATAATGTGCAGAACTGAATTTCAGTGTGTAGTGCATTTTGGTTGCTCAGTTTGCGAGGTTTACAGTGTTATTTTCAGACTTTGAAGTGTCTGATTAATCTTTTCTTCCTAATTATGGCAATAAGAAAGCAGAAATATGACTGGGTATAAAAGCACGTGTGTGTGCATGTGTGTGTGTGTGTGTGCGCGCACACACACACACACACACACACACACACACACACACACACACACACACACACACACACACACACACACACACACACGGGGTTAGAGAACATATTTTCATAAATATGGAAAAGAAAATAGCCATAAGATCAATGTATAATATCAGATATTAAAGCAATCCACTCCCTACTATAGGCATGATATTTTCCTCCTGAACAGCTATTACAGTGACAAATGCTTAGCTTTTAAAATGCTAATGCAGAGCTGTTTAACTGGCAATTCATTGCTACTTTGTGATGATTTCAGAGATTGCAGTATTGTCAGAATCCAGAGTTTTAAGGCTGGATTTCACCATGACTTGGAGTGGGAATGAGGAATAATGAGCAGTAATAATCACCCAAGACCCAGTGTTCCCCCAGTAAAGTAAAGAACACATCCATTGAACTTCAAAGACCCCTATATTCATAAGAGGACATATCAGACAAGGAACCAAGACTGACTGGTGTAGGCAAGATGGCTTACATTTACATTTAAGGAATGTAAAGTAAACAGATCAGACAGAAGACCAAGATAAGAGATGGTACAATTGCAGGAGTCTTCAGGAAACTTCAAATCACATAAAATGATCTGCAAGACCAAAAAGAGTTGATACACTGCTTCCATCTTCAATATGACAGGCAATGATGACAGTTTCAGAGTATTACTCTGTACCCGGATAATTCAATTAACTGCTAATGACAGGCTAGGCTAGGCTGCTTTGTATCTTATTTGAGGGTGACACTCTACAGATGGCTCTAATCACAATGACATACTTCAACCATCCATAAGGTCTTTTAACAGGAGTAATTAAATGCCTAATTGTATATTAAATAGATAATTACCAGTAAAGGGTGTCAGAGAGGGTACTTTGCCGGCCTTTAAACCTTGCAGTCTTCTTTTATCTCACCTTATATTAAGGCCGTTTACCAAGAAATGATATTGCTAAGGTCCTTTTAAAAGGAATGGAAATTATACAGAATCATTCTTGTTTAGTTTGGATTGTGCAAAATACTAACATTTTAACATGAATTGGAAGAAAACCCCCACTAACTCTGATTAACTATCTTTTATTTTCCCAAGATAGGTAACAATTCGGAGTCTACTATGGTGAACTATAGCTACAGGATCTGAATTGCCATTATACCACGGAACCAAGCCAATATGAGTACAGTAGTATGTTTCATGGGGAGAAATCTAAATTGACAAAATGCAATTCCCTTTCTGTACTTTTCCAGAGGAACTGAGAAATTTGTTCGATGGGTGAGTTATTTGATCTCTTCATTGATGGCAGATGTACTGTCCTCACTCTGATCTGACTTTGTGATGTCATCAGGTAGCTCAGTCTGACTGGCTTTGTGACACTGTCAAGTAACCAAGTGTGACTGCACAATGGCATAGCATCCTTACTGGCCTGTCTGGAACTAGTGGAGTGTAGAGAAAGGAACTGGGCAATGTGCTGAAGCAGATGATTAAGGGCAGAAGCTTCTGAGAACAAGCAGTGAATAATGTATGAAAAGGCAAGCAGCAGCAGTTGTGCCACTTCCCAGCTCTCCAATTTCATTTCTTCTATTTCATCTTGTGCATAGACCACCACCTACTCAGTAGCCAAAGGCTGCCCAAAGCAAACGTTCTTTGTTTGTTGGTGGAAGGACAGCAGCAGGGATGGGAGTAAGCCCAGCTTACCATGGAAGGGAATTCCATAGCCTGGGAGCAGCATGGAAAAGCCCTCTCTGATTTGCCTTCGAATATGGTGAAACTGAGGATTTTAAAATCCTGTGAGGGGTCACATGGGTAAATGCAGTTCTCCAGAGAGCCTGGACTCAAGTCAAATGGTTTGTATATGTCATAATCAGCACTTTGAATTGTGACATGAAGTAGACCAGAATTGATTAGAGCAGCGGTAACTGGGGAGTTATATGCTGTTGTGTATAAGGGGAACCTTATCAACAGTCTGGCTGCAGCATGTTCGATCACCAACACTCATCAGTATTTTTAGAAGGTCAGTGGTTATTGAGCTTGTCTCAGTGTGATTTGTTCCTTGTCAAAGCAATGTCTCAGAAATATGCCAACCTCATTGGCCTAATTTGATATCACACTGCGGTGTTTCTTTAACATGAATCTTTAGATGGCACCTTTTAAATTAAGTGAATGTATGTCTTATTGAGAAAGAAAGGAAGTTAGTAAATTAACAGTGTTAAACATTGATTTCTCTATTTCCCCCAGAAATTAATATTTGATGGACTCCAATGAGGTTGTCTTTATGGAAAAGCAGAAGCATTCTCTTAGATGAGCATCCTTCTAAGTTTCTGTTTCCAGGACAACCTCCAAACCTGAAGGTTTCATTGTATTGTCACTCAACTTGTTCCCCAAGTGATAATTGTTGTGTAATGAGATTAAAGCTATCCATGAAAAGAGGGAGGCATTAACATGTTGTGTAGAACTCCAGTAATTACATTTTCCCCTTTTTCATTGCAAAGGAGAAGAAAATCCATAAAAGAAGATGCATGACCTTAAAAAGCCACTAATAAAAACTTTTTAAAAAACATTGAAAGCTTACTTAGCCAAATTCCACTTCTTTAAGGCAAATACCAAAAGTCCAAACATGGTAAGGTGTGCTTTCACATCCCAGTCCTTCATTTCAAACCCAATCCTTGGCTTCAGATGAAACTTTACAACAACCCTGCTACTTCCTGCCCCATCTTAGGGCGTTTATACATGACCCCTAAGCTCCGCTGCAAATGGCTGCAAGCTCCAGAGCTTAAAAATGTTTCCTCACCAGCTCCGGAGTTTGCAGACAATTAAGTGCAACCCCGCCCACTTTACCGCGACCCAGCGCACTTTTCTTGTACCTTCTCTTTGGAGGTGAAAAATCTTTGATGCGGTGCAATGATAGTGAGTGCGGGGCTCTCCTCGCTTCTGTTTGCTGCTTTTTGGCTCCCGCCCCTTTAAGAGCTACTTTTACAGAGACGAGGGGGTTGGACTTGATGGCCTTACAGAGACGAGAGGCAGAACGAGGTGAGCGGCATGCTTTTCTTTCTCTTTTTCTCCCTCCCTCACGCAGCCAGCAACCAGGAAGTGCGGAGGGGGGTGGGGACAGAGGAAGAGCGACGAACCCCTAAGATCTCTGGTCCGAATTTAAGTGGCCAGCGGATCTTAGGGGTCGTGTAAAAAGGCCCTTAGACAGCTGTACCTGGCAAAAATCATCTTCCAAGAACTTTACATCTAAGATAAACCTCCTAGCAAACAGCATCTTGTGCAATGTTTGGACTTTGGGCACTTGCCTTGAAGTGGAATTTGTCCACAAAAGCTTGCAGTGGTTTTTTTTTTAATTAGTTGCCTATAACGGTATTGCCTATAGCCTAGTCTTGCAATCACATTTTGTAATGGCAAGACAGCTCCCCCTTTTTATTTCAACATAAAAGGAGAGATACAGCTGGCCTTTTTGTTTCTGATTCCTTGCATCCAACTTCAGTGATCCATTCAACACATATTTACAAGCTATGCTCCTTCCAAAGATGGAACCCATCTCTTTGTCATACCATGTGCTTTTCTGAACTCCTTATCTTGCATTTCATTATGCTTTGCAAGTCTGATAGCTGAGACACACATCTATGATGATGTCTCATCTTTGGAGGGGAAATGTGTCAATGATGAGACATATGTTTTCTCCTTAACATCTTGCTGGATTCTAAGACAAACCTATTTGGGCAACCACTACCCTTTCTGCTCATTTAAACAAATTCTTAAAACTTTTCTTGACCTATTTTGGTAATGGGATGTCCCTGTATTTAATCCCCCATCAGACACATTACTCTCACCCTACAGTCTACTACTTTATGAAGCCAAAACAAAGGATGAAGTTTGGACATTAAATTCACCAAGTGTATAGTAAGTGAGGTCCTGCCCTGTGTCTTTAGAAAGAGAAGGGTAAAAGGATACATTAAACAGGAGGGAAGTTTAAATGCATTCCATTGGTATTAATATTGAAAGGTCTGCAGTGTAAAATTGTTTTATTTAATCTTAGAAAATGCTTTTAGTTAGCCATAAATCAAGACTGATTAGCATTTTAAAAGGTGCTTTTTCCCCATGGATCAAATCCAGCACCCAATAAAGAAAACAGAGTATCCCCCTATAAAACAATGCTATTTCAAGAGCAATAGTGAGAAACCTGGAACGTACATCAACAAAAATCAACTGGGAATAGAGATGGGCACGAAACGAACAATTTTTCGTTTCTGTTTCCGTTTTTTCATTTCGTTATGCAACAAAATGACAAATGAATTTTGTCTCCAAAATGAAACGAAACAAACAGAAACACCGGAAATTTTGTTGTGCATTTCATTTCCATTACTGCAATACAGTGAACTGCTTTAATGCTAAAAAAAATCACAAAAAGTTGATATAAATGGTAACAAAATGGTAACGAAACGAACAAAAATGAAAATGATTTTTGCAAAAATTCACGAAAAACAGAAACGAACTGAAACAGACCCTCCAAATGACAAACGACAAACAAAACATCATTTTTTTTTATTCGTGCCCCTCTCTAACTGGGAAGTACTGGAGCAGTTGCTGTGGTCGGATTTGCTTCCACAAAGGATTGGCATTGGCCATTGTGTCATTCGGGCATTTAACATAGAGGGTTTACAAATGAACATAATCCTCCTCATTGTAGGTACTACGCACACTGCCAGAGTGTAGAATGATGTGATGGTTGGTACTACATACCACAACTATGCTCTTGAGTACGTCCCTGTTAAAACCTTGGTCTTGTTAAGAGCAATTACACACATTTCTGAGTTGCACTGGAAGTATGAGGGGCCCAAATCTTGAAGGTATGAGGGGCCCAAACCAAAACAAGAAATTACTTTGAGATGAGCAAGCTACCCAATTATGCCGTATACTTGACCCATAAGGCAGCACCCCCTTCCGTACTTGTTCAGAAAAATGTTTATTATGAGGCACCAGCTCCTGGAGATCCTTGATAGCATGAATCCCAATGAATTTTGTACTGTTGCACAGAGCATAGCTAAATGTTATTATATAGGGGCAGTAAATGATACCTGTGGATGTGATTTTTTGGCAAAAACAAAACAAAAGAGAATATTTGGCAAAAACAAAACAAAATATAAAAAAGACATTGCGGCATCTTAAAGACTTCTGTATGCAAGACAAGGCTATAAGTGATACCCAGTAAAAACATAAAAAATCATTACAAGCTTTCATGGGCAATACCCACTTTTTCAAACCATATAAAAGTCCAAACATGGCAAATGATGCGATTTGTCAGATGATTCTTAGATGAAAAGTTCATGGCAAGATGATTTTCACTGTCACTGTTCATTGAAGCAGCAGGGTTGTTGTTAAAGCTGCAACCTGAAGTCAAGGATTGGGTTTCACACCCCAGCCCTTCAAAGAAAGGGGCATAGACCATGCACACCCAACCCCAACTCCTCTCCATTTAGCTCTTCTTTGACATACAAGTCTCTGTTTGGCCAGAGGTGGTGGTGGTGGGAGGTTGATGCAGAAAGCCCATGTGTTCCATTTCAGGATTGGGGTAAAATTTAGTAAAGCCACTAGGTATAGCCAATTGGTACCAGATTAAAGAAAAAGGAATATAACCTATTGGCTGCAGTCCTCCTCTGCTGGTGTTGAGAGTCCATGTGCCTTCTTCTTGGTACTTGGCAGTATGTGGCTCTTTCTTGGTATCCTCTTTTCATTTTTTTTTTTTGCCAAATTTGGACTTTTGGTCCATGCTTTGAAAAAGTGGGTACTGGCCATGAAAGCTTGAAATGAGTTTTTACTTTTTATTTATTAGTGGCCTAAAATTATATCACTTATAGCCTTGTTCTTGCATTTGTGTTTTGTAATGGCCACATGGCTCTGAGCTTCCTCAGATCTTTTTTTCCCCTTCTGTTTTTGCCAGATATGCTAGCATAAACTAACATGGTCATTTCTTCTAAAACTACAACTATGAAATTTACTAGACTACTCCAAATGCTATGCATTATAATGAAATACAAATATATAATTTGATTAGCAGAGTCTTCCAAATCTTGAATTTCTCTTCCTATTTCCACTTTAACATAAGAACGTAAGAAAATAAGAAGAGCCGTGCTGGATCAGGCCAAAGGCCCATCCAGTCCAGCTTCCAGTATCTCACAGTGGCCCCACCAAATGTGTCTGGGAGAACATGAGACTAGATATCTGTCTCCTGCATCTGGCTCTTGAAGTACCCTGGTTTTAAGCCTGGAGATTACACATCTCCATCATGGTTTGTAACCTGTAATGGACTTTTCCTCCAGGAATCTGTCCAATCCCCTTTTGAAGGCATCCAAGTCAGATGTCATCACCACAGCCTGTGGCAGGGAGTTCCACAGACTAAGTCATAAAAATAAATAAATAAATAAATAAATAAATAAATAAATAAATAAATAAATAAATAAATAAATAAATAATGCGCTGGGGAAAAATATTTTCTTTTGTCTTTTCTCACTCTTCCAACCCTCAGTTTGAGTGGATGTCCCCTAGTTCTGGTATTTTGTGAGAGGGAGAAGAGCTTCCCTCTATCCACTTTACTCATGCCCTGCATTATTTTATACGTCTCAATCATATCCCCCCTCAGATATCTTTTTTTCCAGACTAAGGGGCCCCAGATGTTTTAGCCTTTCCTCATAAGGGAGGTCCACCAGCCCAGTAATCATTTTAGTTGCTCTCTTTTGCACTGTTTCTAGTTCCACAATGTCTTTTTTGAGATGCAGTGCCCAGAATTGTACACAATACTCCAGGTGCGGCCTTACTATTGTTTTGTACAATGCTATCCCCCCCCCTGTGCAGCTTTTAATTCCATAGACAAACTACCACATTCCATTATTCTCCCGGTTCTAATACCTACTATGTCATCACTTTGTTTTTCTCTACCCTTTCCAACCTCATTCCATGGGGATAAGGTATTCCAAACCAGATGCCACTTAGCTCATGTTGGCTTTCCCCCAGTTAACAGTTTAAAAGCTGCTCTGCAGCCTTTTTGATGTTGTGTGCCAGCAATCTAGTCCAATCATGGTTCAAGTGCAACCCATCCCTCCTGGACAGGTTTGGCTTGTCCCAAAATGTTCTTCAGTTCCTGACAAATCTGAAGCTCTGCTCTCAACATCATCGCCTCATCCATGCCTTGAAGCTTCTGAGCTCTGCCTGCCTGGTAGGTCCTGCATGAGGAACAGGCAGCAGTTCTGAAAATGCTACCTTGGAAGTCCAGGATTTCAATCTTCTTCCTAACAACCTGAATTTGGCTTCCATGACTGACAGCTTTGCCTTCCCAACATCATTGGTACCAATGTGTATCATGATGACTGGCTCCTTCCCAGTTCTTTCTAACAAACTATCTAGATGTCTGCAACCTTTGCACCCAGCAGACAAGTCACCATACAGTTATCATATGCATCACAAATCCATCCCACTATATTTTTAATTATAGAATCACCTTGTACAAGGAGCCTCTCTCCTGCAGCCTGTTCATCTGCCAATTCCTCAGCTATATTAAGGGAAGAGGTCAGTCTGTTCCTGTTGTTTGTTTTCCTGTATCTCATCAAGTGATGAGGGAGAGATCCTCAGGTGGAAATAGTTGTTCCTCTGTGCATTCCTCATGAGGTGTGATGAGGGAAAGAGCCTCAAATAGATTTTGTAATTTCAAACTCTCAGTGATCCCTTGCCTTTCTACTTCTTCGAGTCACATTCCTCCTTGCATCTACAGTAACCCCTGCCTATCACGGGGCTTAGGGACCCACCTGATCCGCAATGACTGAAAATCTGTGGCGGATGTGGGTCGGGGTAGGTGGGGCCTGGGGGCAGGGGGAGATCAGATCCCCCATGGCGCTTGCTCAGGCTGCTCCAAAACTTATTGGAGCAGTGTGGGGCAGTGGCATTGGGGGATCTGATCCCCCACCGCCACCCGCCCGCACTGCCCCGAGACTTTTCGGAGCAGCACAGGCCGGCGACATTGGGGGAATCTGATCCTTGCCGCCACCTGCCCGCACTGTCCTGAGACTTCTAGGAGCAGCACGGGGGAGTGGTGGGGGAGTGGCGGCAGGGGATCTGATTCCCCAACACTGCTTGCCCGCTCTGCTTCAAGACTTCTGGGAGCAAACCGGGTGAGCTGCATTGGAGGATCTGATCCACCATGGAGCTGGAGCCTGGGGCTTGGGGAAGGGAGAAAAAAGTTTTAAAAACTTGGGCTTTTAAACCTTCTCCCCTTCCCCACACCCTGGGTTCCAGCTCATTGGTGCTGGGGTGGGGAAATAAAGGTTTTTCTCCCCCAGCCCAGCACTAATCAGCTGCAGCCCAGGCAGGTACTGTGATCCTGCAATATAGTGGGACCGCAGTACCTGAACCGTGAAATGGTGGTGGTGGGGGTACTGTACCTCCTGAGTTGGTGAAGTGACTTCTTCCTCAGAACTGTGACCTGTCTTTTCTTTGTTCAGGATAGTCTGCTCCGCTCTATCCAAGAACAGCTCAAGCTCCTTAATTTGTTGCTGGTTAGATATGTGGACCTCCAGCTGCTGGACCTTCTCTTCCGGTAGTGCAACCAGCTTGCACTTGCTGCAAATGTAGTCCTCCATGTGCTTTGGCAAGATGACAAACATGGCACAAGTGTTGCAGGTAACTACAGCTGCTCCCTCAGACTCCATTTTAATGAGTGCAGTATTCTGGTCCTCAAAATTTTACACTTTTGCTACCTTTCTATCTCTTAAGAATATTTTCTTCCTTTGTTGTTTATATGAAATGATGGCACACAGGCCTCTAAAGCAGCTCTAGTCCAACTGCTAGCAGCCCAGAAACTTACCAGCACTCACTTCTTTCTGTTTGTTTGTCTCTCAGCAGCAGCTCTGCTTGGGATCACACCCAGGCTCAAAATTTATCATATTGAAGAACAAATTTCCATAAGCATAAAACTTTAAAAAATATTATGTTGCATCCTGGTAATTTCTGAAAAATGAAGAAATCCAAAACATGGGTTTCCACTAATCTTGGGGGCGGTGACTCCCATTCTTATTACTTTGCTCATTGTTGGCCAAAGAGTTACATCTGAACATTCTTTTCAAGTTTTGTTCTTGTAGTGTTGCTATTAGTACTTATTCGCTGTAATTGCCAATCTATTGACTACACAAAGTTAATATTCTTCTCCCTCCCCTTGGAATCTATACTTATTGTATTTCCATCTGATAGCCACAATGATCACAATAAAGTTTCCAATACAGGAAAAAGTAAATTTAATACACTTCTCCCATATGGCAGCAACTCCTTCCATACTTACTCAGAAAAATCTTTATTGTGAGGCACAAGAGGGACACGAACAACAATTAGGTTCTTTTGAAAGACCAGCACATGAATCAAAAGAGGCAGTGTGTCCTTCTTTGTGCTTGCTCATTAGTTATTGAGAGCTGCTATATGCCTTGGCCAAAGGTAGAAGTCAATACTAGAGCTCTGTGGGTTTTCTTCTGCCTGTTTTATCTATATTTATTGAGCCCATGCTGATAGTATAGGATAATGTAATTTTCCAAGCTTTTTTAAGCAGCTGAGATTCATGAGCAAGGTCAGGCACTGTACCAAAGTCTCCACCATGTAGCACTTCTTTCAGCTGAAATTTAAAATATAGTAAGACTATGCCAAGCATTCTACAAGTTCACTTTTTCAGCAGCAAAGTATCAGATTTGGAGGGTGGTGGAAAACCCAACCCAATTCTGGATTTTTCAAGGTTGCTACTCTTCATTATTAGATTTCCTACGTTCCACTGCTACTTTTGTCCCCAAGTAATCAGAAGCACACAGCTCAATTAAGCTCCTATAAAGTGAGGGATATGTTTTCTGAAAAATGTTTTATATCACCCCATATGAGGCTAAATTTAAAAAAATAGGAAGGCTTAGAGCCTCTAACAGAACAATAGTTTTGAGACAGCAGAAGCATTTCCAACATAGTCTCAAGATCTGGCCATTTCTGGTGGAGTCCATTATTACTCTGGAAATAAGCAAGGGTTTTCTCATACAGGCAAGCTGTTTATGTCTTCTTACCTCTGCCCAGGAGACATTGAGGACTACTGTAGCTTAATGACCAGCAGTAGGCTTCCTTGATCCCAATCCATGTAATGTACATGGAAGCCATTCTGCCTACCATGCTTTGCTCAAAAGATCTAACAAAGAAAAATAGCTCCATCTCATTCCCTCCTAAAGTAAACTAATTGCTGTACTGTATTTTGTATACAGTGAACTCCGAGATTCTCCCTCGACCCACCACCATCTTATAATTTGGTAACTCATTAATAAAACTCCTTTAAAACCTGAGTTATTGATTTGAAGAGGGTGTGTGTGTGTGTGTGTGTGTGTGTGTGTGTGTGTGTGTGTGTGTGTGTGTGTGTGTGTGAGAGAGTGTGAGAGAGAGAGAGAGAGAGAGAGAGAGAGAGAGAGAGAGAGAGAGAGAGAGAGAGAGAGAGAGAGAGAGAGAGAAAGTAAAAGCAAATCTGCACAGCGGCTTTTTGTACTGTATACGTACAGAGCACTTCATGTCATGTGGCATTTTTAAGAGTGGATTTTCATATCTCTCTGTGTGTGTGTCTGGTTGTGACTAGTTAGTCAGATTATCAAGAGCTGGATCATGCTAAATAGCGCTGCTTCAAAGGGTTGGGAGCCAATTAGAGTGATCCTTGCAAGCATCAGGTGGTGTTGGGCCAAGAAACCACACTGAAAGCCAAAGTGACTCTATCTAGTCTGCAGTCTGATGGGAAGCCAGTTAGTTCTGTTTCTGATCATGTGTAACTGGTATCTCATTAGATCACCAAGACAGCTTTTGTAGTTGGAGCTGAATATCCACGTAAATATTGAACAAGACACTGGTCTCTGTTTCCCCTGCATTGAGCTGAAGCTCTGACAGACATTTTGAATTGAGCTTGGATTTATGAGCTTGCCAAATGTGTCACTAAAATTGATCAGCCAAGCTTTCTTAACTGACATTCTGCTGGTGAGCCCATTCCTTGGACACACTGCCCATGTTTCTCTAATCCAGTAGATTTCAGGCTTCTTATCAAGGGAAACTTTTCACATCAAATTGTTTGTCAAAGAACTCCTAGAGATAGAAACTCTTGCTTGTCTCTCATGACAAACCGCAATATTGTTCTTTTGCAGGTGAGATAAAAAAGGAATTAGATAATGGACTTGGCCTGGGAAAGAATGTTTTCCACAAAATTTGCAAGTTTGTGTGAATAAATTTGTTAGAGGCAGAACAACAAGAAGTGTGAGTTGTCAGAAATTAACAGAACTGCTGCTTCCTTAAGAAGCACTGGGGTTGGGGTTGGGGTTGGGTTGTCCACACTTTTCTTAAAAATCAGCTTGTCTGCCTCTGTTTTCTTTGTCTGTATACTTTGCTTCTTAAAAGGAAAGGTCCCTAGAGGAATTTTAAGCAAACAACAGAGATCTTGAGGAAGGGAATAAAGGCTCTTTGTCTCACCTGAGTGAAAGTAGTTTGCCAGGCTTTAATTTTGTTTTGTTTGTTCCTATTTCTCATTGTGCCAACAAGACAGCCTAAATCAATGAGAATAAACAATTTAGTTAATAATCTTTCTACTCCTTCTCCAACGTGTGTTTGTGTGGTGTGGGGCAGTTGCTGTGCATGCCGCAAGCCATTCTGGGGCACACTCTGGCAGTGGTTCTCAACCTTTTACCGTCCAGATGTCTCGCACTTCAATGCCTAGATTTTTTCCGTCCACACAGGAAAGAGGAGCCCAGGATCAGGAATTCTGGGAGTTAACACCTCAAATATCTGGACGGGCAAAAGTAGGGAATTGTTTTCCTATAGCACATTGTCAGGTTACAATGATTCTAGCAGTCACACAGAATGTTCTAGAAACTACCAAAGTAATCTGTTGCAGCTGAAGGCTGCAATAGTAATTATGGAAACCTGCCACTGATCTCTTTGTTTCCATTGATTTGGTTCCAGCTAACATACCTATCGCCAATCAGACACTCTCCAGTTATTTTGTGCTAATACTCCCATCACTCCAAACAATATGGCTTGCTACCTGTGGATGGTAGAGCTGCATTCCATCACATCTGGAAGGTGTCATATTAGGGAAGCCTGAGCTGTTTCCTATCAGTCTGTCTTTGGCCATTCATGAGTTGACTTTATAGAATATAAACACACAAGGCACAGAGTGCCTGAACTTAGGAAATATCTCTAATTCATGTTAAAGAGAGCATTCACCAAGTGTATTCATTTGCATGCACCCATCTGTACGAAAGTTCACTGCTCCAGTTGATGTGATTTGCTTTCCCCGTGTAGAAATGCCTCTGGGCACCAAAATGACATTAGTGCTTTTGAAAACCCCTTTATGAAGCTGAGCAGTTCTCTTGTGACTTGGAATTCATTTATAAGCAGCAGCTGGGAAATGTAGGGTGGGTGGGAGGAGATAAACATGGAAACTTCAATGCACACCTACACCCCCCCCCACACACACACCAAAAATCAATATAGGTTTGTGAAAATAGGCAGAAAAGTATCCACTTTCTTGAAGGCTAAGAAGACATAAGGGAGGCATTTGAAAAAGGGAAAGTCTGAGATTTTGCAAGACAGAGAACGAAATAGCAAAACAGAATATCCCTAAAATGTGAGTGAACTCCTAATGCAGGAGAACTAGAAATCTATGGTGAAAATTGGTGAGAAAATAAACAGTGTAATTCAAAATGAATTACCACAGGAGTCTCTGGGGGCTGAAGATTAAACCAAAGCATAATAGAACTGCAATGGAAATAATATCAGATATATTTTTTTGCTTACAGTTTCCTCTGTGCATATTTGTTTGTTGTTTTGACTTATGTACTAAAGCAGTTTCTGGGTGGTTTACAATTTAATTAGGCAGGCTACACATGCCCAAGCTGGGTGCTCAGTTTACTGCCCTCAGAAGACCTCAAGGCTGAGTCAAACTCAGGCTGCCTATCTGAATCCATAGGGAAGTGGTTGAACTCAAGTTGTGGCCAGAGGCTGTGCTGCAGTACTGCAGTTTTATCACTACACCACAAGGTCTCTGTGGACCTACAGCTTTGCCAACTGCTGCATGTGCAATGTATTGGGCAGTGGTGGTGAACCTTCGGCGCTCCAGATGTTCTGGACCACAACTCCCACAGTCCTTTGTCATTGGCAATATGGGCTTGCAATTCTGGGAGTTGTGGTCCAAAATCTCTGGAGTGCCAAAGGTTCATCACCACTGGTATAGGGTGAAGAAGCCTGAACCAGTGGCCAAAATGAGGTGAGCGACTTTGTGCAATTTTTTCAATTTTAGAATAAGAACTGTATGTTCTCTAGCTCATGTTCACCTTAAAGAAGAATGGGTATAATTCACCAATAGAAAATGTATTCTACATAACAGGAGATCCAGGTAGAGTCCTGGACATCCTGAATCACTTAAAAAAAGTTCAGGCAATAAACAACATGAAAGACCTGTAACTGAAAACCTGAAGGCCTGGCACCAGTCAAATGGTCAGATATTTCTGTCTGATATGTTTTAGCACCCTTCAATGTCTCCCTTGAAAGAGGGGAATTAGGAAGTAGCTAAGCCATTTGCATTATCAGTTTGTCACAGGGATTTTTTACAGAAAGATATGTAAAGTTTTCAAGTAAAGAGGACTGTCATCTTCATTGCTTCTTCCTCACAGGAGAAAGAGCAGAGGACTGTCCCATATTGGACAGGACGATGGTTTGATCAGCTGACTCCCTTGGAATGTCATTTTTTGATTCCTCAAGAACTCTTTACAATAAAATACATAAAGTTATGAAGCAAACAAGGTTGCAGGATCCATGAAAGTCCTGTCTTCAGTCACTATATCATAACAGGGAATGATACACCAAAAGTCCATTTCCCATATGCAGTCAGATAAATCTGTCAGGAAAAAAACTTTCAGAACACAGCCAAACAGCCCCAAAAAACTCAAAACAGCTATCAGATCCTGGCCGTGAAAGCTTTTGAGAATACAAATCTGTCAGTCTCAACTTACCTTAGTTTCTTATACAGTATTATTGAACATTATGTTTGTTCTATCACATTTCTGTAACAGTTTACAATTAGTAAGCTTACAATATAAGCCCACAACAAATTAGGCACATATGTAAACACACATTTCTCCAGATTCACATGCTTTTTGCATTTTTTTTCCTTACCTAAAGTGTTTTTTTAGGCATGTTTCCTTAAAAATAAGCCATTTCCTTATATAACCCTTTTGGCAGGTACTATTTTAATCTGGAAACTATTTCACAGTAATCAGAAATATGTGAACATTGTTCGTTGAAGTGGATTCTGATTCCTGAGAAGTTTGAATGTGGAAAAGACAAAATGAACAAGTTCTTCTCTTCCATCTACTTTACCCATTATGCATTGACAAATGTGGGCCCCATTTAATGGACAAACACGAGGAAGCTGCTGCCAATCACTATCCCTGACAAGTGTACCAACATGATACAGGGTTGCAGTCTGGACTCTTTCAGGTTCACACACTGCCTTTTAGGATGTACACTCATAATTTCTCAGGCATACGCTTTTCAAAATGGGAAACTGTCCTTAAGAATAAGTTGAGTTGGGTAACAGAATGTCATATTTCCCTGATAATCAGTTAAAACCAGCTAAGTGAATTCAAAATTCAGCAGTGACCTTGAATTTGCTTGGCTACGATTTCCTGTTGTCTTTGGAAGCTGAATAAACCATAGCCAAGCAACATAAAATAATCTAATTTAAAAACGTATCGTGGCATACTATATTTGTTTAAAGCGGTGAAAGTTCAGATCTTCTAAGACCTTAAAGGGCACGTCCACAGGTCCTGAGTTTTTAAAGGTTGTGCCTGTCTAGAATCTTTGTAAATAAAACATCTGCTTTTGGCACACTTGGTCAATTGCAAATCATCTCATGGTGGCTGGACAGGATTGCTGAGGATAAAAAAACACTAGAAAAGGAACCTGACAGTACTGAAGTATCATTGCCATTAATTCTGCTCCTGTAGTGGAATGCTAAACTCTGATGGGAGTGTCTAGTGGAACAAAGGCAGCAAAGAAGTGCAATTTCAGCCAGGTTGTGCCTGTAATCTCGCAAGTTAACGAGTGGATAGATAGATCCATTTGTTCTACGCGTTCATTTTTACAAAGGAATACCTGCTATTTTCTCCAAATGAACTAAATGAACTCTTCCTCTTCCTCTTTGGCTGTTCCACCAGGCCCCAGCAGGAGCACAGGTCTGCCTGCTCCACCTCCTTGTCTGAGTGGGCCATTAGCCAAGAAGGCAAGGCAGGGCATCCTGTGCTTCTGCTTGAGGCGGCTCGAACACCTCAAGAGGAGGAGGCAAGGAGCATGCACTGGCTGGTGAGTGGGAGATCCAGCAGGGCAGGTGGGGAAAAGGAATCTGTGGCACATGTGGTGCCCTGCATACGAACCAGCACAAACCTCCACACCAAGGAGGTTTGTGGGTTACTAGCATCCAAACAAACAACCTTTCCAAGTCCTCATTTCTCCATCCTTTTTTTAAGGGTCTTCTGAGGTGCCCATGCCACATAGAAAGAAGAAACAACATAAACAAGTAACAGACAAACATTAGGCTACCCAACAGCAGAGACTGATTGCTGAGTGCAGAAATGCAGTTTTTTTTTCCAAATTGTTATGCAGAAGTATTGTCTCACAAATGGAAGTGGGAGTGGGGAATTGGGTTCCTTTGGGCAGTGAATTCCACAGTCTGGGGCAACAAGAGAGAAGAGTCAGCTCCATATCCCCACCTGACCTGTTCCATGTAACAGAGCCTCATGGGATCAGGAGCTCCCTTTGATGAGTAACACAAGCAGGCAGGCTGTGGAGAGGCAACCCTTAAAAGTGATCTCACTTCCCACGCATAGAGTTCTGCTTGTCTGAGAGATGTGGATTATGTCATTGGGGTTTGAAAAGTAACCTTCAAGGTATTGCAAATGCGAATACCTTAAGTCATTTATGTCTGAGTTTTTTTAAAAAAACTCCGGCGGTTTTAATGTAGGATGTTCAAATCAATAATTTCAGTTCCAGTTTTATGTATGGAATGGGCTTTTTTGCTGTATTTGTTTCATTTTATACCAAAACCAAAAGATACATTTCCAAAATGAAAATGATGAATGATGATTTGTTGACAGCATTGTCGATTCAAAATGTTGATGTTTGTTTCAATTTCCAGTGCAATTGAACTTTTGCTTTCCTCCTGACTGATATACATAACCCAAGGGTGAACATTCCCCATAGCACATCCACGTGTATACTGTATAGTATACTAACTTGGTTCATATGCAGCCTTTGTAGCCTAAGAATAGAGATGGGCACAAAACGAACTTGTAATTCATTTTGTTATTCATTATTCATTTCGTTAGCTAACAAAATAAATAATGAACCAATCCATCAAAGAAAAACAAAATGAAACATCACCGCAGTCCTCCTGGTCCTGGCAGGGAAGGTAGGCCTGTAGAGGCGCTGGCCCCAAGCCAGCACCTCAAAAAGCCCCTGCCTGGGGACTTTTAAAACACACCCCCCCAAAAAAAAACCCAAATAAAATAAAATAAAAAGGAGTGCCAACCAAGCCCCAGGGATGGCCAGGTTAGTGCTCTAAAATAAAGAAATTTTTTTAAAAAGAACCAGTGCTGACCTGGCCCTCGGGCTGCATGGTCAGCGCTTTAAAAAATATTTTAAAAACCCCAGTGCTGCCCGCCCCTAGGAGCCATGAGGTCAGCGCTGTGAAATAGCACCATACGATTGGCACTTTAAAAACAAAACAAAACAAAACAAAAAGGAGCACCGACCTGGCCCCAGGGGTGTCCGGGGTGGCACTCTAAAATGAAGAAAAAATATAAAAAAAGAACTAGCACCAACATGGCCCCAGGGGCACGCAGTCAGCGCTCAAAAAATTAATAATTAAAAAAATAACAGCCCCAACCTGGCCCCAGGAGCCATGTGGTCGACACTGTAAAACAAAACAAAAAAAAATTAACAAAATAAAATGAGTGCTGACCCGGCCCCAGGGGCCACACAGTCGGCACTTTAAAAACAAAAGAGAACAAAACAAAAAATAAAAAAATAAAAAGGAGTGCCAACCCGGCCCCAGGGGCCTCAAAAAGCCCTTGCTGCCAGGGCCAGGATCGTCCCCACCACCACTGCCCAGTAAATCAGACCTGAACCAGTTCAGCTTGGTTCGGGTTCGTATAGGTTTTTTAATTTCTACGAACCCGAACCAAGCCGAACCAAGGGTGGGCCCGAAACAGAGGAACCCGAACCACGGGTTTTCTGCTTCGTGCCCACCTCTACCCAAGAAACATTTCCATGGCTGCTGGTCCCTCGCCGCCCCCCCCCAAAAAATGGATGAAACTGGATGTTCCTGACTGATCATAGCTCTGAAAAGGTACACTATGTGATTAACTTGAAAGAAGAATGAATCATGAATGTAGCAAATAAATAATGTAATGTGAAAAATGTATCTTCAAAATACTTTTTCATTACATGTATTCAGGATGTACCAGAAAGGACTAAGCCCAATCAGGAAGTAGACTAAAATACCTTCTCCACAATCACATTAGAGTGAATTGTTCCAAAAGAGTCATTTCTGGACCACTCATCCAGGCAATGTAAGTAACTATAGACATGCTTCTGCCTCTAATTTATGATTCTCCTGCTATTCTAAGTTCTTTCACTTTCTCAAGAAGACTCTTCTAATTATGGCAAATTACATAGCAATTTGGGAGCGTCAAGTGACTGTACTATGCTAACCAAACACATTAAAACACACAAAAAGCCTTCCAAAGATTATGATTAACATCTTATCATGCTATCAGCAGGTAAAATGACACACGTTTCAAAGACTTAAAGCATTTCTCAAACTAAATCAACTAAACTAAAGGAAATAAGTTGTGCATTGCTAATTTTTTTTAAAAAAAAATCTGTTGCTATTTCTAACATAATCTGAATGACAAATAAGGGCTCAATCAGATGGACATTTATCCTGCACGTTGGTGTACTGCAGGTGTAGGTTGGTTCGTTCTTTCTCCCAGCAATCAGACAGCCTGATCACTAGATAGAACCCATACATCTCCAGAGCATTCATACCCACACCTTTTTGAATGACAATTAGGGGCTTCTACTTTTTTGGTGCAGGTAGATGTACTATAGTTTAGTCCCTTTCCAGCACATTTGATTGCTGGGAATGGAACAAAATCATGCCTTGCAGCTGTCAAAACTGCCAAGGCTCCTTCTGGTGTCAGTTTTTGATATTGTGAAGTGGATTTCTTAAGCGGTTACTTCACATCCATTTTGTGTCTGTTAGTGTTGCGCTTAGGAGCAGTACAAAAAAAAGTTACTTCACGTCCGTCACGCAACTACTGAAATTTGTCTCAACCATGCCCCTGGAAGGGGTTCTAAGCACGACAATACTGTACCTGGTGCTGGGGTAGGGTTTTTCCTTGTCACTCTTTGTTCCCGCTTTCTGTTCTGAGACAAGACACCGTGTGGTAACAACTGTCATGCAACAAAAACATTCATTTCTCTCAGAAAACTGTGTCCATTTTTTGTTTTACTTTTCAGAAGATAAATATCAAAAAAGAATTTTTAAGCCCCCCACCCCAAAAAAGGGAAAAGGAAGTGAGGCAAATTCAGTGTTTCTCATGGTGCAAGACCGTGAGGTAACACTTTGTCATGAAACAAGTTATCACGACCATGGGAACACTGAAACAGGGACAAAACTACGTGATCGCAACCAACACTGTCATGGTACAAAACTAGTTGCAGAACCAAAAAGGACGTGAAGTAACCGCCTAAGTGAGCCACTTCAGGATATTGGAAAAGTGAATACTTCCCCTGCTCCACAGTGGAGGACCAGGGGAAATGAAATTGAAGGACTGATTGAAATTGTGGCTACAGGTAGTTTGTCAATTGGCACTACACAGAAGACATTTTCTTAAAAAATTAATTAATTAATCTAAGTGATTCTGCACATCAGTGATACGGGCAACAAATAAAAACTTCACTTTCCCTGCCCCTCTGCAGAGGAGCAGGGAAAGTATTTGACTTGCTGATATCCTGAAGTGGCTTGCTTATTATTCACTTCAAGATAACAAAAATTGGCATTGAAGGGAACTGGATTAAACAGGAGCATTTGAGGCCATTATGCCATTTGGATACAAGGATGGCTTTGGGATGCAAAATAGATATCCTACAACTGCATATTCTCTGCCCCTGATACAAATGGAGGAGGCACATAGGAAAGAAGTATCTCTTCCATCTTTGAATTCACCACTAATTCCTCTAAGTCTACACATCTTACTTTTTTGTTAGTTTTTTGGTTAAAACAATTACAACAATTTGTTTCATTAAATCAGCCTACTTCCATTAAGTATGTACCTCACACTGACTTTGGGGTTAGATCTCAAATGGTCATGTTTGGGGTTGTTTTACAAATCTTGTACACATAAAGATACTCCAAAATGTAACACAAATTTCATGCAGGCAATACAGTATACTGCTTTTGTTTACTTGTCTTATTTTATTTTGGTGCTTACAGAGAAATAACTGAATTGTAGTTTAAAGAGAAGTGATTAAAGGTGTAATTGAGTCCATTATTTGAACTATTCAGGCTTTTGTGCTTTCATTCAACTGTAAGAAAATCTCCCTGTCTGAAACTATTCATATTGAAAGGGCTGAAGTAGCTGGGTTGTTTATATCAAGCACAGGTGGTAAGTCTCATATTCTTTGCTTTAAGTAGGAGGTTGGCTTTGTAGAATCAATGCTGAACATCTTAAATGATACATGAAACAAACACTTCTGTGAAGTTCACAGAAAGAACATAGCAGGCTACACAATCACTGCCCATGATGATGTCTTTGCAGTTACAATTTTTAAGAAGCTGCTGGTGAAGGAAAGGAAACCCATGGGATTGGACAGATACAGTTGTTTGATGAAATATTCAGCTGTAGGTCAGGCAGGAAAGTAAATAAGCCTGGGTGTAGATCACAGGGTGGAAAAAAGAGTGTGGCGGCAGGGAGGGGAACCAGCTCATCCTAGTTCAACTTTAAGAACTTAAGAAAAGACTTTATACTTGAGTCCAGGAGTGGAGAACCTTTGTCTCTTCCAGAATTCTGAGCCCATATGGTCAATGATAAAGGACTGTGGGGGTTGTAGTCCAAACATCTAGAATGCTGAAGGTTCCCCACTCCTGCTTTAATCCATCTAGTCCAGTAAATACAGTATGTACTCATTTGGAGTAGCTCTGAGCATGTCTAGTCAGGACTCTTTCCAAGTTCAATACATGCAGATACTTGAGACAAAACCTAGGCCCTCTTTCTATCAAAATCCTCTGCTCTTCCCCTGACTTTCCCCAAATATGTATTAAATTAGCATGAGAAATCCTCTTCAGAATTTGCCCATCAGCACTGCTTGAATATCCCTATGCAAAGAATTGCAATGTGGAGTGTTGCTCAGTGCACATTCCCTCTCCCCCCACACACACATATATACTGTGTAGATCATAGGCCACCCCAATTGAGATAAACAGGGCTCTGCTCCAAGGGAATCAGCATGCATCAGAGAAGGCTGTGAGAAAGCTCTCCACTTTCTTTTGCCATGATCCATGAACCTCAGGACTGACTGCAGGGGGAGGGGACAGGTATGCTTGGATTTCAGCTTGTGGCCAGAAGGGAAGAGGCAAGCAAGATCCTTGGACCCAAAACATTTGTTCAACTGTGTGAAATCAAGCAAGAGTGGTGTGTCATTTTTTTTTTGGGGAGTGGTGGTGGTGGTGGTGGTTTTTTTTTAATTAAAAACAGTATGATTAAATCTGATGAAAACCTGTTTGTTTTCCAAAATACTGCCAAGACCTTTTCTTTTAGTTGTGACAAACATTACTGCTATCTCTCTGGAGGGTGTTTCTAGGTGCGAGAACCTGGAGAGGGATTTTCATCCCTTCTTGTATCTTTATTTGTTTGTGATGGAATAAACCTGAGCAAACAAACAATGAGGATGACACTGCTCCTTCAGCGCCCAAGAAAACAGCCTTTCTATCTGTGTCCATCCATCTGTGTATCCTGCACAGATTCCCTGTACAAATAAGTTTTGTCCATCACAGAGAAGTCTACTATGTATTTGTTTTCCTTTTTGAATACAAAAGAACTGCACAGAAGTAAATCGGTTCAGGTAAAAAAGGGATATGGTTCACATAGATAAGACAGGGTTAGGGAATCTATGCCCCTCCAAAGGACCCTGAACAACAATTCCCTATCACTTCTAAGAGTCACCCATAAACTGTGGTGATTGGCCTCCAGCAACATCTAGGGCAGTGATGGCAAACCTTTTAGAGGCTGAGTGCCCAAACTGTGATTCAAAATGCACCAATTTTTCGCAAAGTGCCAATACAGCAATTTAACCTGAATACAGGTGGCTGTGAAGGGGCAATGTTGGGTGCCCACAAAAAGGGCTCTGAGTGCCACCTTTGACATCTGTGCCATAGGTTCGCCAACACTGATCTAAGGAGCTGTGGATTCTCTATCCAGGTGTAAACTTTGCCTCCCATCATTAAGCTAGTTACCTCAGGAAAAACAGCATTGCTGACTGGATCATGCAGGGAGATTGACTCAAGTAGGCCTTGTATATACATAATGGAAGCCCAAAAAGTCGAAAAGCCCTTGTAGAGCTGTTCCTAACATGGAGAACTGGGACTTTGGGTGCCAAAATTGAGAGGACATGGAAATGTGCAGCTGGAAATGCATGAATGTGTTCACCCTGAGCATGTATATCGGCTCCAATCAGCTTAGACAGAACCAGTATATGCATAGTGCATTCAGACTCAAGTATTTCTCCCCTTTCCTCAAACCTTTCTTTGTGTATGCCGCTATATCACCATAACCCAACCAATAAGATAGAGAAGCCCAGGGCACAAAATGGCTCATTATAGCTTTCATTCCAAAGCACTCTGCTGATCTTTGCATGGTATGAAATATGTTGTTTTTCTTCAACTAATGCAGAAAGATGCTCAAAGCAACATACATTTGGATCTCCTCTGCAGAAGCGCTGAGGGAAAGATGTGATTTTATCATGACAAACCACAGAATTGCACTGAACTCCTACTGAACTCCACCTGCTTTGTGAGTAGCTTGTTCTTGATCTGAACCAACATATAGCAACCCTCATCAGGGCTTTCTAGGTAAATGACACATATAAGAAATAACAGCTTGGAATAAAAACAGTTACATCTATATCCATAGTGAAATTTACCAGTGGTGATAGCTGGTGGGGATGTTTGTTGGTGGAAACTCTCCACTACTGTGGTAGTTAAAAAGAGAAAGAAAATCTTGCACATAAACCAAGTGGGCACCACTACTTTCTGACTGTTTCTGATATGAATGTATTTCCCCCCTATGTTGTTGATTTTCAGACAGTGTTACCATGCAATTTGCCTAACACCCATTCCATCAGTGTCTGCTAGGCATACAAGGAAAACAAATTCTGGGTCAAATTTTTCATACTAAGTATTACATCAAAGTGTCCTGAATACATAACTTTCAGCTAAACAGAACATCCTGGTTTACAGGGACTTTGCATTCTTTTCCCATGCATGGATGCAAAACTGAGAGCCACTAAGAGAAATGAAATGATGAATAGCAACTGCAAGTTTGCCGTAATTTCAACATTGTGGAGACCGGACACCCTGTACCTTGCCCAGAATCCTATTGCCCACTTAAGCCAGCGTAAGTCCAGCGGTATAAATCACTGTGCCAATGAAACACTTGGTTTCAGCTCAATGAGTTCTTGCTTGTATCTCTTGCCATGCACCAACCCACATGGCTCATGCTGACAACGGATGCAAACAAGTGACATGCTAGCTAGAGGCAATTCACTACTACAAGTCACAGCATTGCATTTACACCAGAGGAACTAACCAATGGGACTCTGGGCACTGACTCCTTCTATGAGTCATATTGTTCAGTAACAAAAAGTGTTTAGTGGCATTATCAATATTTAACAGCTTACCAAGTATATAAGGTATAGCCTCAGTTAAAGAAGAATTGTTCTGCCATCCTGGCCAGAGTGTGGGAACATATTGCTTCTGAGAGCAATTTACTATGCTGTCCAGAACTTGGAATGCTTTGGCTGGGCTAACTGATGGGGTTTTGTGAGGAGTAGTCCAAAAGGCAACTCTTACTCCCAAAGCCTGACAAACTAAAGGCTGAACAATAAGATGAAAAAGGTGTTGATTGCATTTACAGCAGACCCACTGACTTCATTGTTGATTTGCCACCTTCCCATTGATTCAGTAGGCTGGCTCTTGTGAGGACTGGCAAATGGGTTTGGTGTTGTCCATCTAACTTTTTGCTAAAACAATTCTGGATTATACATCAGCTTTTGTCTGTGTGTAGTCTTAGCAACACAGCCATAGCTGTCTGAGGAGAACCAAGCTGTCCCTCCGCATGCTGGGATGTAGGAGGATTTTACATTTTATGTTGTTTTATTGTTTTATGTTGTTCTGCTTTATATTTGATGCATTTATTGTTGTCGATTTTACATTCATTGCTTGCTGTAAATAGATAAGCGGGTACAAGAATAAATAAATAAATACATAAGCTGTGCACCTCACCTATGGCCGCTGACAGCTGCAGATTTTAGATGAATATTTCATGTTCTAGCAATATACAGCCAATTCTCAGCAAAAGAAGAATACATTCATAACAAGACCAAAAATAAAAATGTCCAGTGCCTATTCAGGTGTTATTTCCCTCAAATTAGGCATGGTGCCTAATGACTGGAAGGTAGGGAATGTAACACCAGTCTTCAAAGAAGGATTCAGAGGTGATCCAGGAAATTACCGGCTGGTCAGTTTAACATGTGTCCCAGGTAAAGTGTTGGAAACCATCATAAAAGATAAAATTAATAGGCACATAGAAGAGAAGCTGCTACTGAAGGAGAGCCAACATGGCTTTTGCAATGGCAAATCATGCCTTACTAATCTGCTGGAATTCTTTGAGAATGTCAGCAAACATGTGGATAAGGGAAATCCAGTTGACATTGTTTATCTGGACTTTCAGAAGGCTTTTGTCAAGGTCCCGCATCAAAGGCTCTTGAATAAACTTGCCAGTCATGGAATCAAGGGATAGGTCTTGTCCTGGATCAGCAACTGGCTAAGGGACAGGAAAGAGAGATTAGCACTTAATGGACACTTCTCCAAGTGGAGGGAGGTAACGAGTGGGGTCCCCCAAGATTCAGAAGATTTCAACCTCTTCATAAATGATCTAGAAGTAGGAGTAAATAGCAAGGTAGCCAAATTTGCTAATGACACTAAATTATACAGGTAGTAAAAAAGGAGCTCCAGAGGGATCTCTTGATACTAGAGGAGTGGGCAAACCACTGGCAAATAAGTTGCAACATTAATAATTTCAGAGTGATGCACATTGGGGCAAAAACAAATTACATTTATAAACTGATGAAGTCTGAACTCTCTGCAACAAACCAGGAAAGGGACCTTGGTGTCCTGCTGGACAGCCCAATGAAGGTGTCAACCCAGTGTACCACAGCAGTGAAAAAAGCAAACTCAATGCTAGGGATCATTAGGAAGGGTATAGAAAATAAGTTAGCAAGTGTCATTTTGCCTCTATAAATCTATAGTGAGGCCCCATCTGGAGTATTCTGTACAGTTCTGGTCACCACACCTCTAAAAGGATATTATGGAAATGGAAAAAGTGCAGAGGAGGGCAACCATAATGATTAGGGGACTGGAACACTTCACTGTTGAACGTTGGCACATAAGAGGTGACCAGATTGAAGTTTATAGAATCATAACACAGTGTGGACAAAGTACATAAGAAAAAGCTACTTTCCCTATCGTACAACACTCAAACTAGGGGGCACGCCATGAAACTTTTAGGTTCTAGACTTCAAACAAATATGAGAAAGTACTTTTTCACCCTGAGGATCACTGATCTGTGGAAGTCCCTGCCAGACTAAGTGGTGACAAAGTACAAGGTCACTTTACAGAAAAAGAGGAAACACTCAGAAGGAAGAAGTCGGGGGTGTGATCTTGAGAAGAACCTCATGTTTGTGGTACAGATCGACATGAAAGGCCTGGAGTAATGAGGCATACAGTTATGGGCACTAGCATTGTTTGAAAGGAACAAACATTGCTGTAGGAATTAACAAAAGGTCCCACGTTGTCTAGTTTAGAGATGGAGCAATGGCATTTTGAATGCATTGATAGTAAGGCCGCCCCTGCAGTAGTGTGTACAATTCTGGTCACCGCATCTCCAAAAAGACATAGTGGAACTGGAAAAGGTGCAAAGGAGAGTGACTAAAATGATTACTGGGCTGGGGCACCTCCCTTATGAGGAATGTCTGCAAACTTTGGAACTCTTTAGTCTGGAAAAAAGGCACCTGAGGGGGAATATGATTGAGACGTACAAAATAATGCAGGGCATGAGAAAAGTGAACAGACGGACACTCTTCTCCCTTTAACAAAATACCAGAACTTGGGGACATCCACTCAAATTGAGGGTTGGGAGAGTGAGAACAGACAAAATATTTTTTTTTGTTATCCAGCATGTTGTTAGTCTGTGGAACTCCCTGCCACAGGAGGTGGTGATGGCATCTAGCCTGGATACCTTCAAAAGGGGATTGGACAGATTCCTGGAAGAAAAGTCCATCACAGGTTACAAACCATGATGGAGATGTGTAATCTCCAGGCTTAAAACAGGTACCTCAAGGGCCAGATGCAGGGGAGTGGTATCAGGAGACACATATCTAGTCTCGTGCACTCCCAGATGCATCTGGTGGGGCCACTGTGAGATACAGGAAGCTGGACCAGATGGGCCTTTGGCCTGATCCAGCATGGCTCTTATGTTCTATGTTCTATGACAGCTTTAAGAAAGGATTAGACAAGTTCATGGAGAACAAGGGCATCAACGGCTAACTGGCTATCATTATGGATGCCTAAGGACAACCTCTTGGTTGGAGAGATAGGCAGGATCTCTCTCAATGCCATTTGCAGGGAATCATAATCAGGTGAAGACATCTGCTTGGGAATACCCTGAAGCAAATGGTGAGCCACTGTGTGAGACAGAATGCTGGATTGGATGGGCTGTGGCCTGTTCCAGCAAGGCTGTTCTTATATTCTTACCTTCTACAAATAGCATAGTTCCTAGTGTCTGGGTGAGCTAAGCAGTGGACTGTTTGCACTTTCAAATCACCCCAGCCAGGGTAGATGAGGAGGGGGGCACAGCAGCCATTATCAGTTTTTCTTTTGCCTTCTCATTATTGTCAGTCAGAAAACTTGCCAGCTCCTGGCAAGTACAGATGGTGGTCATGACCTTGGGACTTCTTGCATAAACGAAGGGACCTTGGATATTTCCTTTACCTCCTCGTTTTCTGAGCTAGGAGTCTGACACAATTTGTATGGTGAAGGCAGCCAAGAAAAATAACTGGAGTAAACTAGGTGACAAGCAATCTCTCCCCATTGTTTTCCTTGGAGGTGGCTACCCAGACTGGCATCCTAGTCTGATAGTTTCTTGTGAGGTGGCTGATGACTACCTTCATTGGGTCTCTTCATTGGATCTCCCCAGAGCTGCAGAGAGAGCATGAAGTTTGGAAGTTACCCCTACCTGCATCGATAACATGCTGAGACCTTTCCTCATCAGAACATCTGCCTTCATTTCTGTTTTTTTACACTGGGCAAATGTATTTCTGGTCCATTCCACATTTTCATGTATCTCTTCATAAATTCACCCTACTCAACTTCCACAGTCATCTGCTAGTTAAAAATATGTGTGAGTGTATTTTCTCATACTACATAAATTTAGTCTCAAAGGACATATGTTTAATGATGTAATTTATCCTAAAATATCTACTTTGGTGTGTGCACATACATATATTCGAGCTGAAACTTGAATTTCCAAATTTGGAGGAGGACTGCTTCATTCTGGTCTACGCACAAATCAAGGAGTTACAAATCTGATATGTTTGTAGTGGAATTCACATACTGTCGCTCTTTCTTCAGCCATCTCTATTTTTGTTTGTGCTCCCTCCATTGAAATGAATGGGGATGGAATGTATAACAGCTTGATGCTCTGCAGACAGTGCTCAAATTGAAGTAGGATTTTATGCCAACTATCATTGCTCTGATGGAGACACCGTTGTTGTTATATCCATGATATCAGAGAAGGGAGTTCTCTGATATCATGGATATAACAACAAATCTGCATTTGACTCGGTAGACTGGGAACTTTTATGGGCCAAGTTATGGGCTGCTGCCTTAGACAGAAGACTGCTTTTTCTAATCCAAAGGTTATATACAGAGAACACCTACTGCATTCGGTTATCCAGTGATGGTGAACTCTCCAGTAGTGTTCCCATTAACAGAGGAGTAAAACATGGTTGTTTTATTGCCCCTACCCTATTTAATTTGTATGTTAATGACCTTGCTCCCCTTTTGTTAGGAGTAAATAGCCACTGTCCGAGATTGGGCCATTTGGCAGTGCCCATTCCCCTCTATGCAGACGACATGGTATTACTATCTAGCACCAAGATAGGTTTAAGACGGTTGATCTGAGAATGTATTAACTATCTCTCTCACAACAAACTGTCTCTCAATTATAGTAAGTCCAAAATAGTCATTTTTAGTAAGACCTGGAAACCCCAATCTTGGATTTTTCATGGGAGAGCAATTCAACAAGTCAAAGAATTCAAGTACTTAGGTTTAATTTTTTTTTTTATCGCAACACCTGGGCCAGACATAGGCATACCACTATCAACTCAGCCAGACTGACCATCCAAGCCATTTACCGGTTCTTTATATATGGGGCAATCAAAATATCCCCAGTGCCCTGCAGGTCTATAAAGCTAAAGTCATCTCCCAATTGTTATATGGGATACCAGTTTGGCTGGATGCCATCAATCCACTGGTTGAAAGGCTTCAATCCAGTTTTCTTTACAAAATACTGGCAGTTCCTCATTGTGTACCTTACACAGCCCTCTGTTTGGAGGCCGGTCTCAGCAGATTGAGCACACAGGCACAACTAAGATACTTCAAATACTGGCTGAGAATTTGTTTTATTTCATACAAAGACCCTCTGATAGAGGGTATTCTTTCCGACCATTTTTACTCCCCTGGCCTTAAATTGTTTCTCCAAAAAATTATGGTTCTGGGCATTTCACCTGAACAATTGGGGGCACTACATTTCATGCAGGCTTATAGGCTGTTAAAGCTTAGACTGCTAGATATTGAAAGGCAAGACCTCCTTGCAGCAGCCTCTAAGGCATGTTCTCCCCTTAGTCTTCAACTCCTGCTACCTGTTGGCAAGCCAGCCAGCTACCTACATCTTTTAGAGAATCTGCAAGAACGACACGCTTTTACTTTGGCAAGATGTAATGTACTCCCTTCCAATGTCTTATATGGGAGATTCGGCTCCCTACCACTGGAGACTCGGTTATGTCCCTGTAAAACAGGGACCACTGAGTCTTGGGTGCATATGATCTTATATTGTCCTCTATACAAGGACATCCATGCTTCCCACCTAGACCCACACCTTGCTAGACTTCCTGGTCGCCAGGATGAGGTCATCTTGCATAACCTTTTGTTAGGCTCAGACAAAACCCACACTAGGAAGACTGCCATATTTATCAACTTGATAATCCAGCGTCGCAGATCAGTTACTTAACGGGCCTTCTGTTCTACATCCCCCAAGTTAGGTTCCCAGCAAATTTCACTACTCCTCTATGCAGATGACACAGCAGTTCTATCCCAAACCCAATTGGGTCTTAAGAGGCTCATAACAGCTTTTGCAACTTATTGCGATAACAACAGCCTGTCCATCAACACCCAGAAATCAAAGATTTTAGTTTTTTTCAAAGAGGTGGAAAAGACTGCATTGTCTCTACACAATGACACTCTGGAGCAGGTTAAGGAATATAAATATCTTGGGATTACTTTTAGATACAACATGAGCTGGTCAACTCATCAAAGCCACACCCTTAACCTTGCTAAATGTAGTTCATAAGCAGTGGCTCGGTTTTTCTACAGAAGCGGAGGTCACCATGTCCCATCAGCCATTCAGGTCTTTCAAGCAAAAACAAGGGCCCAATTATTATACGGCATCCCAGTGTGGATCAAAGCATTCAACCCTGAGGTTGAAAAAATTCAATCTGCTTTTTTGCGTCAGATTCTGGGGGTCCCAAACTGCATACCTTATGCAGTGTTGTGCCTTGAGGCAGGAGTGGGTAGATTGGAAATTAACGCCTGGACTCAGACCCTAAAGTACTGGCTTAGAATCCTTTTTTGTGCAGACCAACTGGGGTACGTGTCTAACATGCTGTCTGATTCTTACCAAAGCCAGTGGTAATCCTTCATTAATCAAAAAATTAGGTCTGTAGGTATCCCGCTTGACCATATTTTGACATTAGGGCAGAAACAGGCTCTAAGAATTCTTAACCAGAGGCGAAGTGACATAGAGAGGCAGGAACTTTTCTCCCTGGCACATAGAACCTGCTCCCCTTTGTCACAATGTGTGTTTCCAACGTATAAGACCCCCGCAGCATATTTAACCTCACTTTGTTCACCACAGGCTTGTAAAGCTTTCATGTTGGCCAGGATGAATGTATTGCCATCAGCACTCCTTCAGAGTAGGTTTACGGGGATTCCACGCCAAGAAAGATTCTGCCCATGTAGAAACCAGTCCCCAGAATTTATCCAACATGTGCTTTTATTTTGCCCTTTTTATGATCATATTAGAAACAACTTAATTGCTCCATTGCTGAAGAAGTTCCAAGGCCACCCTTCTAGATGGTTAGTCCAATACTGTTTAATAGATAAGAATTCTTATGTTACAGCCCAGGTAGCAAAGTTTTTCCAGGCCGCCATACGCAAGAGAGAAGAGATTACCCCGACCATTCATCCATCTTCCTGATGTTTTTACCCATTGGTAGTTTTACTCTTTTTCATTGTTTTTATGATTCACTGTACAGTGGAACCTTGACTTACATCATTAATCCGTTCCAGTGGTCTAGACTTAAGTCAAACATGACTCAGCTCAGACTATTATGAGCTGGAGGTTTCATCTCATAGCCTATATTGGGGATGGGAGGGGGGGGGGAGGGAGGGAGGGGGGAAGCAAGGGAAGAGGGAGAGGGGGAAATAAGGGAGAATATAGCAAGACAATTCAATTTAGGTAAAGACGAGTGTAATTACAAGGCAAATCGTAAAATATCTCAAAGGACAAAAATGATTATTATTGCAGTTTATATAATCCAAGCATGTAATGTTAGATAATCTTAGTATTGTATCGTATAACACAAATGGACTAGGCTCACCAGTTAAAAGGTATCGGGTCATGAAAACAATTCAAAAGCTGGGGGCAGATGTTTTGTTTTTACAGGAAACACATCAAAAGAAGCAAGCAAAAAATATTATAAAGCACCCAATGTTAGGAGACCAATATTTTGCAAATTGGACAAACAAATCAAGAGGAGTGGCTATAATCCTCAAAAAAAATTCAAAACTTGAAGTGATGGACCAAATAAGGGATCCTGAAGGAAGATATATTCTAGTAAAAGGAAAGTTTGAAAATAAACTGCTAACATTGGGTTCTTATTATGCTCCTAATACAGGACAAGCAGCTTTTATGCAAAAATTGTTGAGAGTGGTAAAAAAATTTGCCTGGGGTGATATTATTTTGGGTGGGGACAGAAATTGTATTTTAAATCAAAAGTTGGACACAACATCCAAAAAAAAGGAAAGTTTCAAGTGATGGAAGCAAAATTGAAAAATTAATTAAGAAAGCTGGTTTAATAGATGCTTGGAGACTTTTAAACCCCAAAATGAAAGATTACACATTTTTCTCAAAAAAATATGCCACTTACTCAAGGATAGATCATATTTTTATCTCAGAAAATTTGATACCCCATCTAGAGAGTATATATTTTGCTCCTATCATAACTTCCGATCATGCAGCAATAAAAGTCACACGGTCTAACAAAGAAGTAAGAAATAAACCTAGAATCTGGAGATTAAGTTCCAACATATGTTTAAATACAGAAATCATTAAAAAATAAAGGAAGATATAAAGATTTTTTATGAAATAAATGATAAAGAAGGAATGCAACCTGCATTATTGTGGGACACCCTAAAAGCATATTTAAGGGGGAAATTTATTATGGAAAGCTCCAGATTAAAAAAAGAACGAAATAGATTGCAAGAACAATTAGAAAATAAGATAAAAAATCTCTCTGACCAGCATAAAAAATCTGGATCAAAAAAAGTATATATTGAACTAGAAAGAGCCAGAACAGAATTAGAGGCACTAGACACAAGTAAGACTCAGATAGCAATGAACTATTTAAAGAGAAATTATTATGAACATGGGAATAAGAATTCTAAGTTATTATCTTATGCAGTAAAAAAGAAAGCAATAAAGAGGACAGTTGTTTCAGTGAAAACTGAAGATGAAAAAATAGTAACCTCACAGCAGCAAATAGTAACAACATTTATGGAGTATTATAGAAATTTATATAAGACAGAATTAACATCAGATACAAACATTAAGAAATTTGTAAATACATTACCAGTTAGTCAAATTACAGATAACCATAAAGAGCAACTTAATTCCCCAATATCAGTAATGGAAATAAAATCAGTTATTAAAAAAATGAAAAAAGGGAAATCGCCAGGTTGCGATGGGTTTATACCAGAATTTTATAAAATTTGGGAAGAGGATATTATAGGGCATCTGTTAAAATTGTTTAATTCAATAATGGAAGGTGAAGAAATTCCAAAATCATGGAGAACAGCTAGAATAATAACTATATTAAAACCAGATAAGGACCCAACCCTCCCCTCATCATATAGACCAATAACATTACAAAATCAAGACCAAAAGATTTTTTCTTCAATATTGGCACAGAGAATAAATAGTTTTATTACTGAGTACATTCACACAGATCAATATGGATTTATGCCAGGAAGGCAGATGCAGGATGCTATTCGTAGAGTTCTGAATGTCATAAATATAGCAAATAAAGAAAAACGGAAATTAGCAGTCCTCTCGTTAGATGCCCTCAAGGCCTTTGATCGTGTAGAATGGCGGTATATGTTAGGTCTGTTAGAAAAAATGAATATGGGTGGAAAATTTATTAATCTTTTGAAAAATTTATATATAGGAGCGGAGGCTATCAATGGAATAGAATCTGATAAATTCACTCTTTGTAGGGGAACGAGACAAGGGGACCCTTTATCTCCAATTATATTTGCAATAGCAATTGAGCCACTTGCCTCACAAATAAGAGAAAATGGAAATATTAAAGGATTGGTGATTAAAAATAAAAACCATAAAATAAACCTTTACGCAGATGACATGCTCCTGTTTTTGGAGGATCCATTAAAAAATATAGAATCATTAAAACATATACTACAAGAACATTGTTATTATACGGGCCTAAAAATTAACTATCAAAAATCTAAATTGTTATGTATAAATATTTCTATATCAGAGCAAAAGGAAATTAAAAAAAAGTTAAATCTGGACTTATGCTACTCAACTTTCAAATATTTGGGAGTATGGATAACAAAAAGTAAAAACCAATTAATATATAGAAATTACAAAATAGTATTTAATTCAGTTAAAGAAAAAACTAGAAAATGGATGAAACTGAATATGTCAATGCTGGGAAGAATAGCATTAGTCAAAGCATATATATTACCAAAATTTTTATTTTTATTTCAAAATATACCATTACAACCTGAAATTAAAAAAATTAAACTATGGCAAAAAATATGGAGAAGTTTATTGGAGGAAAGGGGAAGAAAATAAGGTTCATAACCAGTGTTAAATATGGTCAAAACAAAAAAGGGGGCTAGGAATACCACAATTAATAAAATACTATGAAGCTTTTCAAATCACTCAAGCTATAAAGTTTATTCAGATAGAAGAAATCCCAGATTGGGTCGAAATGGAAAAAGGCGAGGAAACTGGATTAGTTAATACCTATATATTTACAAGGGAATTCATTAGAAAAAAGGAGCAAATACAAAATCCTTATACTTGTGAGACATTGAAAATTTGGCGCAAGTATATGAACATTTTTGCTCCACCTATATCTCCTTTGTGCCCTATGTTGGATTATCCTAAATTTAAATCAAGAGAGAAATATGCACAATTTAAAAATTGGAAACAAATTGGAATTTATAGAATAAGAGACTTATTTGAGGCTGGGAAACCAATAACAATTAGACAGTTGGAAGATAAAACAAAGGAAATAAAAGCAAATTGGCTACAATTGATACAAGTAAGAAATTTGGCAAACCAATTATATCAAAGACATGGACCCATGAGAACACTTACAGTACTCGAACAATACTGTATAGAAAAGGATCGAAATAAAAGAAAGGGTATAACTTCAATCATATATAAACAGTTGATTGAAAAAGCATTTGTTAGGGGCATGGGATCCAAAGTAGCCTGGGAAACAAATTTAAATATTAGTATATCTGAGAAAGAATGGATGGGAATATGGAACACATATCCTTACAAATCAATATCAACTAAAGCGAAAGAACTGGTGTTAAAAGTAGCTCACAGATGGTATTGGTAGCCCACAAAATTACAGAAAATTAATCAAGAAATTCCAGACAATTGTTGGAGGAATTGTGGAAGTAAAGGTACCCTAGAACATATGTGGATCTCTTGCCCCAAAGTAGGAGTATATTGGCAGGAAATAATTAAATGGATAGAAACCCTGTTAAAACAAAGAATAATTATAAATGAAGCTTTACTATTATTTTCAATATTTAAGGATGGAAATGAAAAATTATCATATAAAGACTTAATAGCAAATCTGATTGGTGTAGCAAGAGCTGAAATTGCAAAAAATTGGAGAAATGCTCAAGATCTTTCACTACAAAAATTTCTGAACAAAATCTGGCAAATGGTTCTTATGGAAAAGTTGACCTATCAAATTAAAATATATAGAGGGGAAATAAAACATGATACATTTATGAAAACCTGGAAGCCCTTATTAACGTATGGAATTAACACAAAAAATGAGGAATCTGTTATGGGGAATAATTTTGACTGCTGGAATGTAAAATTTTAAAAGAATTAACTTACTTGTGTGTGTGTCACAATTAACTGTGTTGGAAGATGAATTAGAGGGTGGATTTTGAAAAAGATATTGGTCCTATAGAATGTATAAATAATGAGACGCTATTGTACTGTTGTCTTAACTTGTCTTGTGAAATAAAGTATAAAAATTTATTTAAAAAAGCATGACTTAAGTCAAATGAACGTTTCCCATAGAAAGTAATGGGAAAGCGGATTAATCCGTTCCAGATGATGAAAACAGCAATTTAACACAAATTTGACTGGGATAGGAGATTCCTTCTGGGGATGTAAATGAAATGTCTCTTCAAAGAGAGGAGGAGGCAGTGGAATTATAGTCCACAAATTATATGCCTCCACTTTTTAATGTTCATAGAAACAATGTCTAACATTTAAGTTTTACTGATTTTTAACCTGACGTTCCAAGTTCTGAACAACTCTATGCTTACCATTAGAGTCCCACAACTTTACAGCTCCCCAACTAAAACGCTTCCATTGTGGACCAGACTTCTGCAGCCAGATTTTTTACAAGACTGAGCCAACTGTCTAACCAGCAAGGCCAGCCCCGAGCTCCCGGCACTTCTTCTCCTCCGGCAGCAGCGGCGGCTTCGGTGAGGCTGAGGACCAGCTCCAGGTGCTCTGAGCTGGTCTCGCCGAAGCCGCCGCTGCTGGAGGAGGGGAAGAAGGCAGGAGCAGTTTGGAGGCGGCAGCCGCGATGCTGGGTTGTGGCTGCCGCCCAATTCCGGTGCCTTGCACCGGGGCGCCGAGATGTAAATCAAAGCCTGCGACTCAAGTCAAACAGGCCCCTTCTTGCTGCAAGTCAAATATGATGCAAGTCAAGCAGCATGTAAGTCAAGGTTCCACTGTATATTTGTTTATACACGTCATATGACCGCAATAAACTTGAAACATGAAACTTAAAACTACACCTTCAAATATAGCTTGCTCATCCTGGATGGTCTGCAGTCGTTTACGGTGGGACAAATACAATGCTTCATGGAAACACCTTCCTGCTCTCGCCCTGTTATAATACTTTTCCATTCCCTCCACCCCCCTTGGGTTTTTTTAGCGATTCTGATTTGGGTCTGCACACTCCCACAAATGTGTGCTTTTATTCTCTATTGTCAATTGTCTATTTTATTTATTTATTTATTTATTTATTTATTTATTTATTTATTTATTTATTTATTTATGCCAGTAAAGGTGTCTGACTGACTGACTGACTGACTGATATCAGAGAAGCCTGCACGGTGGAGCTCATGATCTTTATAATGCAAGTCCTCAATCAGATGAAACTGATACAGGTGTCCATAAAAGTTTTTTACTTAGTTATTACTTAAGACATGGAATGAATGACCCTTTGCATCCAGTAACCCATTTTTCATTTCTAGTGAGGTGTCATGAATCTATATACCTACGGAGTACACATGTTTAGTTGCAGTATGGATGAATGCTTTTCTTGGAAGAACAAAGCATTGGGGAGAACTAGTCTTTCTTTTTCTAGCAATGATCTCCCCAAATCCCCCTTTTGTAACTAGTTCTTTGACGGCTTTTAAAATTGAAAATGGGGAAAGGCAATGTTGTGGGTTCAACATTGGGGAAGAGGGTGTTAGTCATTATCAGCAATGACAACATTGAAATGACCCCCAGAATTAGGCTTTTAAAAACAACAACCAGAAATAGACACCCATTATCTTCAATCAATATACAGAGATAAGGCCACCAGAACGTTGCCTGACCAGAAGGGGACCCCTCAACAGGCTTCTCCCTCTCTGGTATAAATAATAGTTTTACAAGTTTGTTCTTATTCAAAGCAAAAGCAAAAGCAAAGTGTTCTGCTTATATACTGCTCCATACCACTTCAAGTAGTCTCTGGGAACTTTACAGTTTTAATTACAGCATGCAGGCTACACATTGCCCTCCCCCACCCCCAGCAAGCTGGGTACTGATTTTACCGACCTCGGAAGGATGGAATGTTGAGTCAACCTTGAACCTGCTACCTGGGATCAAACCCCAGGTTGTGAGCATGGTTTTACCTGCAGTACAGGCATTTAACCACTGTGCCATGAGGCTCCTGTAAATTCGTTCATGAATTTTAAAAAAATTGACCAAGTACCTGGTCTTCAGAACATGGAAGATGTGGAAGACCAACTGACCTTTCTTTCAAACAATGTCCATTATCAAACTGGGATGGGATGCCCATTTTAAATTCCTAGCTCTCCATTGTGAATCTATCATATATTCTTCATAGGCTAATCCCTTGGAAAGTGATAAAATCCTGTCCTCTTGTGCACTCTTTATGTTGTGATATGATGATAGTCATGTTTCTCTCAAGGGACAAATCTTGCCCACAGAAAAACACACCACCATCTTAAGCTAAAACAAAAAGAAGAACATTTGGCAGCTGAAGTCTGTGAGTCTGTGTGGTTGCAGGGAGGGGAGAGAAATGAATTTCGAAGACAGACTCCACTGGCACAGATGCCGCTTTCCACTTGCAAAATCTGCTAGACTGTTTGTATGGCAACAGCTTATGCATTATTCAAGAAGCACGTAGGCTTGTGTAAAAAGACGTGAGTGGCAGCCCATGCTGAGCGATGGAAAATGTAATATTTGTGACCTCACGAAAGTGGGTGAGAGGAAGACGGGCATGAGGAGCAGGAGAGGGATGACACACATGACTTCTTGGGTTACGATCATTTTCGAAGAGAAGAGGCCGCTGATCTTGTCCAAAGATGGTAAAGGCAGAAGTGTCTGAGCTGGCCTTTGAGAAAGGGAAAATACTCTGTTGGAAGTGCAAAACAACCACACTGCAAAGATCAGCTCTGTTTCCGAACAGTTCAATTTAAGAGTTAAAAGGGCCTCCTAAAACGGGCTTTTCTCATTCCTCTCTCATTCGCTTTAACAGCATAATTAAATTTGATCAGGAACATCGTGTTTCATGATCATGTTATATAAACAGCAGTGAAGAGGCAGTCACCCAGCCTTATTAGGGAAGTAAAGGCAAAAGAGGACCCTGTGCATCTTGAAACCGAGTCAGTCGCAAAAGGCAGAACAATCCAGTTTCAAGGGGGGGGGGAACCTAGTAGTAAAAACATGGGTTTGTGCAGCTGTTTTAACTGTGTAGCAGCAACAACCACTGTGCCCAGAATGTGGAATTCCTTGTGGCAGCCTTGCCAAGCCATCTGCAATGGATCAACAGGAGGTTTTAAGGTTGTCACGCAAGACTCTGGGGAGAAATATTGAGCCACACCATTGGTCCCTTAGCACAGCATTGTCACCTCTGCCTAGCAGCAGCTCCTGAAGATTTTAGAAAGGATTGTCTCCCAGGTCTACCTCATGAATTCTGCTGCTCCCTAGTGGCATCCCATTCAATTAGTAATCGGTCAAGTTAAGTTGTGTTCCGAGTGAGTTGCGTAAGGGAGGTGTCTTCTGTAACCAGCACCAGGGTAGTTGTTCTTTGGGACCAGAACTCTTAGAACCCTCCAGCCAGTGTGGGCCATTCAGCAACAAGAGACATTTATCAGCAGCAACCCTTTTATCTGCACCACCATTTCAGTGATCAAATGGCCTGTGTAGGCGCTGATGGGCTCCAAAACAAGAGCCAGCTCTGCGGTACAGACTGAAGCAGCTGCTTCTCCTTTATTGGAGATATTTATATTCATCCCTTTCAGCCTGAGAATGTAGGCATGTTTGTTTATTATTTCAATTTTTATATTGCCTTGGTTCACAACATGGTAACAATGATTCAAATCAACAATACAAACTTACAGTGTACAATAAATGCAGTTGTCACGAGCTGAGCTGTATGTCAATAGAACTGGCAAATTGAAAGCCAGTTTGGGCATCCCAGGTCAATGGTTAAAAGTACAAATAAAATAAAGCTTTATATAATTGCAAAGTGTTCTGCTTCTGCTTATATACCGCCCCATACCACTTTTAAGTAGTCTCTGGGTGGTTTACAATTTTAATTACAGTGTGCAGTCTACACATAATTCTATCTCATTTTGCTAAAAATTGAGAGGGATGGATCTGATGAATCTCTTGAGGAAAGGGGAAACAACTGAGAAAGCACAGTTCCTGATGTTAACTCCTTTGGCCTCCTAAGGTGTTCTTGTTTTTAACATTAAGGACTCTCTCCATAGAGAAAGCTGGGTCCAAGACTACCTCCAAATTGTGAGCCCGATCCTCCAGAAATGTAACCCCACTGAGGCAAGGTAATTATCTCTCTAACCAGTCTGACAATCCTCCCAACTGTAGGATGTCCATCTTATCTGAATTACGTTTCAGTTTATTGGCCCTTGTCCAGTCCATTATTGACACCACACAGCACACAAGGATCTGTATATCATTTGCAGATGAGGAAAATAGAGCTGGCTATCATCTGCATATTGATGACAACTCTAAATCTATGTATAACTTCTTCCAGTGGCTTCTTATAGATATTAAAACAGATGGGGGAAATTGCCAGTGCCTGAGGGGCACCATAACAGAAGCCCCAAGGAATGGAAATAGCCTCCCCAAGCTGTAACATCTGAGATCAAACCTCAAGGAAGGACTGGAACCACTGAAGAAAGAACCCCTAAGTCCTAAACTTGATAGCAATCTCAGAAGAATGCCATGGCCGATGGTATCAAAGGCCACAGAAAGATCCAGGAAGACCAGCAGGTTACAATCTTCCTATCTTCCTCAATTACGAGATCATCTTTCAGGGTGACCGATGTCGTTTCAGTTCCATGGCATGGCCTGAGCCCGGTTTCAATTTGATCTAGGTTATGCATTTCTTCGGAGAACACCTGCAGTTGATCAGCCGCCACAAACGCGTCAAATGACTTGAAGAGTTAAATCATCATCATCATCATCATCATCATCATCATCATCATCTTCTTCTTCTTCATCATCATCTTCATCATCATCTTAGAACTGAAGAGTTGAAGGGTACCTTTTGGATTAAGTCCAGACCCTGTCAAGGAGGCACACTGAGGAATTGAACTCTCAACCTCTTGCTCTGCAGCCAAAAAGCGATGCCACTGATCTATCCATCAAGACAGCTATTTGGTTGTTGAAACTGTGTCCTTCTTGGCTTGTAAAAGGCACAAAACAGACTATCAGGATCTGTATTTCTCTTTTTTCCCCTCCCTTTCCCTTTCCCTTTCCCTTCCATTCCCTTCCCTTTTTTCTTTTTTTCCTCTTATTTTTTCACTACACCACTACCAATGTTCATAACAGCTGTCTCCAGGTTCTCTTTTATTGTATTTTCTGGGCTGGAATTGGGCAGTTATTTCTGTCAGTCATCCAACTCCTGCCATTTGCATTTTCCATTCCCAGGGATGGTGTTTTCTCTAATTATCTTCCAACACAGGAGTCCCAGCATAGACACCAATAGAGGTCCAATCAAGGTGTCCAAAAGCATACAGAATGAATCAGGTCCTCATCTGTGTATCTTTATTCTTACATGGACCAAATTGGGAAGTAGAAGTCCTATCTTAAACAATGCCCACTCCACTACAATCACATCTTCAGTTATTCATACAGGGTTAAAGGACTTAATTATTCCATAAGTCTTTTTATGGATACTGTACTGTATTTATGCTGTGTCAGCACCCCAAATACTGTTGGGGCATCATTCAGAAGTGCCCTGGTGAGCTTTCCCCCTCATTCTTTCTGTTTGTCAGTCTGTCTTCCCTATTTCCTGTTTCAAAGTGGTACAACTACAGTAATACCTTGGTTTACAAGTACTGTAGTTTAAGAGTATTTTGCAAGACAGGAAAACATTGCTTCTAAATTTTGCCTTGATCAACGAGCAATATCTTGCAATATAAGCACTGGAGCAGCTCACATGATCACAAGTGATCTCTCCCCCCTTTCTGGATGGTGGATTATCTGGAATGTTCCCTCTCAGGCAAGCCTCCAAGCAGAAAAGAGGAGAGAGGAATGTATGTCTCCCTTGCACCAGCCACAAACATTTTCAAAGAAGAGTGCAGGTTAGGGGGTTGTTTTATTTTTCTTTATATATTTTAACTTCTTTTCAACATTCTTTATTGCTTTTCAAATAATTTCTAGTCATGGGGCAGCTATTTAAGTGTCTATATGGCTACAAATTACATTTTATTATTGTCACATTAAAAGCACAGTGTAAAAGCCAGTTGTTAGTCCCAATGAGAGCAGATTCCGCAGCCAGGTACCTAAACCATGGTGTGGACATGGACTTCTGGCTGACTTCTTTTGTAATTTTTGGCATTTTGTGTGTACAGTATGTGGTCTGTGGGCCCCCAGAATGAATCATCTGAGTTTCCATTAGTTCTTATGGGGAAATTTGCTTTGATATATGAGTGTTTTGCTTTACAAGCATGTTTCTGGAGCACATTACACTCTTAAACCAAGGTATTACTATACTCCTTTAAGGCACAGCTACCACAATTCACTTTTGATCTGTGTTTCTCACTGAGAATAAATGTTATATATTTAAGCCACAGCAGAAAGTAAAATTCTCAAAAAGGCATTTGCTATCCAAGTATTATTGGTTTTTTTAACCTAGCTTATGCATTCATGGATTCAACCGAGCCAGACCAGATCAGCTCCAGTGCGCTTATTTTTCTCCTGAGTCTGCAAGTGAAATCCTGTTACATTTAGATGATGAAGAACTAGAGGCAACTTGGCAGAGGCATCTTACTAGGTCAGAATTCATTAAAGCTTTTCTAATGCTTCTCATTGTATGTGCCATTTCCTCCTGTTGAGAAATACAATAAATGCAATACACTAAAACACAATACACTCACATTATACACACTTTCACCCATGGGTACATATAGACATACCCCACTGCCTTCCTCAGATCTTAGTCACACGCCAAAACACACACCTGAAAGCTTTTTTATTCACCCTGCTCTGAAAGAGAAGCTCTTCTTTATCCTCAGAGTGTGGAGATGTTGCGTTTCTGCATTCAAAAACCCTAGTTGAGCAATGACTTTACCAGGATTAACAGCAAATGTACAAAACAGCTGTTGAGCTGTGCATTTCATTAGGCTACCTATAAATTAATTACTTCTGCAACCCTCGGCATGCTTACTAGACTCTCAGGCCAACTAAACACCACTTGAAAGCATCTCCTTGCATGGGAGTTTGTCACTGGAGTCGCTACAGAAAGTGTGATCTTGACCAAGTCTTACCATTCTCTCCGGAGGCTTTGTCTTTTCCATTTGTGGCTCCAGCACCTTGTCTCTGAGAAAAAAGGGAAAAGAAGTGAGTGATTATGAGCCGTCCTTGGAGTTTGTGCTCTCAGTCATGTGTGACTAGCCTGTGATGCCCATTCACGTTCTCTGTCAATGCCAGTGCAGGGGGAACTCCCCAGACTTTCTTCATCTCAATTTCTATCAGGATTTGGCAGCTCCAAATTATCTAGTCCTGTTTCCAAAGTGAAATGGGTAAAAAAAGATATATAAAATATCAAGAAAAATCAACAGGAATCACTGATGCGTCCATTTCTAAAATGAGACAGATGCATCTGGAATTCCTCACCCCTTTTGCTCTGTGGTATTCTTTTATGTCTATACCTTATTTATCCAAATCTGATGCATTCTAATTTAAATCCCTAATTTTTTTAGTCAGCACTGATTTGTTGAGGCCTTGCTTCTTCAGAGCTCTCCCATGTTCAGTGCTAGGATGTTGCTGCTGTTCTTAAGGCAGAACAGAATTTTGTTTCAAATCTGTTTCCTCCTTACTCACTATCTAGCAAATTGCTGCATGGAAGTTAATTTGGATCATTGGAAGTCATTGAAAGGTTGTTTTGCAGTGGGTCTTTTGGTCGAAGCATGGCAGCACAGGGGCCATTAGGAACTTGGACCCACTCTCCAAAATGAAATCACCCATTGACCTACCTTGGTTTACATCATGTAGGGCGATACTCCAACGAGGAAGTAGCCCCCAACATGTCATCGATCCTTCTCCCTGGTGCTGGCCAATCAGACAGGGAGGCAGGATGATGCATGTCTTTGCCAGCTCCTGATTGGCCAGCACCAAGGAGAAGGAACAATGACGCGTCTGAGGCTACTTTCTGGTTGGAGTATCCAATTTCTTCTAAATACCTGCTTAGCTCTTCAGGCACCATTTCTTATTCTTATTCTTATTCTTATTCTTATTCTTATTCTTATTCTTATTCTTATTCTTATTCTTATTCTTATTCTTATTCTTATTCTGCAGACTACACATCTCCACCCCAGCAAGGTGGGTACTCAATTTACTGAGTTTGGAATGATGGAAGGCTGATTCAACCTTAAGTTGGCTACCCGCAACCATCAAGATAAAAATCAGGTTGTGAGCAGAGTCTTTGACTGCTTTACTGCAGTTTTAACCACTGCCCAACAAGGCTCCTATGGTCTCCTGCACAAACAGCTTTGAAAAGGAGAGTGAGGGAACACTATTTCTACTAACTATGTACCTTTTGACAAGTGCAATTTTACTTCTACTACATGTGCAAGCCATATTTTGGGATACGCAGTGGGATGTGGTGGGACAACTGAATGGGGAGGTTCATCACTCTGACTGTGGCATATGCTGCATTTAAACCTGTTTGCTTAACCTGTTCTCCTTGGCTCTGGATATTAGATGCAAGCCATTCCAAAGAGGGTTACTGTAGCTTTCAGTGGGAGAAAGGAAAACTGTACAGAATTAGATTTGCCCTTCTTGACAGGAAGAATTCTGTCCAAAGTTCAGTTTTTCTGAGTGAGGAGAAGAAGACACTGTGACCTTTGCTAATGGCACCATTTATATACAATCCAGAATACACCTATGCAGTTAAGATCAAGTCACTGTCTTGGATCCTGTTGGCACAGTTCCACGTGCATAAGGTAGATAATGCATAAAGCTGCAACCTTTTATCTTCAATTAAACAATTCCTATTCCCCTCCCACCATGAGCTTCCAAACTCACCTAAGGATCCTTTTCAACCTGGAGAAACCTTTGAGGGATTTGAAGAGGAAAAGCCTTATGCCCAAATACTGCCACTACCAATCCTTCCACGAGCAAATATTAAATTATGAATAGTTTGCTGATTAAATGGGCTGTTTGCAAATTGAGGAGAATTAATTCAGACTGATGTGAGTCATAAAACGCTCACCCATCTCCCAGGACCACAATGATCTTCCTAATTAATATGAAGAACAAAGGTTTTGGTATAATAGTAATAATTATATAATCACCACCACTACCACCACTACTGCCACCATAATTTTAGAGTAATGCCAGCAATCTGTAATATTTTATTAGCACATGTTCACGTGTGTGTGTGTGTGTGTGTGTGTGTGTGTGTGTGTGTGTGTGTGTGTGTGTGTGTGTGTGTGTGTGTGTGTGTGTGTGTGTGTGTGTGTGTGTGTTTCCCTGTCATAAGTCTAGGACCAAGAAATCTGGACCCCTAGAATTTGGGATGGATAATAATTGTGCCTGAGGGGTATTGTTTTAATGGAGTAATTGCTTTTAATTAATTTAAATATAATGGTAGCTTGCAGCAACATCCCTAGTCATTAGATAGGAGACTTCCATTAAAAAAAAAAGAAAAACACTTGGGCCACAGGTATTCAATTTCTCCAGTAATTTCTAGGCAGGCTCAACAACTTCTCCAGCAACAGGACAGAGAAAGATATTGAGAGATAAAGGGGGGGAGGAGGAGGACAACAACAACTATGTTGATGATGACCACCACCACCACCACCACCACCACCACCACCACCACCACCAGAAGAAGAAGCCGCTCCCTGGTAAGACAGGAGAAGAAGAATAAAGATAGGGAAAGCCTCAAGAAGCACTTGAGTGCTTAGGTTTTCTCAACTGCCAAGAAAATAATGAGGGTGGAGGAAACAGGAACGATCAAGTAGAAAGATAAAGAGCAACAGGACACGGAATATGGGATTACCGTGTGTTAAAATGAGTCTACCATATGCTCCACAAATAGCACAGGGCCCAGAAAATCTCTCCACACTATGTATGCAATATTTTTCATGCATTTGATTTGTGGGATTTTGGACACAGAGATGTGAACAAACTGCCAAAATGGAGATTCGGCATAGTTCATGGTTTGTCAGGGTTGATAAATAATGAACCACAAACCACAAATTCCCCCATTTTTTGTTTTAGTTTTAGATAGTCCATGACTGTAAACAAAAGTGGTCCACCTTCCCTTATGGTCCTAGGGAAACCAGACCACTCTTTGCAAAGATGGCAGCGGAGGGTTCCCTTAGGGCCAAGGGAAGACACATCTGCCATCTTTGCAAAGACGGTAGCTGCAGCAATGGGGTCTGGTCACTGGCACTGGCAAAGAAGGTAGGGAGGTGAAAGGGGCCAGGCCCCAAGGCAGAGACTGAGGGAAGGCCAAAGGTTAACCTTCCCTCTGTCGCTATGGTGATATGTAAATATTAGTCCATTCTCATTTGTCGAGGTCTCTGGACCTCATAAAAATGAAAGGACAAATATTTAACAAATCCTTGATATTCTCTGAATATTGCAATTTGTTCTTTTTATTTAACATCTAATGCTTTAACAAAAGCATTAGATACTGAAGTCCCCTTGTACCATCTCCTAAACTCGTCAGGACTTCCTATAGCACATCCGCCTAGCAAACATCAGAGAGCAGGCTCTTAATTGTTCTGCTACCTCTAGTAGATGGGAACATCAGAGCTGAATTGAATTTGAGAGCCAAAAAATTGTGATTATACATGAAAGAGGATAAACAATTCTGCCACTATGGAGCACAGAAGGAAACACACTTTATGACCACTTGGGGCTATATAAATTTTTAAGTGGGCGGTTTTGCAGAACATCAAAAGCATAATATTAAAAGTGGCAAAGAAAACTGAACATTCTGAAGAAAAAAGGAGTGAAAACTACAATACAGGGCAGGAATGTTGTAAAGAGAAGTTTCCCAGCCACAGCTTTCTGCAAATTATCAAGATAATATATAATATTTATATAATGTTCTGATAATCCATAATGTTTTAAATGGCTTTATGCTCAAGCATTAGAGTCAGAGCAAAGCCAAAAGTGGATTCTAAGACCTAAAAGAACTGGAATAAATTTCATTTATCTGTTTGGTTGGTTAATGCTGAAAAAAATATTTACATGCTTTCAATTCTTTGAACCTCCTTTTCTGTCTCGGTACAGCCACAAGTCCTTTCCATCTAGTTATTTCTTCAGGGTGATTTTTCTCTCTTTAAAAATCAGTCCAAGACTTTCATTCCTTTATGTGTTTATTTGGCCAGAAGTAGAGATGGGCATGAAATGAAAAGCAAAAGGCTGTTTCGTCATTTTCTTATGTAACGGATTAAGCAGAGTCTGGATGGCCATCTGTCGGAAATATTGTGATGGGGTTCCTGCATGCCAGGGAGTTGGACTGGATGGCCTTTGAGGTCTCTGTCCAACTCTATGATTCTTTCATTCTATAATGAAATGGTTGGATCCATTTCATTTCATTTCATCACAAAATGCCATTCCCAACCCACCCACCCACCCACCCACCCCCCCCCCGTAGAATGAAATGATTCATCCTGAATCTCTTCCCTGAAAGCCTCCAAAATTTGAAAGGTTTGGGGGTCAGGAAGCTTCAAAGGAGGTGCTCCTAGAAAAAAAAATCTATTGCAATCGGAACTTTGGAAGGCAAGCTGCAGGTGAGCCATGGCATGGCTTGGCTTCTGATTCCAATGGAAAGATTTTTCCCTAGGGGTGCCCCCTTTGGAGCTTCATAACTCAGCCCCCTGAACCTCAAACCTTTCCAAATTTCAGGGGGTTACCTATAATCACTCGAGGAAGCTTTCCTGCCATTTTGGTCCTTTAGGACCCATGGGATCATAGTGTTTCATTTTTTAATGAAACTACTTTAAAACTTTGTTACAAATGAAACAAAATGAAACCACTGCTGAAACGAAACACTATTTTTCCATTTTCCGCCCATCTCTAGCCAGAAGGGAACAATTGCTTCTGGACCTCCAGAACAGACTGTGGGCCTCACTGCCCTCCATTTCCCTTCTGGAATAGTTTGAATGATTTTCAGGAATTATGATAAGTAGAGTTACATTCTAAGGGGTAAAATAAAGGAGTAACTAAAGTGGCCACTCCATTGCCAAATAATATCCGAAATGTGCCCAGATTGGGATGGCCAGATTCACATTTTACAATTATATGATATATAAGACAATGCATACTAAACCCCAATTCTTCCCCATGATTCATTTTTACCTCCAAAGCAACAGGATTTCACCTATCAAATGTCTAAAACCGATACCTATAGCATGTAGAGAGCTGTAGAGCTGTGTTTAAGAGACCTCCTCTATCTTATATGTGGACCGTAAACATCTGGCTTTGTTCTCAGAAGATAAACATTTATAAATACTTAATGCTCTCTCTCTCTCTCTCTCTCTCTCTCTCTCTCTCTCTCTCTCTCTCTCTCTCTCTCTGTGTGTGTGTGTGTGTGTGTGTGTGTGTGTGTGTGTGTGTGTGTGTGTGTGTGTGTGTGTGTGTGTACTCCTGAGCAGAAAAGCTGAAGAAATTGTATGTCACAAAGAGGGAAAAGGGAGGAGGCATTTATTTATTTATTTATTTATTTATTTATTTATTTATTTATTTACTGCCCAACTTTCCAAAGGAACTTTGGGCAGTTCACAACAAAAGAATCCATACAGATCAACTATACAAACATATATAAAATGAAACCAATCCATCAAAGCATTAAAATTATGAAACATGGGATATAAGATGGCGGCAAAAGAGAAAGGAGAAAAAGAGAGAGAAAAAATATGATAAACCACCATTAGTCACCAAAAGCAGCTGGAAGAGCCAAGTTTTTAATCACTTCCTAAAGGCTGAAAGGCACTTCATGGTCCTAATATTGCTGGAGAGCTGATTCCACCAAATGGGACTCGCCACAGAAAAGGCACTGTTCCAGGTGGAGGTCTTGTGAGCTTCCTGCGGGGCAGTGACTCTAAGCTTTAGGACCTGGGATGATCTGTGAGCCGGGCCAAAGATGATCTTGGGATGATATGCTCCATCAGATAAACTGGTCCCAAGCCATGGAGGGTTTTGTAAATCAAAACCAGCACCTTGAACCTTATCTGGGAGACAATGGGTAGCCATCCAGGTGAGCCAGAATGGGGGTGATGCAGTCATATCTTCCCACACCAATCTGGCCCCTGCATTCTGCACCCACTGCAATCGCCGGATAAGGGTCAAAGGAAGCCCCATGTAGAATGTGTTACAGTAAGCGGCTGTTGTCAAGTATTTGAAAGTATATAAAAGGATATTGAATAATTTCTGCCCTATGTAATCAAGACAAAGTGTGAGATATTTTGACTGAAAGACCAGTTCTATCAGGAAAGCTGACTGAAGGAGACAGTGGACACATTCTACATACAGGAGGAGGCTTGTGAGTGAAAATTGCCCTCCCCCCCCGAATTTAGGTGTGAAACACCCACCTGATCAGTCAAATACCCACTTGCATGTGTCCCCCTTTATGACACTAGTGAGCACTCACTGTCATTTCGTTCTTTCCCTGTGCCTCTCGTGCCACCCAGGAAGATACGGAATGTGTGGCCTTCTAAATACTGTAGGACTGCAACTCTCATGATTGCTCCCCATTAGCTGCCTTTTGCTAGGGTGGATGGGAGTGACATTCCATGAACATCAGAAGGACCACACCTTTTCCCACCTCTGTCCTGCCCTCTCCAAGTCCTACCAAAAAGCAAAAGAAGTCATGGTAGGTTCTTCCTGTTTTGCCAATCAAGAGCAGTATCTTCCTGGACTTGAGAAATCACCATATTTTTGCCCCTAAGCACTAAATCTGTAGCACATGTTTCTTTTAGTATTCAAGATCTCAATCAAAAGGTATTGTGGTTCTCAAAAAGAGGAAAGTGATGCACAGCAGTTGCTTCTGGGCACCATCTGCTTGGAACCTTCTTAAGACTTTTATTTCAAAAAGGAAACTACAGTACTGTAGATTATGCTTTGGAATATAGTGACAATTTAAGCAGGTATGGATGATAGCAAAGCACTTCTTCAACTCTCATGCTGAAGAGAACATTCTCCACCAGCATTTATTATGAGAAGAGGAACAAAAAACAGTGGCTTTCTCCCACTGCAACATTATATATATTTAGTCAGGCAGACAGAAAAAAAATATTGAACAGACCTTGGAAAGGTTAATTTTTGCACTATAACTTGGCTGAATTTATAGTACTACTTTTGTTATTCCACTTTGCTATCTCCCAAAATGTCATATTTTGTTTGCTTATTGTTGTTAGCTTGAATATGGCTTCTTGATGTAAGATGCCTCTTCACTATCTTTGTTCTTTGCCTTGAATTTTGCCCTTAATGTTCTTGATAAGTGTTCTACACTTATTGTCTTAAACTTTGTATAGTGTCCTTCATTGGTGTAAGCTGCTTTGGGTCATTTTCAAGAAGAAACATGGGGTAAATATATTTTAATAAATACAAAAATTAGAATCCCCTAGTCATCCTGTTCAGAGGGAGATATTCTCCAAAATGTAACTTTTCCTAACCGTGGAAAAGAAGGGAGCATGCCTGTATACATAAATGAACACCTTGGGGATGTCATAGAAAACTTACATCATCACTTAGTGAAGTCATGTTATTCATAATAAAATTTCAGCCCAGTGTAGCTTCCACAGCTCTACAGAAAAGCTTTTTGCAATAGCCATACTGGACCACAGGAAGCCGGACCCAACCCCCTACTTCTTAGGGATATGATGGAAGGATTACCATTTTTCAAAAACCCCAGAAATGCATGTCCTTGCTTCTCATCCCCATGGGAACAAATGTCAAAACCAGGAGGAACAACAAAGAAACCACTCTGAACCTCTGGGAGGGAAACTCAAGGACTTGGGGGCCCAGGTAGTGTTCTTGTCCACCCTACCAGTACTCAGAAGAAGAACAGAAAAGGAAAGGAAAATATCCTAGGCGAACAACTGGCTAGGAAAGTGGTGTTGTTGACACGAAAGGTTTGGATTTTGAGACTACACACAGACTATGTTTCCTGGAAGATGGACTGCTGCAGGTGATGGATTGTACTTCACTAGAATTTCTGACATGGAGATACCTAGATCTGAGTCTCAGAGTTTGGGCACACAAAGGACGCACCTTGCTACTGAATAACAACCCTATCCCTCATTCCAGGGATGTTAATAATGATCATTATTTGTCATGTTAAAGGATTTTATGGGGTGTACACCTACTGATTTGGGATTGCAAATATTAAAAACATGGGCTTGATGAGGGCTCCTTATGTTTGCACATCTTGTCATGTTTGAAATAGAAATAGAATTAGTTTTATGCTAAGAGGCACGGCTTGGTGCAGACTGCATTATTTTAAAAGGCACAGCTCCTCCAGTATTGATTTCCATTCTGTTTTATACCGGCTGTTGTCCATACCTAATGAGATTCCAGAGGCAGATGCAACACTTTTCCACCAATAGGGAGATGGGTTAGTGTTGGGACTTCATGCAGATATGTCTTTCACAATTAACAAAGGAGTTGTTCTTCTTCCAGCCTTTTTCCAGTGACTGTTCCTTCTCCTTCGTTTATGTCAAAAGCAATCCAGTGGCATTTCTAGAGTGGAAAGATCAGCCAATAGATTCTGTCACTGCCAAGTGGGCCCCCTAATGCATTATAACTTTAGCGCATCAGCCCCGACTGAAGAAAAGAGGTAATGCGGCGTTGTAGCAGAACTGCCCAAGGTCTATGGCCTGGTAGAGGTACGCTTGAACTCCTAAAACCCAGAGAGAACTATTTCATTCCATCGCTCCTCAGAGAATCAGGATTTCATGCACCTTGTCTTTAAGAAGACTCACGTGCCTAAAAGAGGTCACCTTAAAATCAAGGCAAGCACACCCTTTCCCCCATTTCTTTATGGGAATTTTGCCAGCTGGGGTTTCTGGGAGTTTCAGTCCAAAACATGGTTACTCAACTGGTGTAATGCAGCCAGGGGTCATGGAGGAATAACAACAGGTCTTGTTGATCAGCAGGGATGATAATGCTACCTATCCTTTCCCAAGCTTCACAAGGCTTTCTGAATGGTGCTGCAGTCCTGACAGTCACTAGTGAAAGGAGGATGTCATCAACAGGATATTGTTGACAGTGCAAACAGTTATAGGGTGGCTTGTGCATGAATAGTTTATTAAGACTTCTTAACTTTACAAAGGAGCTGATTATGTGAAGGTTAAATAGCTAAGTATGGTCTGTTGATATGGAGCAGGATATATTTCTTAATGGCTATAGAGACGGCCATGAGCAGCCCTCTCCCTTCAGAATTAATACTGTTCCACTCGCCATGCCTCTTCAAGAGTAGATCTGCATGCCAGTCCCAGACCTGGTATATGGAATACCCATCCCACTTAATGGAAGTGGCATCCACATCAACCATCAAGTTATCAGATATAGAGACTAGACATGGGCACGACTTGGTGAAATTCTCGTTTCCATTTCCGTTCCTTGTTTCCGTTACGTAACGGAAACGGTAACAACAATTAAGCCGTCAGAACTCGAACTCGAACCGATAAAAGAAAAATTGGGTCTGATTTGTCGTTGTCGTTCATGGCATCGCGGCGATCGCGCGATGCCAAGCGGCACAGAAAAAAAGTAAAAAAAAAAACCCGATTCCCAGCCAAAAAAGCAGGCGAAAATATGCCTGCCTGAGTGAGGGCACCTACCAGAGGGGTGGTTTCTGGGGGGGGGGTCACCGGCCTTCCCCCCTCTCCTGTCCTGGGCTGCTCTGGTGGGGGGCATCCTCATAATCTCGCCATTCCATGCGGTGCGGGGGGATCCAAAATGGCAACCGCAATATTTTTTTTGAAATCGTGGTCCAAAAACCCACCAAAGCACCACACAGAAACATGCGAAAATTAGGTATTTTAACTGCCTGAATTTTTACAGTAGCAGCAGTGGGTTTTTCTTGCAAGAAACGTCTGTCTCCAATCCCATTTATTTTATTTTATTTTATTTTTATTTTTTTACACCTGCGCAATGATGGGCTGGCCATGGGATGGGACCATGCAAATTTTTGGAGCCATTCCACCAATCGCATGGCCACTTGGCCAGGTTTTGACTGAGACTTCTGGGATGTGCCAGTCGGGCATAAAAAGCCCACTAATAGCCCTAACCCTAACCCTAACCCTAACCCTAACCCTAACCCTAACCCTAACCCTAACCCTAACCCATACGCCAGTACACTGTCCTTCTTAGTGGGTCAGAGGCACCCAGAGGTGCAGCCCACTAACTCACCCTAACCTTACCCGTAGTAACCCTAAGCCTAGCCCTTGCCCTAACCCCAACCCTAAGCCAGATCTGTACTCGCATTGCACTACACGCAAGTACATTTCCCTTCTTAGTGAGCCAGAGGGCGCCCAGCAGAGGCATTCTTCTCTCACCTCGCTCACCAGTCCAAAGTTCCAAAAAACTCTCTACGCCAGTATGCTGTCCTTCTTAGTGAGCTAGAGGCACCCAAAAGAGAGGTGCCTCTGCCAGTGCCACTTGATACGCAATGGCTACACGGTCATGTACCCTTCCTTTTCCCTTTGTAGGGGGCCAGAGGAGGCATCCACCCCAGAGAGGTGCCTCCAGGAGCCTGCTAAATGCCTTCCCTTCGTAGTGGGCCAGAGGAGGCACCCACTCCAGAGAGGTGCCTCCAGGAGCCCGCTACCCTACCCCCCTAAACCAGTACTAACGACAGACGACAAACGAAATGACAAATTTTTGAAAAATTTCACGGCAAACGGAAACGAGCCGAAACGGTCCGGCTCCAACACATGACAACTCGAAACGTCATTTTTCCTGGTCGTGCCCATCTCTAATAGAGACTGAAAGGTCACCTTTCTTAAACTGCAGAGCAACTACTGTTTTCACTGCTCAGAAGCTCCAAAAGTGGTTTGTGTTGTTGGAAACTTTCAGGAAAATAGAGGAAAGAAGGTTTACATGAAAAGGCTTCCAAAAACATGGAATTTAGTTAGAATATTTTTACCCTATCTTTCTCCTTAAAAAAGACTCAAAGTAGCTTACATCATCAGTAAAAGACCCCTTTAAATACTAAAAAAGTACGTATGCAAATATTTTTAAAGAATCTAACAAAGAAATGTCAATCTTCATAAAGCCTTGTATGATAATTTCTATAGTCAGGTGTAAAACTACAAATGAGTTTTAATAAAGAAAGCAGAATTGGCAACAACAAAAACACAAAGCAATTAGCCATAACAATTTATTTAAACTAACAATCAAATTAACAACCCCACTGAGGCAACAAAGTCACTAAGCGAAAACCTGTCTGAACACAAAGGTGTTTACCTACTTGTATAGAGGCCAACCTGGGCTCCAGTAGGACAAAGTCCCAAAGTCAGCAAGCAGTGACACACAACAGTCTTTCCCATATGTCCATCAAACATGAGAGAAACATGATAATCTATTCTTGACACTCAGGCAGGCTCATAAAAGGAGAAGTGTATGTGTGTGTGTTACATCATAACAGTTGTGACCGACTCTTCATGACCCCATGTCCATGGAGTTTTCTTGGTAGGAATACTGGAGAGGCTTGCCAGTTCCTACTCCAGGCGCCTACAGCATCTGGTATTCCCTGGTGGTCTCCCATCCAAGTACGAGCCAGGGCCGACCCTGCTTAGCTTCCAAGATCAGGCGAGATCAGGTGATAGCTTGGACTAAAGCTGTTTAGGGTCCAAGGTTAGACAATCTTGATTGGATTCAAGATTAGCTTAGTTCCAAGAATCAAAATTAGATTAGATCAATCTTTTGATTAGGCCAGTGGTTCTCAACCTGTGGGTCCCCAGATGTTCCTGGACTGCAACTCCCAGAAGCTTCCACCACTCGCTGGTTGAAAGGGATTTCTGGGAGTTGCAGTCGAGGAACATCTGGGGACCTACAGGTTGAGAACCACTGGATTAGACGTTATCACCCTCTGTATCCAAAGAGGAAATTATGCTTTGGGTGGAGACAGTAGTTCTTACGGAGCTGAAAATAGCCTCAAACTTTAGGTTGGGTGGTTTCCTGTGATCTACACCCCCTCCTTTTCTCCCATTGTAGCATCTGATTGCGAATAGTATTTCTCCCTGATTAAGCAACATATAGTGCTTTTAAAGCTTTCCAGTGAGATTGGAACAATCATACTTGACAGTCCAAGTATGTCATCTTTAATTTATTTTTACATTAATTCAGTTACAGCCAACTATTTTTGGAAACCTCCAATAACCATGCAGAATGATTTACATTTACAAAGCTATGAGGTCAACTTCCATAAATGGTATCCTTTAAAGGAGTTTTGGGAAAGCAAATATAATAGACATGGGTGAGGGTGCTTTGGAAACAACTCCAGAATCAATATATATATTTGGTTCTTTCATAAATATCCACTTTTGAGGAGATATATATATATCCCCTCAAAAGTATAAAAGTATATATATAAACTATATATATAAAATTGCACCAATTGTACCAATTAGCTTATTGGTCACACTTCCTAGAGTTTGGCATGGGACAAAATGGTGACTGGCCACTGGGCCATATCAGTTCCTGTGCCAACATGAGCAACTGGGTAGGGATGGGGGTAAAGGCGTGGCATTCACTGCAGAGTATAGCCTGCTTATGTGACCCTGCTCTGAAATCTTGTTATTCTGGCAAGCATGCACGCCACCTGCCAAGCTGGTCAGAGACATTGCTGCAAAATTGCTGCTATCAATTCAGCCAATTGCCTCCAGAACCTGCAATAAAAAGTTGTAGCAGAGAGGTACATAATTATTGCTTTGAGAAAAGCAGTCCTCCTCAAAGAGGGATCTTTGCATCAAAAGCAGATATGAGCAACATAAGGTAAAGTTGTTTTCTGTTCTGGTTAAATGGAGACTACCCCCTGTCTCTGTGAAGCAAAGTAACAACCCTGATAAAACGTTATGCCTGATCATGTTTGATGGGAGCATGAGGACAAGATAAACTCTATCCCAACCCCTCCTGCTGACCTTAAGATCCGTCAGGCCGTGGTGCAATTAATATACCTGCAGGGGCTGCTTGCCTATGGAATGAATGAAGCTTAAGTTTCACAGTAGCCCATAGTCCCAGAGGAGGACCAGAAGCAAGTGTAGCTGACATTTAAAAAAAACTAGTGATCTGTTATGGAACAACGCCACAGTAGATGATAAAATTGGTTACCCAGACCTGTTGGTTGTGAAGAGGCCCATACAGTTCAAACTTCAGCCCCCCCCAAAAAAAAATGTACGACTACCATTGGTGTCATGCTCATCATGCAGAGATCTGACCGCCTTCCAAGAGGGCACTGAAGGTGGGGCCCCCATTTTACCTTATGTCAGGCATGTCCAAACTTCAGTCCTCCTGATGTTTTGGACCACAACTCCCAGAATTCTAAGGTTAGATTGCCAATGGCAAAGGACTGTGGGAGTTGCAGTCCAAAACATCTGGAGGGCTGAAGTTTGGACATGCCTGCCTTATGTCATTCATATCTAATTTTGATGCAACAATGATATTAATTTTAGAAGTACGTTGCTATGGATCATCGAGTCCAGCGCACGTCAGGGAGTCTCTTGGGGAATGGGACGCACAGTCTCTGATGGTGCAGCCAGATGCTCGAACCACCAAGCTGTCCAGCCACTTATGCATACGTTTCTGTCTCCAGTCATTTAGCCTCTTATGCGCTTTCTAACATCATGCCCAAATATGCAGTGAACTTAGAGAAGAGATTGCTGCTCATCTGTAGACTCTAGCAGATGTGCCAGTTCTTTTAATGTCTTCCATCTGTAGAATTTACAGCAAAAAAGAACACAGAACACATCAAGTGTTCTTTCTCACATGGAGATCCTACATCTGAGCAGAAACCACTCCTTTTCAGACACAGCACTGAAAGCATATAGAAAGTAAGGAAGCTTTGTCACTTCAAGATATATGGTTAGCCTTCCCTGCAGAACTGATTGCCAATTAGGACTAGGCACTTCGCTTTAATCATATTCTGAATGCCAGCATTTATAATGCCTGAACAGGGCTCTGGCTGTTCATTTTCCATTTCATTGCCTTCCTAAACCAGCAAGAGAATGCTAGGCCAGTGGTTTTGTCTGATTTTGCTCTATGCCAATGGGATATAATAGCAACAAAATCTGAAGAGGGATCATTAGTGAGTCCTAGGTAGGAAAGTAACAAGGTATATTTTCTTTATGAAATGAAAACAAAGCTTCACAGTCTTGGCTGCATCTCCATAAAAAGAAGATGTGTGCAGCAGGAAGGGCAGGGAAACTTTGGAAGGCAAAGAGTGGAAAAATAAATTCTATGAATAATCTGCCTATTGAAATAGCTTTGTATGATATAAACCTGTGCCTGGTCACTCAGAAGCAAGTCTTATTTATTTGAAATTGAAACTTACATATATTGCCCAATAGCTAGTTCTCTGAGTGGTTAACTCTGCTACTTAAAAACATAAAAACACAACCAGAAAATTATTTACAATCACATAAATCAAGATGGAATGAAAACAGCAGCAAAAGATTCCTACAGCACAGGATTACTTGGTAAATTACTAGGGAACATACAGTAGAAGGGCCTTTTAAAAAGGGCTGGGCACAGTCAAGTGCATAAGATTGCAGCAGGTCTTGAAAGAAAAGTGCATGCTTAGAAAATATGAGCTCATGAAAAATCCTACAGGTTCTGGGGTGAGAAAGGAGGAGGAGGAGGAACCAACAAGGAAGAAACCTAGAAAAAAAACAGTGCCTAAGAAGTCCTTTCTGTAGCTTTATTGACCAGCTGGAGAGCATTGGGATTAGAGATGGGCATGAAACAAACAATTTTTCGTTTCCGTTTTCGTTTTTTCATTTCATTACGCAACGAAACAACAAATGAATTTTGTCTCTAAAATGAAACGAAACGAACAGAAACACCAGAAATTTTGTCGTCCGTTTCGTTTTCATTACGGCAATACATTGAACTGCTTTAAATGCTAAAAAAAAATCACAAAAAATTGAAATAAATGGTAATGAAATGGTAACGAAATGAACAAAAATGAAAACGATTTTTTTGCAAAAATTCATGAAAAATGGAAACGAACCAAAACGGACCCCCTAAATGACAAACAACAAACGAAATGCCATTTTTTTTCGTGCCCATCTCTAATTGGGATTGAACTTGACCAATGTACAGAATGCATCCCTATGAAATACACACATGTTGTGTGTTTGCCTCTTGGGGATCAGTCACAAGACAAAGCAAGCTAATGCTCAACACAAAGGATGTAAGGAAAAACTCATTGCTGTGTCTCTCATCTCTCTGCACTTAAGGGAACCTCAACCATTCTAACTAGTCTGTCTTACTCAGCAACCCCTCAACCTGCAACCCCTCATTAAAGGGGTCCGTTATGGGTCTACAGATAGGCTTCAAAAGTATGGGAAGTACAGCACCCACCCCAATTGTTTTTCCCCTTTGGATTGCCTTCCTGATATTTCACAAAATTGTATGCAAAATTATTCTCTGTATGTGTTTCAGGGTACACTCCTAATTATCCTGTTGTGTTGTAGCCTGTGCAGATGGTTAGTCAGCACTAGAACAGAGCAATGCTATGTGAGGTGGCAGCTCAGAGAAGTATTTTTGGGTTGTGACATTGAAAGGGATGACAGAGGAACTCCCACCTACCAGAGCATCTTCATCTATGCTATTGTTTAATTTGTTTAGAATATATTTTCCTATTGATGCAACAGTATAAATGAGGCAGATTGGTGGCATTATTTTCCTATGTATTTTTTTGCCACAGGATGTAAGTCCAGTAACGACAGCCATTTCTACACACACACATCGACTCATGCATGCACATGCACATTGTTAGCTAATAACAATTCCCCTCTTTCTCTGTCTTGCCTCTTTTTCTTCTTTAGCATAATGAAGCTAAGAACCTTTTAAGTCTGAACCCAACTGCTCCAACTTCCCCTGATGGCACCTCAATCCCTGGGAATTCAGAGAACTGCAGCCCACAAAGTAACTCTTCTATTTAGCTCTGTTTTAGAAGAATGATGTTAACAGTGATATCACAGTGCATGTTTTTGGCCACCACCCAGGTGGCACAGACCCAAAACATGGGCCTGCTCCAAATGATAATAGACCAGAAATCCATCATCCTCTTGACTATGCAGGTGACAGTTCCAACAACCTCAGGAGGTTCCAACAACCTCCTTTTGGTACTGTCAAGAAGTACAGAGGAGAACGAGGCAAACAGGTGGAAAGGTACAAAAGCTACTGCTGAAATTATCAAATCAAGGCAGTTGATAAACAGACTGGATGCCAGAGAAGTCTGCAGAGGAAAGGGCGATGTCGGGGTGGCATTTGGAAGGAAATGTGCATTCCACAGAGAGCTTTTGAAAACAGGGCAGATTTGAGCTTGCCTGAGAACAGAAAGAGAGATTAGAGGAAGATTTAATTTTCCAGGAAGTGCATCCAGCTTTAATTTAGTCAAAGGCTGCCTTCAAGGGAGAGCACAATTATTAATAGCAAGAGCTTGTCCCCAACAAAGGGCTTCACATATGAACATATTGATCCCACTGTTGTTAAAACAGACTCGTCCACTCTTCCCCGGGCTGAAGACTGATGCTCTTATACGGAGTTCTTTCCAGAAACCATATTCCCTTTTTGTCCCTGTACATTTCCAACATACCCTCCCAAAAGGGTGAAGTTTGCACCTCCCAGGGCTTCTAGAAGATTACAACTGCAAGCTGCCAGCCTTCAATTTAGAATGCCTATAGCTTTATGGAGTGCCGTTCCTTTCATAAATCCTTGAGACCTGTCATTCAGAAAGCACCGAAGGACCTCGAAGGGGTGGGGGAGCTGAAGAGCTGGCCACATGTCCCATTTGTTACTGCTCGACTGTCGGCGCAGCTAAAGGAGTGGCTGGTTTGCTCGGGACTTTAATGAGGCTGCAGTGTGCCCAGATGGATTATCGCCATCCATCAGGTACTGTGGAGCACGGAACGTATGACAGCCATGCCCTTTTTTTCCCTGTGACACTGCTTTGACTGCTGAAGGCCACTCAGAGAGATGCTAGACAGCAGGTGGGCATTGCAGGCCTTGTGGGCCACTGGAAAGATATTCTCAATAATAAGCCAGGTAATTGGGCTTGTATGTTCATGGCACATTGACATGGACCTTAGGACAGCTGGAATTGTTGGCCAGTATCCTGTTGTGTTATGTGGTTGTGGAAGGGTGAGTACACAAGGATTCCCTTCCCCACCCCAGCAAGCTTCTTCTTGTGCACCCAGTTGAACACTGGTTACAAGACCAGTCACACAACTGGCTGAATTATCAGTCATATGAAAGAAATGCTGTATACTGCGACTGGGAAAAGGTAATAGGACTTACTTTTTGCTCTTAACAAGATTGTGGCCTTTATGCATGATCAGGTCAGAACGAGAGATGATTGGTGGGTTTTTGATACTCTATTCTGACCAAAACCAAAGCACCAAAACGTAATGTGCATCTATAGAAAGGAATGGCTCGGTGGTTTAGACATCGGGCTGCATGGCAAGAGGTTGGGTGTTTGATTTCAAGCTGTTTGTCCTGTGAGTAGTGCCAGCCTGTGTGGCCTCGGGCAAGTTGCACAGTCCCTGGGTGCCCCCAGAAGAAGGAAATGGCGACTTCTAAGCACTATCTACCTAGATAATCTTGAAAATGATCACCATGAGTCAGAATTGGCTTGATGGCACACACTGTTGGTTTTTGTTGTTGTTGTTGTTGTTGTTGTAGAAAGGAAATAAACACTGCAAAGATATTGTGGTTCTTAGGATCTTCTGCTAGTGACTATGTCTAGTTGTTTTTATCTAGAGATGGGCACGACTTGAAAAAAATGTTTTTCGAGTTGTCGTTAGTCGGGCCGGTTCCATTTCGGGTTGTTTCCGATTTTTGCGAAAATTTGCAAAAATTAGTCGGTTCATTTTTTCATTTTTTTGTTTTCGTTAGTACTGTTTTTTGGGGGGTAGCGGGCTCCTGGAGGCACCTCTGTGGGGTGGGTGCCTCCTCTAGCCCGCTATAAAGGGAAAGCAGGCTCCTGGAGGCACCCGTGGGTGCCTCCTATCCCCACCCACTAGGAAGGGGAAGCAGGCTCCAAGAGACCCCTCAACATGGGGGTCTCCCCTCCTCACCTGCTGCTGCAAAATGGCATGCATAGCCATATGGATATGCACACCAGTTGCAGACAGTGAGAACAGTGAACCCAGAGCCATAGGGTGATGCCTAAGGTTCTCGCACCGCCACTCACAAAGAAGGGAATCTCACAAAGAAGGGAATCGTACTTGCGTGTAGTGCAATGCAAGTAGATCTGGCTTAGGGTTAAGGTGGGTTAGTGCAAGGGCTAGGGTTAGGCTAGTGACGGGTAAGGTTACGGTGGGCTAGTGGGTTGCACCTCTGGGTGCCTCTCTGACCCACTAAGAAGACAGTCTGTGACGTATGGGTAAGGAGTCAAGGATTAGGGTTAGGGTTAGGGGGCTAGGGCAGGTTTTAGGGGGCTTTTTGGCACATCCCAGAAGTCTCCATGGCCAAGTGGCCATGCGATTGGTGGGATGGCTCCAAAAATTTGCATGGTCGTCCACTCCCACATGGCTGGCCACTCGGCCAGCCCATCATTGCGCAGGTGTAAAAAAAATGAAATAAAATAAAATCAATGGAGGACAGAGGAGGAGAGGAGAGACATTTTGTTGCAAGAAAAAACCCACTGCTACTGTGAAAAATCTGGCAGTTTATAAATTTTTGCATTTCTGTTGTTCTTGTGTGTTTTTGGACCACGATTTCAAAAACAAATATTGCATTCGCCGCCCCATTTTGGATCCCCTGCCCGCACCACATGGCATGGCGGGTCCAGCTTCCCAGGATGGGGGAGGCAGGACCCCCCCTCCAGAAACCACCCCTCCGGTAGGTGCCCTGCGCCCTTAGTCAAGCAGGCATTTTTCCGCCTGCTTTTTTGGCCCGGGAATGGGTGGGGGGAGAGTTTAAAAGTTTTTTCCTGTGCCGTCCGTGCCGCTTGCTTGCGCTTTAATTGCGGTGGCCGGCAGCGAGACTGGGCTTTTTGCTGGCTGCGAGCCTGCGGCGAGTCCCACCAGAGCAGCCCAGGACGGGGGATGGGGGGGAGTCCGGGGACCTCCAGGCACGGCAGGCATTTTCCGCCTGCTTTTTGGCTGGGAACTGGGTTTTTTTAACTTTTAAAAACTTTTTTTCTGTGCCGCGTGGCATCGTGCGATGCAAGGAACGAGCACGACAAATCAGACCAAAATTGTTCATTCGTCTGTTTGAGCTCGAAGTCTGGCGGAGTAATTCCCGTTACCGTTTCCGTAGAGTAACGGAACCGAGTAACGGAAACGGAAACGGGAATACCTCTAAGTCGTGCCCATCTCTATTTTTATCCTATACAAAGCTTTTAGGAATAAAAAAGCCAGATAATCTTTCCCAGTCTGCTATAAACAATACAGAAACTTTGCCTTTGATTGCCTTGCTGCAATCCTCCCACTTGTGGGACTTCTTGTCTCACTCCTTTTGCTATTAGTCACTGATCAAGATATAGGAAGATATTTAAATTTAAAATACTCTGACTGAAGCCCATTGAATCAGTGGGGATTTGGTGAGTAAACTTCTCTGTAAGTTCAATTGATTCAAATGGGCCTCCTCTACTTGCAACTCTTCAGAAACCTGCTGCAATTAATGCTTTTGCCTGTGTAAGCTCCACTAGTTGTAATTGCGACTTCAAGCATGAGAAATGATGGCTCCTGGACAAGGCTGTAATGAATACTCACAAATTTATCTTGATAAACAGCAGTCCTTCAACATATCCAGATACCCAGTCTGCTATAAACAGACTGATCAAGATATAGGAAGATATTTAAATTTAAAATACTCTGACTGAAACCCATTGAATCAGCGGGGATTCAATGGGCTTCAAAAACTGCCAACCATTGGAGTTAGAGATGGGCACAAAACATTTTTTTGTTTCTTTTTTCATATTTGTTTCATTTCCTAATGAAACAAAAAATGAAGTGCCTAAAAAAGTAAAACGAAACAAAGTGGAAATTTTCATTTCATTCTGTTTTGTTTTTCATTTTTTCATTTTTTCATTATTTATTTTGACAAGTGCTGGCTGATCAGCACTTGTAAAAAGAAGAAGTGTCAATTGCCAGTAGGGCCTTGCATGCCAGCTGATCAGCGCTTGTTAAAAAAAAAAGTGCCGATCTGCAAACAGGGCCCCAACTACTTGTCAAAGAAAGACAAATAAATAAAAAATGAAAAACTAAACAAAATGAAAATTGAAATGAGATGAAATGGAAAAAACAAAATGGAAAATGAAACGAAATGCCCTTTTCATGTTTTGTGCCCATCTCTAATTGTAATAGTTTTATTTCATTGTTTTTTCTCCTGCATGAAAGTGAAATGACTAGTACATTTTTTACTCTGTGGCATTTTTAGAAAACTATGATTTGAACACACAAAAATATCTGCACTGAATTAAATACTTTGTAGTTTGCACAAAATACAAATACCGAAACAAAACAACTGTATATGTGCAGAACAGTTTGTTGTTATTTTTTGTGTGCCAAATACTTAAATCACTCTCAGCATTTTATTCAGAAGAGTGCTAAACTGCAAAAACCACTCAAAAACTCTCAGAGTCTTGCCCTGGAAGGGAAAAACATTTTGCATTTTTCATTTTCATGGGTGAAAATGAAAAAAAGGATGGTTTACATCTTTACTTCTGGAGGTAAAGGGATCAGTCCTACCAGCAGTACTACTACTGACTGGTATTGCTTTGTAACAGATGGAGTCCTTGATTGCCTTAGGGGAAAAGTGTCTAGATGAATGACCTGCACATTCTCCCTTGAAGGCTCATGGAAAACTCTGAAACAGGTTTAGCTTCTGTGTCCCTAGAAGTTGTTTGCTCCATGATGACTGACATTGTATCAACTTTTGGGTAGTTCAGTTCTTCACTGTGCTTCCTTGACAAGGAACTGAACTCAATGATCCATGCAGTCCCCTGCAGATAGTGGTGTAGCATGGATGAGACCACAGGAGCAGTTGATCTGGGCACAAACTACTGTAGGAGCACAACTCTCAGGGACAGCCTAATGCCCCCACATGCAGGACAGACTCTGTGAGGAGATCCAGGCATCTGCTGCCCTTGGAGCTCATTGTATGGCCCTCTCAAACATGTCTGAGCATGGTGCAAGTGCGCACATAATGGTGGGTCAACTCAGGAGTCCGACCAAGTGAGTGTAAGGCTTGGATCAGGGTGCGGATATGCCTCTTCCTCTAAAGGATGGAAAAGGCCTCTGATTGGTTAGTCTGTGACTCCCTTAGCCAACCCTGGAGATCATTCTAGGAGCCATCCACCCGAAAGTAACTTTTGCACATTCTGGACTCATTTGCATGAGTCACTGACTGGTCTGAGGGATCCCGGGAGTTGTAGGTCAAAAACTGGGCAGGAAGGCTCCCAAGCCCCCTGGGCCAAAAGTTTCCATCAGACTAGTGGAAGGGACTCTGGGAGTACTAATGGTCCATGGGTTAAGGGGCATAATGCTTGCCTTTCCATGGGTGTTGGCAACCCGTGCTATGCCACTGCTTGCATATGATGGTGTTGGTGAACATGGTGCATGCATAACAGGGAAGTCCCCACACTTGATCAGACTGTTTGCCAATCTGGTCCAGTATTGACAGAGTCTACCCAAGAACTCAGGCAGAGACAGCATGGGCAGTTACTTTTTTAAAGTACAGTGGTACCTTGTATAAAGGAATTAATTCGTTCCAAATGAAATTATGTTAAGCAAATTTTCCTTTATACAAATTCCAATAGGAATGCATTGAAAACAGAGTGATCCCATTTTTATGTTGTAGGGATTTTCCCCGTAGGTGATTATGTTAAGCAAATTTCTCCTATCTCCAGAATTTTTATGTTGTACAAATTTTATGTTATACAAGCTGTTTGTTATACAAGGGTCCACTGTATGAAGTAGAAACCATAATTTGTTCTCTTTTTTTCTTTGCAATATTTTAATTTTTTTTTTTTAAAAAACCCTCTGGTTATTTGTTACTTTTCCAATTAACTTTTTTTTTTGTTTTTGAAGAGGGGAGAAAATTAGAATTCCTAAGAGAAAGGCAGAACACTTGATCTCTTCCTGTCAAAATGACTCAACAACGGCTAAATGTGCTCTGCAAAAATAACCTTTCAAATGGCTGGAAACATTGCTTGCCATCCAAGTGGAGCTAGATCATTTGCTCTAGTTTATTTCTGGATGGAATACGGTTTTGTACCTTTTGTTACCTGAAGAACAATAAAGGAAAATAACAGCTACATTAACTGTGGCTTGTAAGCTCTGTCACTGAATATATCAGGATTTGAGATGGGCGCCAATCAGAAAAATCGTGATTTGTTTTGATTCATGAACCAAATAAAGGTTGACGAATCAAGGTTTATGAATCACAAACAATGAATTCAGGAAAACATTATTATGAATCAACAAATTGAATCACCAGTTTGTTTTCGACTTTAGAACCCTATAAAGTGGCCCCTCAAGGTACCTAGAGACACCAACATTGCAGGGAAGCCTCCCCCCCCCGACTCTCTTCCGAAAGCCATTCCAGTTTGGTGAAGATTGGATTCTGGGTACCTTTTTAGAATGTAATGCTGTATCAGTGCTTGTGGAGTTTTAGGACTACAGGCTCTTGTACCATCAGAACCACTATCTTATACTTTTAGTAGACCGTTGGCTGGCACAGTTATAATAATCTGGTAATGGATGGCAAGTGGGGGAGGGAAGCCTACCCATTTTACACACATGGAAACCTAATCCTATCCTCTAAGTGGCTCATTAGACTTTGTATTAGAGATGGGCACGACTTGAAAAAAAACTTTTTAGAGTTGTCGTTAGTTGGGCCGGTTCCGTTTCGGGTCGTTTCCGTTTTTCATGAAAATTCGCAAAAATTAGTCAGTTCGGTTTTTCATTTTTTCATTTTCGTTAGTACTGGTTTTGGGGGTAGCGGGCTCCTGGAGGCACCTCTGTAGGGTGGGTGCCTCCTCTGGCCCGCTATAAAGGGAAAGTGGGCTCCTGGAGGCACCCATGGGTGCCTCCTATCCTCACCCACTAGGAAGGGGAAGCAGGCTCCAAGAGACCCCTCAGCATGGGGGTCTCCCCTCCTCACCTGCTGCTGCAAAATGGTATGCAATAGCCATATGGATATTGCATATACCAGTTGCAGACAGTGAGAATAGTGGTGATGGCAGTGAACCCAGAGCCATAGGTGATGCCTAGGCTCTCGCACCACCACGTCTCACACATAAGGGAATTGTACTTGCTGCGTGTAGTGCAATGCAAGCAAGTAGATCTGGCTTAGGGTTAAGGTGGGTTAGTGCAAGGGCTAGGGTTAGGCTAGTGACGGGTAAGGTTACGGTGGGCTAGTGGGTTGCACCTCTGGGTGCCTCTCTGACCCACTAAGAAGACAGTCTGTGACGTATGGGTAAGGAGGAGTCAAGGATTAGGGTTAGGGTTAGGGGGCTAGGGCAGGTTTTAGGGGGCTTTTGGCACATCCCAGAAGTCATGGCCAAGTGGCCATGCGATTGGTGGGATGGCTCCAAAAATTTGCATGGTCGTCCACTCCCACATAGCTGGCCACTCGGCCAGCCCATCATTGCGCAGGTGTAAATAAAATAAAATAAAATAAAATAAATGGAGGACAGAGGAGGAGAGGAGAGATATTTTGTTGCAAGAAAAAACCCACTGCTACTGTGAAAAATCTGGCAGTTTATAAATTTTCGCGTGTTTCTGTTGTGCTTGTGTGGTTTTGGACCATGATTTCAAAAACAAATATTGCGTTCGCCGCCCCATTTTGGATCCCCTGCCCGCACTGCATGGCATGGTGACTCGAGTCCGGCTGCCCAGGACGGGGGGGAGGCGGGACCCCCCCTCCAGAAACCACCCCTCCGGTAGGTGCCCTGCGCCCTTAGTCAAGCAGGCATTTTTCCGCCTGCTTTTTTGGCCCGGGAATGGGTGGGGGGAGAGTTTAAAAGTTTTTTTCCTGTGCCGTCCGTGCCGCTTGCTTGCGCTTTAATTGCAGCGGCCGGCGGCGAGACTGGGCTTTTTGCTGGCTGCGAGCCTGCGGCGAGTCCCACCAGAGCAGCCCAGGACGGGGGATGGGGGGGAAGCCGGGGACCTCCAGAAACAACCCCTCTGGTAGGTGTCCTGAGGCACGGCAGGCATTTTTCCGCCTGCTTTTCGGCCGGGAACTGGGTTTTTTTAACTTTTAAAAACTTTTTTTCTGTGCCGCGTGGCATCGCGCGATTGTGCGATGCAAGGAATGAGCACGACAAATCAGACCAAAATTGTTCGTTCGTCGGTTCGAGCTCGAATTCTGGTGGAGTAATTCCCATTACCGTTTCCGTAGAGTAACGGAACCGAGCAACGGAAACGGAAACGGGAATACCGCTAAGTCATGCCCAGCTCTACTTTGTATCATTAGTATTGCTTTAATTCATTGCCTTAATTAATCAGCATTGAAACACAATTCTGTTTCCCATTGGTTAACATCATTCTCATTCTCTCTCAGTCCGGCTCTTTTCTTTTATTTACTCTTAGTAAACAGCTTTTGTTTTCAACCTTATTTTCTGTTAGCTAGTGCTTCCAGTCTCTCTTACTCAGTCTCTCACTAAATTGACCAAATGGCATGTTTGAGAGACCACAGTGGATAGGTCAAGTGGTGGTCAATTTCTGAGGCTTTACTGCAATCCATCTCTGTTATGTCCAAAGGATTTTTCTAATTTGTTTTTTCTTTGGCCATCGATTATAATGGCATACAGATCACACCCTATTGGTAAAAATTGCTGACAGGTTCCTGATTTACAGGATGCCAAATTTTGTTGATTCATGGAAAATTAAGCATTTATTCTGAGTTGCTTTTGCTTCTGTTTCCCCCTCCCCCCCCACATTTTTGACATTGATTCAACTTTTTTATTATACACATCCTAAGGTAGGAATCTTTTAGCCTTTTGTTTCTGTCCATGGAATTTTATTGGCAGGGCTACTGGGGTGGCTTGCCAGTTCCTACCCAGGAAGTCTTATTACAACAGAAAAGGAAAAACCAAGAGATATATTCAAGAAAATTGGAAATATTAAAGGAGCATTTCGTGCAAAGATGGATATGATAAAGGACAAAAATGGTAGGGATCTAAATGAAGCAGAAGAGATCAAGAAGAGATGGCAAGAATATACAGAGTAATTATATCAGAAAGATCTGGATGTCCCTGATAACCAAGATAGTGTACTTGCTGACCTGGATCCAGACATGCTGGAAAGTGAAGTCAAGTGGGCCTTAGAAATCATTACAAACAACAAGGCCAGTGGAGGTGATGGCATTCCAATTGAACGCTTTAAAATATTTAAAAAAGGATGCTGTAAAGGTGCTGCATGCAATATGCCAGCAAATTTGGAAAACTCAGCAGTGGCCAGAGGACTGGAAAAGATCGGTCTTCATCCCAATCCCAAAGAAACGCAATGCCAAAGAATACTCCAACTATCGCACAATTGCACTCATTTCACATGCTAGCAAGGTTATGCTCAAAATTCTACAAGGGAGGCTTCAGCAGTATGTGGACAGAGAACTTCCAGAAGTGCAAGCTGGATTTCGAAGGGGCAGAGGAACTAGAGATCAAATTGCCAACATGCGCTGGATTATGGAGAAAGCCAGAGAGTTCCAGAAAAACATCTACATCTGTTTCATTGACTATGCCAAAGCCTTTGACTGTGTAGACCACAACAAACTATGGCAAGTCCTTAAAGGAATGGGAGTGTCTGACCACCTTATCAGTCTCCTAAGAAATCTATATGTGGGACAAGCAGCAACCGTCTGAACTGGATATGGAACAACTGACTTGTTTAAAATTGGAAAAGGAGTACAACAAGGCTGTATACTGTCACCTTGCCTATTTAACTTATATGCAGAGTACATCATGCGAAAGGCAGGTCTGGATTAATCACAAGCTGGAATTAAGATTGCCGGAAGAAATATCAACAACCTCAGATAATGCAGATGATACTACTCTGAGAGCAGAAAACGAGGAGGGATTAAAGAACCTCTTAAATAATGAGGGTGAAAGAAGAGAGTGAAAAAATGGGCTGAAGCTCAACATAAAAAAACTAAGATCATGCCACCGGTCCCATCACCTCCTGGCAAATAGAAGGGGAAGAAATGGAGGCAATTTCAGAGCTTATTTTCTTGGGCTCCTTGATCACTGCAGATGGCGACTGCAGCAACGAAATTAAAAGACGCTTGCTTCTTGGGAGGAAAGCAATGGCAAACCTAGGTAGCATCCTAAAAAGCAAAGACATCACTTTGCCGACAAAGGTCTGGATAGTCAAAGCTATGGTTTTTCCAGTAGTGAAGTATGGAAGTGAGAGCTGGACTATAAAGAAGGCTGATCGCCGCAGAATCAATGCTTTTGAGCTGTGGTGCTGGAGGAGAGTCTTGAGAGTCCCCTGGACTGCAAGGAGATCAAACCTATCCATCCTGAAAGAAATCAACCCCGAATGTCCACTGGAAGGACAAATTTTGAAGCTGAGGCTCCAGTACTTTGGCCACTTCATGAGGAGAGAGGACTCCTTGGAAAAGTCCCTAATGTTGGGAAAGATTGAAGGCAAAAGGAAAAGAGGATGGCAGAGAATGAGATGGTTGGATGGTGTCATCGATGCAACCAATATAGATTTGACCAAACTCTGGGAGGCAGTGGAAGATAGGAAGGCCTGGCGAGCTCTGGTCCATGGGGTCATGAAGAGTTGGACACAAATGAACGACTGAACAACAACAACAACAACAACAATAACAACAAGGCAGGAATCTCTCCAGAAATTATTCTGTGCATTGATAAATGTCCAGGTGTTGCTGGATAGTCCCTTCAATAAGCCTGACACAATGTAGTCCATGATACTAGAAGTTGTAATCCAAAAATACTTGGAGAGTTGGGTTCCCCATTCCTAGATTACACTTTCTATTACACCATTGTTGGCATTCAAATCACAACCATTGTCACCATTATCATAACTCTGTAGAGTTAATAGAGGACTTAGACCACTACTGAAGGTGCAGAGCTTTGTAGAGCTCTGAAATTACAGCACTCTTCTTGGCTGAGCTCAATTTTCTCTTACAGTACTCCCCTGTTTATTGCAGGAGTTTGGTGCCTGATCCAGCTGTGATAAAGGAAAATCTGAGAAGTGCAGATGCCTCAGTAAACTGACCTTGGGCTGCTCCTGCTGGCTGCATTTCCAAATAGAGGTTTTTAACCCCCTCTTGACACCTCAGCAAGCCTTGCTGCCAGGAGCTCAAGGTCTGTTTGCTGAGGTGCCAGGAGGGGGTTAAAAACCTCTTTTTAGAAGCCTGCTTCTCTCAAGAAAATAACTGAGATATACTGAGGCTGTAATATATGAGCCGCGTTGTGACAGGTGACTACTGTATTCGCCATTTGCTCTATAACTTTAGACAAAGTTATGACCTTGTCAGTCAGGGTGCTGGCCAAGCTTAATGTGTGCATATCTTCACTGTATTCAGAAGGGAGACAGTCTAGAGACCCCCCCCCAAAAAAACCTGTCCCTTCTCGGCTTAATAATGCCGACTCAGTCTGCACTTCCTGTAGAATGGAAGCGGGAGAGAGAAATATTGTATACCAGAAAGGATTTAGAGCCGTCATTGCCTTCCTTGCTACACTGCCTCCTGTGCTGACTATTTTGAAAAAGCCATTCCTCTAGAAGTAAATCATCTCCATTGTTAAACTGCAGAGGTGGAAGAGACCCCATGGACCACTGAGTCCAGCCTCTCTCAAGGGGGCCAAGTGGGGAACTGAACTCCCAACCTCTAACTTGGCAGCCAGAGACCTCAGCCAGTGAGCTCTCCAGCATTTCATCTGCTGTTCCTCCACAAAACAGTGTAGGGCACAGGTGGACAAAGGGCAGCCCTCTAGGTGTTTCTGGATCATGATTTCCAACAGCCCTCAGCCCATCTCAAAATAATATTTCCAAATACATTGTGTGGAGCTCTCTTGTGCCCTTAATGCCCATTCTGGCCATGGAGGAAATTTCAGATTTGCCAAGTTTTCTCCATCAAAGACAAGGCAGAAAATGAAAATATTCCCTGCCTTAAACACAGAGTCAGATTTTGCTTCTAGTCTCCAGGGCCCTATTACCAATGTACAAAATGAGTTAATCTACCAGACTGCAAGACTAGATTTTTAGAAACTATGCAATCATGTTTCATAGAGACATCTCCCTCAGTAGCAGGAATTCCAATTAATTCATCTAATTTGTCTCCCCTGCTCCTCTCAGGCTCTGTGGTTGCAGGAAATGAAGATGAGGAACACACAAACCAACTAAATAGGCTTTATTTCTTCTCAGGCCAATATTCCCTTGTTTGCCATTTGTAAGCAACGTTACCTCCCTAGGTAGTTTTTCAGGAACAAGAACAAGATGTCTGGAATAAAGCACGTTCTTCAGCTGAGCTGCCACGCTATAAAACACGGGGTATTCACTGTGCTCCACGAAGCGGTGTGATGTTTGAGATGGGGGTGATTTTTAATAGACAGAATAGAACACAGTGTAACAAGAGGTTGTGGGTCCCTTTAATGCTTTCAGGCCAATAAAAAGCTGTCATTTCAGCTCTTCTCTCCTTTTAAAATATTCTGGATGCATGAACCATGGAGATAGGAATACCATGATGAATTCTTGGCCCAGTCATTTCACAGACCACAGAATTTTAAATAATGTGTCACCAGACCTTCTCCTGTCAGTTTTCTTTCCTCCCTTTCCTAGAATGATGGAGTTGTAAGGAGGAAGAAACAAAAGATCAAGGGGTAAATATTCCTCTCCCATATGAACTACAGAGAATCCCAATAACAACATGAATTCTGAGTCTTTTATTTATTTTTAATATAAAAATATGTAATTTATGTATATATCCGGTTTACCAGAAGTGACTTCCGGTTCGCAGGGAGGCCCTTTTGGGGCCTCCAGAAGGCCTGGGAAGGCCCTCACAGGCCCGTCCAGGGCAGCGCCAGGCTGGGAGTAAGCACGAGGGGCCCCAGCTAGGCCTCCCAGGCCCGACCCAACTCCCACAATAGGCAGGAATCACTGTAATTGTGATGATTATGGCATACAGCTTATGAAAACCCCAAATTCACAATTTCAGAAAATTAGAATATTACATGTCATCAATAACACAAGGATTGGAAACAGAACAATAATGGACTTCTGAAAAGTATAAGCATTCAAATGTACTCAATACTTGGTTTGGGCCCCTTTTATATCAATTACTGCCTCAATGCAGTGAGGCATGGATGAGATCAGCCTGTGGTACTGCTGAGGTGTTATGGAAGACCAGGATGCTTCAAGAGCAGCCTTCAGCTCCACTGCATTGTTCGGTCCCATGTCCCTCATGTTTCTCTTGGCAATGCCCCATAGATTGTCTATGGGGTTCAGGTCAGGCAAGTTTGCTGGCCAATCAAGCACAGCAAATCCCATGGTCATTGAACCAGGTTTTGGTACTTTTGGTAGTGTGCACAGGTGCCAAGTCCTGATAGAAAAAGAAGTCATCATCCCAATAAAGCTTGTCTGCAGAAGGAAGCATGAACTGCTCCAAAATCTCCTAGTAGGCGCCTGCATTGACCTTGGACTTAATGAAGCACAGTGGACCAACACAAGCAGATACCACGGCTCCCCAAATCAACACAGATTGTGGAAACTTCACACTGTACTTTGCATTGTGCATTGTGTGCCTCTCCATTCTTCCTCCAGAATCAGAGTCCTTGGTTCCCAAATAAGATGCAAAAGTGGCTCTCATCAAAAAAGAGAACTTTGGACCACTGAGCAACAGTGTTCAGGAGCAGCTTGACAAGAGGAATAGGACATTTGAAGCCCATGTCCAGGATCCATCTCTGTGGGGTGGCTCTAGATGCACTAACTCTAGCTTCAGTCCATTACTTGTGAAAGTCCCCAACACTTTTGAATCCTCTTCAGTCATCCCTGCTGCTTATGCACTTTTTTCTTTCACACTTTTCCCTTCTACATAATTTTCTATTGATGTGCTTTGATACTGCACTTTGGGAGCATCCAACATCTTTTGTAACCTGTACCTTTTGGGGCTTTCCCTCCTTATGGAGGGTGTCAGTGATGGTTTTCTGCACAACTGTCAGGTCAGCAGTCTTTCCCATGATTGTCATTAGATATGGGCATGACCAGAAAAAAATACGTTTCGAGTTGTCGTTTGTCGGGACGGGCCCGTTTCGGGTCATTTCTGTTTGTCGCGAAATTTTTCAAAAATTTGTCGTTTCCGTTTGTCGTCTGTTGTTTGTAGAGTGGTTTAGGGAGTGTAATGTGTAGCCGCCGTTATAAATTATGTTGGGGTTGTTAGTGTGACAGGAAACCTCTGTCTCACTAAGAACATTATGTTAGGGTGGGGGTTAGTGTGTCAGAGGAACCTCGTCGGCGCTTCTCTGACTCACTAAGAAGGAAAGCATACTGGCGTACTGCCCTACACGTTACACTTAGGGAGGGAGGGAGTGGGTCTCTGGAGTTGAAGGCACCTCTCTGGGTGCATCACTCTGACCCACTAAGAAGGGAAGTGTACTTGCGTACGAATCTGGGTTAGGGTTGGGGATAGGGTAAGGGCTAGGCTTAGGGTAACGGTTCAGGTTAGGGTTAGGGTTAGGGTTAGGGTTAGGGTTGGGGTTAGGGTTAGGGTTGGGTTAGGTTTGGTGGGCTTTTTATGCCCTCTCTGGCACATCCAGAAGTCTCAGCAAAACCTGGCCATGTGATTGGTGGAATGGCTCCAAAAATTTGCATGGTCCCATCCCATGGCCAGCCCATCATTGCGCGTGCGCAGGTGTAAATAAATAAAAATAAAAATAAAAATAAAATAAAATAAAATAAAATCAATATGACGTTTTATTGCTATAAAAAAACCACTGCTGCTACTATAAAAATTCAGGCATTTAAAATACCTAATTTTCACATGTTTCTGTGGTGCTTTGGTGGGTTTTTGGACCATGATTTCAAAAGAAAAATTGTGGTCGCCATTTTGGATCCCCCCACCGCATGGCAAATGGAGACGACAAGGATGACCCCCCCCCAGCCTGGTGCAAGCAGCCCAGGACAGGAGGGGGGGGGAGGCCGGGGACCACCCCCAGAAACCACCCCTCGGTAGGTGCCCTCACTGAGGCAGGCATATTTTCACCTGCTTTTATGGCCGGGAATTGGTTTGTTTGTTTTTAAACTTTTTTTCTGTGCTGCTTGGCATCACGCGATCGCTGCGATGCCATGAACGACAACGAAAAATCAGACCCAATTTTTCATTTTTCAGTTCGGGTTCGAGCTGGAGCGGAGTAATTCTCGTTACCGTTACCAGTTACGTAACGATAACGAGAACCGAAAACGGAAATGACAATTTCGCATAGTCATGCCCATGTCTAATTGTGATTCCTACTGAACCAGCCTGAGAGACCATTTAAAGGCTCAGGAACCCTTTGCAAGTGTTACGGATTCATTAGCTAATTAGAGTGGGACACTCTGAGCCCAGAATATTGAACCTTTTTACACTATTCTAATTTTCTGAGATTGTGAATTTGGGGTTTTCATCAGCTGTACGCCATAATCATCACAATTATACCAAAGTAAGTCTTGACATATCTCACTTTGCATGTAAAGCTATACTTTCCAGAGCTCCTTAACAGCTGTACAAAGTCCAAACCTCTGACGAAATCCTTCTTGCAGAAGCAGACTGTGCAAAACTTAATGTTTGGACCACTAGTGCCTAACTAACATTTGGCTTGAAGTCATTTGTTTGTCTTAGCACGAGCTTCTTTTGCCTCTGTGTGCCACAAATTACCTTCCTTTTGTTTGAGGATCAATTTTCAGAAGATAAAACAAACGTCTAATTGTTCAGACACAGGCCTTTGAGGACATCGTGTGCCCAGAAGAGAAATGTTGCAACAGCAGGAAATACTCATTTCCTTCTCCATATAATTTGACTCTCCATAAACAGCTGAAGAAAGTTGGGACTGATCTCAACTGCCTGACATTCCATTGGTATGCTGGTTTATAATGTATTCAGCCATGCCAGCCACATGGCTATAGACTTGCACAACACTGGCTCTTTGGCTTAAAAACAGCGACCAGCACCATCCCTAGAGTCAGATATGACTAGTATGCAAATGTGTGGGGGGGGGGACCTTTACCTTTAAAATGAAAAAACTGGGTTGACAATTCAGATAAATGAAATGCAACAGACATGTTCAAAACATGAGTCCACGTTTTGATTTCAAATGTAAGTACAACTCCATTTCCATTTTCAAAGGGAAAAGGAAATTTCAGGCAATATTGTAGTGCAAACACATTAATATCTCCAAGTAACATTATAGCAGTGAGAGGCCATTTGCCAGCATGCATATATTGGAATGCAGCTCCCATCAGTTACAGCCAGCTCAGCAAATGGGAAGACTAGGTGTGATTTGCACTCTGAGAACATCTGGAGGGTCACATGTTAATCAGTCCTGCTGAGAATCAAATTCGGCCTCACATCAAGCCGGGGAGTAAATATTTGACACATTTTGTGGAGGAGGGGTTCATTTCACAAATGTTTCTTTACATATAAGACAAGGTAGCCAAGGGCTCAGGGTGTAATCAGGGATGTGTCCCATGGTTTGGACCAGTTGGGCACAGTGGGTCATTCCTTGTTCCGGTGACCACATGCTATACAGGCAGTCATGAAGCATCCATCCATGATCCATCCTTATTCTTACCTTTTTGGTCCTTGTCATAGGTGACCGCTATTTGTTTTGTTTTGTTTTGTGCTTTGGTGTAGTTAAGATCATTCCATTTGGTTCCGTTTGTGATTGATGAGACTGAACCAAAGCAAATTGCTTAAACTTTCAATTTGTTTAAGGTGCTTGGCAATCTATGGGAAATTGAAAGCTTCCTCCCCCTCACCTATGGAGGAGGAGAAAGAGGATGCAAAACGTTTGGGGGGAGTTAGGTTAAAATTTTGGTAGGGCAGCACCATGCCACTAAAAAAAAATTGTTTTACCATTAAAAGCTGCCCCCCCTGACTCCCCCATAGAGGAGAAGGCAGGAGAGAATAAGGAGGGAGGTCATTTTTATTGTTATGTCTCTTTCCCTTTAAAGCTAAGGAAGGCCAAATGGGTTTGCTTGAGATAAGGTCTGGTTTCCTGCCCCTACACATCCTGATCCTGCCATGTAGAAGATACAAGGACCAGCCCAAATCACACACCAAGCCATGGATGTCAAAGCAACCCTGTTCAGTGCAATTGAGCCAAGGAAAAATTTCTCTTTCGGTCCTGTCCTTAGTCTCTGTCTTAAAGAAACACAGCAAGACATGCCACAGCATCTTATTTGCTTTTGTTCTATTTTGTGTTTCTCCTTTAACTTATATTAAGTCAGGCATTGATCATTCTCTCTTCCTACTGGACTGGATATTTTCCTGCCCTACTGAAAAATACCAGAGAGTGTGCTCTATCAGTGAGTTACAGTTCTTCCTCAGGCAGTAGCAGCACCTACAACATACTTGCTGTCACTTTGAGTAGTGGCTTGGACATTTCTCTCACTTCCTTGGGACAGAATACCCCTGAGAACCCTGCAGCGTCATTTCCCAGAGTTTTACTGTTTAGGTTGATGTGGCACCCCGAGGCTAGATAGCTCTGGAGTCCATGGATGAGAGTTCAATTCCCCATTGTGTGTTCCAAGAGAAAAGTCAGCTGAGAACCAGGGTGCCACCAGAAGCAAGGTATGGTAAACCACTTCTCAATACTTGAAACCTAGAAGAGCTTGGGAGTGTTTGCCATAAATTAGAATTCATTTGATGGTATGTTGTTGTTATTATAAGATGTCATGGGATCTCCGAAGCCCCTTAGACTTATCCTTTACAGGTACAAATATTTGATAAGCTGATTTTGTTATAGACACCTGCAGAGATACACACACCCTAAACACATACATGTGGGCTTACAGTTATTATTTAAAATGCATTCCATCAGTCTCAGTGGCACAACTTTGAAGGGCAAGAAATCTTCACCCCGTCCTCAAGGGGAGCGTGGGCAAGGTGACAGGTATAAGACATGTGTTGCCCTCCATTTTCCACTGGCATGTCACCACCCCCCTAATAAAGGGATGTCAGTTCAAATTATTAAGCAATTGTTTCTTGTCTTCTTTCACCCACGCCCACCTAAAGTCAGCAGAGGAATTCCTCCCTCCTCAAGTTGCATACATTATCTGATTGCCCTAATTACCAGCTGGCTATACATTCCCTGCTGTAAAAGCCCAGGACGTTTGTCAGTGCCAAAGCAATCATTTCCCTAAACCGTTTCTTCAGGTGTTTCAGCCCACTCAGTCGCCCTCTCTTAGAGGATTTGGGCACCAAGTGGCAACAAATTACTGTATATACTCGAATATAAGTCTAGTTTTTCAGCCCTAATTTTGGGCTGGAAAAGGGGGCCCTCGACTTATATTAGGGTCAATACTTTTAGCCACTGAGGCAAGTTCTTGGGTCGGTGGCTAAAAGTCATTTTAAACATTGTGCGCTGCTTCTCCCAACCCCCTCTGCATCACGGGAGAACAGTGCGCAATGTTTAAAATGACTTCTTAAACATCACACACCACTCCCCCAGCTCACAAAGGAGGAGCTGCCAGGCCCTGCTGCATTTCCCACCCTAGACTTATATTCGAGTCAATAACTTTCCCCAGTTTTGGGGATTAAATTAGCGGCCTCGACATACTCTGGTCGACTTATACTCGAGTATATACGGTATCTGTTTGGAAACCTGCAGCTTTCACTTGAGGCCACTCTCAGCTTAGTCAAGGGGGTTCTCACCGGGTTTTGTGCAGAGTGGAGGTTTGTGCATTGTCATTAGGATACACACATCCCCGTTTGGCCCTCATTATCCAGATTAGGTATAGGGAACAATTGGCCCTCCAGATGTTTCCTGATGCCCGTAACCTCACCCAGTCTGCATGCCCATTGGTAGGCGAGGATTGGAGCAAGAATTCAAAGACATCTGAGAGGGCTACAGGTTCTCCAGCCCTCCTCCAGACTCACAGATTTGTATGTACATAGCCGACTGCATGAACTGGAGTCGAACAGAGCCAGCAATACTTGGGATGGGGCCAGCAGCTTCTGCCTTGCACAAGACCCACGAAAAATATCTCCGTTTCATTTACTAGTAGTAGCATCTCAACAGCATAGTATTAGTTTCACATGTGAATGCTAGTAGAAAGGTATCAACTGGATCCATACATAAGTGCTTGGGATTGGCCTGGCAGGTGCAAAGCACTCTCCATCCCTTCAGTCTGGACCTAGAAATGCTACAGAGAAGGTTAAAGGATCCTGATGAATGGGTTCAATTACAACAATGACAAAAAAGGAAACTCTACACACAGATGGCTATCATCATCATCATCATCAAGAAGAAGAAGAAGAAGAAGAAGAAGAAGAAGAAGAAGAAGAAGAAGAAGAAGAAGAAGAAGAAGAAGAAGCCATAAGGTGTTTTTTTTTTTTTTTGAGCCTACAGCTTTTCTGTCCCTGGGAGGCAAATTCTGGACCCAGGCCAATGCTTTGATTTGTACCATTATTTTACTGTAACTTAACAACACCACACATGCGCGCGCGCACACACACACACACACACACACACACACACACACACACACACACACACACACATTCTAGGGGAAGCAGCATTTCGTTAGTAACAAAACAAAACGGCAGGTTTTTTTGTTTAAAATGAACCGATTCGTTTTGCTGTATAATGGCTCCCCTGGGTCCTAGAGTAACGAATCAGTTTGTTACTGTTTTGTTTCGTATGGTTTTTTTTAAAAAAATGTTTCTAATGAAATGAAATGAATCACGGGGGAACAAAATGAAATAAAATGAAACACAATTTTTCCATTTTGTGTCCATCCTTAACTTACTTCAAGTGAAGCTTGTGATGCCAAACATGAATTATCCTGATTATATTCTGATGTGGTTGAGTAAGAGAATATCACTGGATCCTCATATAAAGGAAATGCCAAGGAGAGAAAAGGGAGACTGTACCAGCAACTCCCACCCACGCATCCTCCACCCTCCACCCCCCCCCAATTGCTATGCCCCAGTGGCCCTGTCTGATCCCCAGGCTTTTGTGTATTACCTAGAGTTTTTGGAGGAATTCTTGCTTGTTCATGTATGCAGCTGGACATGTGTAATGCAGTGCTAGAGTGTCCACTGGAGAAGGAAATCCACAGTACAGTAGCAGCATGGTGCAACTTTCAGTGGCGATTAAAACATAACATTTAGGATTCATGGGAAGGGCAGGTAGGCATGCCCCCTCTTGAGCTGTTCCCTATGGCCGCCCATGGTTAAGCACTGCACCTGATCTGGAAACCTGACTGTACACCAGCCAGGACTGTGGAGGGACAGCCAAAGGAAGGAAGGAAGTAGGCAGGGTCCACCACCACACTTCCATGCATTTAACACATCCAAGGAAGCAATGTCTGAGGGCTTCCATGTCTGCTTTAACATTACTGAGATGCTTTGCTCAGCACAAGCCAGAGCAAAGTTCCTTTCCTCTCTCCACATCTTCCATTGTTTACACCCTCCACAGTTTATCCCTACAACCACCCAGTGAGGTAGACTCAGGCACAGATAAGTGCCAGCTTAATGTTAGCCAGTGAATTCTATGACTCAGCAAAGACATGAATCTAAATCATCCAAGTTCTAGCTCAGTTGTCTAACTAATGTCACATTGCCTGTCGTAATCCAGTAAAAAAAGATATGCAAGGACGTATTCTACTGAAACTCAAATATATCCCTTTCTTCAGATTTGGAAGTATAACTAGCATATAAAGAGATGTTCTATTCAAGCCTTTAGTGCAGTCAAGAAACAGGGGCGCACATGAGCCCTGTCCCCAACAAACCAGCCCCACCTCAAAATAAGGCAGAGCTTTGCTTGCTTATTGCAAACCTGGCTGGAAAATAGTACCTGTGGAAGGGATCTGGGAGTCTTGGTGGACCACAAATTGAACATCAACAGAAGCATAGTATCTAGATCAAGGGAAATGATAGTTCCACTCTATTCTGCTCAGGTCAGACCCCATCTAGAGTACTGTGTCCAGTTCTGTGCACCTCAATTTAAAAAGGATGTTGACAATCTTGAACGGGTCCAGAAGAGGGCAACTAAGATGACTGAGGGTCTGGAAGAAATGTCTTACAAGGAGCTGCTTAAGGAACTGGGAAGGTTTAACCTTACAAAAAGAAGCTTGAGAGGGGATATGATATCTATATTTAAATATTTGAAATGATTTCACATTAAAGAAGGGTCTGGTTTGTTTTCCATGGCTTCAGAGACTAGGACATGGGGCAGTGGTCTGAAACTACAGGAAAAGAGATTCAATTTAAACATTAGGAAGAACTTCATGACAACTAGAGCTGTTCGGCAGTGGAATATGCTGCCACGGAGGGCGGTGGAGTCTCCTCTGGAGGTTTTTAAGCAGAGGCTGGATGGCCATCTGTCGGGAACACTGTGATGGGGTTCCTGCATGGCAGGGGGTTGGACTAGATGGCCCTTGAGGTCTCTTCCAACTCTATGATTCTACATTCTGCAGAGACACTTGTCAGAGATGGCTGTCTCAAAAGTGTCTCTGTTGATCAACTGGTTGTCTCATCAGGAGGCTTGCCTTGTTAGCTGGAGTTGTTTGCGAGTGAATCTGTTGACCTTGGTCGGGAACATGCAAAAAATCTACCTTACTTCAGAATGGGATAAGAGGCGAGATGGGGCTTTCATAAGCACCACTGTATCCTGCAGTATGGCTGCAGTCCTCAACAGTTTTAAGATTAATGGCTGATCAGGACTGAGTAGAGCAAGAGACCAAAGGGCTAAAAAACAACAACAGAAAAACAGAAAATAAAGTGGGACACAAATGATATTCTACCAACATCAGCTGCTGTGAATCCAAGTATGCTCCAGCAAAGGTGACAATTGTGGAGCACAAATGTACAAGTGTGGGGTCTGCAAAAAATGAGTGAAATTAGTTGGCATCTTCCAGGCAGAGGACATATGGTCTTAAGGTGCTCTCTCTCTCTTTCGCAAATGCACAAACTGCACTATTAGGCAGAAAAACAAAGTATCTGTGTCTTCTCACAGATCAAGCCCTGTAGCCTCAGTGCTTCTCATCTTTAGTCATGTACTAATGATCAGATAAAGTCTCAAGAGAAATCTTTAAAGAAAAGTCCCACAAATTAACTGACAGGGAGGAAAGAAGAAGAAAAGATCAAACTAATGAATATGTTACAGAGTTTGTTTTTCCAGAGTCAAAGAAGGATAACGAAGCTGCTTGCTTCCTGCTGTGATAAGATGTGGTGAAGTAAATAGGGTTTATTTAGCCATATTTGTGAATGCTTCAGAGCTTTCTAAAACTAAATGTTTCAGCTTAGCTAGGACACTAACCAAGCTTGGTACAAAAACAATCACAGCCTTTTTGCCATCCTCTCTTAGCTGTGTACCCAAGTCTATTTTGGGACAAGATTTTCATAGCCATATTTGAACTGCTCTTTTCCATTGCACTAATGTCAGATTTAATCAAGATAATAAGCTAGAATGAAAAGGAGGGGGGAGTAGAAGCTCTCTAAATTATCAATTTATTTACAATCTGTCTGAAAAGTGTGGAAACAGAAAAATAAAATTATCACCTAATTCTTACCATATCTGTTTCTGGCTACACCTTGATTTTTTAAAATAATAATAATAATAAAGCCCTATGAACCTATCCCCAGCTTCCTGTTTCATGAACACAAATTGCCCAGAGAATGGATTTTATGTTCTAGTAAAATTTACCCACTGTTCTCCTTTTCTGCCACAGTAACAACAGCTCAAATTATCCATAAAGAAATGTAAATTTATTACTTGCTGAAGGATGATAAATTAATGATTTAAACTCAGACTATGGCAGAATCTGGATCAAGCCCTGAGGCTGGTGTCCCCAGCAATGCAACAGCTTTCAGGAGTAGTGCAAAATTAGTATTGCAAGCTACTTATTTTTGGTACAGAAATTTTCCTATGGGAAGTTCTCATTTATTGCTGTGACGAAGAGGAGATTTACTCAGAGAGCAGCCAAATGTAAACTTCAGTAGCTCAAATGACAATTGTCCAAACAGTGAGTGACAAGGGAATAACAGAAAAAATCTGATCTGGTAAGAAACACAATGCCCAGTAGCAATTAGGCTTTGTTTAAGAGAAAAAAGAAATCAGGAAAACTATGAAGTTCTGTCATCTGAGAGAAGAAGAATGGGCAACACATCAGACAAGCTAATTCATTCCATGGTATGTGACAAAGAGAAGCATAATGTAATTTGCATAGTAAAACATTGACCTTTTCCAGTTTATTTATTCAGCTGTGAGCACTTCTGGAACAAGAATAGGTGCCTTAACCTCCATTCAATAAGCCCAATAAAAATACATGAGGAGCTATGGTTCTTTCCCAAAGACCACCAGATCTAACAAGTAGGGAGATGAAAAGGAAGGAGTGATCATTTATTTATTTATTGCCAAGGATTCCATCCCATGTTTTTTTTTTATCTCAGGATACTATTAGAAACAGACATCATTCTCACTAGTGTCAATTTTTTTCCCTACATGGCAATAAAATGAGAATCTTTGTCCAAATTTGAGTTTTACTTTCAAATGGGAAAGGACATCCCAAAATAAGCCATGTGTAAAGGCTCTGTGTAATGATAGCTCTATTAGCAGAACTCCCATGGCATTTGAAAGAATGCATATTGAAACAGAGAAATCTTTCCTGCTGTTTTGCTGCTGCAGAACAGGTTCACTGAAATCCATACGCAGGTACTGATTTAACTTTAAAACAACCACTTGCAATGGCCATGATCCACAGTCCATGTTAACTATAGTCTTCCTTATGACCATTAAGGTTATTTACAAAAGTAACTAAGGAATAGGTGTGGCAAGCAACATTTTTAACATTTCAAAAAAGAATCAACTATTGACATCTAACTTGTGAACAAGACACCTCAGTTTGCTTTTTAAAAATGCAAAACAGATCTTGGAATCGTTCTCGTTATACCCTCAGCATTCCATGCAGCTCTACAGAGCTGTTGTAATTAACATTCTATCCTAATAATGGCAAAAAACTTGTTTTATATTTTTGCAAACTGCAGAGCAGTGATGCAAAGCTAGGAAACTTTTCTGCTGTGGCATCCTTTTTATTTAAGTTTCTCACATTGCCCTCCTTTATATATCAAATCGGAAGGTAAGCTCATCAGAGAAGCACCCAGGTAAATGAATGAAGGATTGCAGCTTCTCTGAAGACTATCTGATCATTCTGGAATATGATGCCTGTTACGTTCAATAATCACACAAGATGTTTTACATTTTCTTAGAAAGCACAAATCTAGCAAATTAACACACACACTTACATGCCCCCCCCCATCATTTATTCAAGTTACAGTTTTACAAATGATTTCTCTGTTTCTCTTTCATCTCTTGCCTGGCTGAAAATAAGCAGCATCCCTCCCTTTTATTCATATAAGTCTTAATTGCCTGCTTTCCATACTAAAAGCATTGCTCCACTCACCTCGCTCATAATTGTTTTCAAACGACACTGCACAGATCTCCCCTTCGTCAGCACAAGGCTACTGTACCCGACTCTTTGCACTGTTCCTAGTTTTTCTCTTTAAAAGGGCTGTCCAGTGGCATCACGGTGCTAGTAAACCAATAAGAAACATTTCACCTGCTGAACTCCCTCCTTGAGCATCTGAGAACACAAAGGGCCACCTTGTGGTAAGAGCTGAGAATTGTGTTTCACTAACCAGATTAGGTCCCCCCCCCCAGCCAGAAAAAGATGAGCAAAAGACAGCATGACTCTCGAGATCACACAAATGCAAGAGCAGGCAATACCTTCATTACCCGCTAAAAATCAAATTGCTGCTTGTTTGATTTGTGTGTGTGTGTGTGTGTGTGTGTGTGTGTGTGTGTGTGTGTGTGTGTGTGTGTGTGTGTGTGTGTGTGTGTGTGTGTGTGTGTTTGATGCTGTCAAGGTGCAACCAAATTGTAGTAACCCTGATAGGGCTTTCAAGGTAATTAACCACATTTAGGGTGTGGTTTTACCAATTCCATTCCCTCATTGAGTTTCCATGGCCAAGTGGGGATTTGAAATTCCAAGTCCTCGTCTGCCATTCTGACAATTTCAGAGGTCTAATAAACGTATTCCTTATTCATGCACTCCCCACACCCAGTATCTGAAGAACTGGACTGCAACCTATGAGATCTGCCCTTACAATATTACTTCCCTAGTATACAAAATGGCTAGGCTGCTTGTGTGTTTGCTTTTGTGAGTCAGAATGAAACAGACTAATAAGGCCACATTTTTGAAAATGGGTTCAAAGGTCATTTAAAAAAAAAGAATGTGATTGGAAATATGAATGCAGTCTAGAAAAAGAGGGCTACAAGGGTAAATTGTTCTGCACTCCAGACATTTGAATTGTCTGGAGTGCTGAAAGAGGTTCAGTCATGCTGGAAGCCTTGCTAGCCATCATGGGACTCACATAGGTGAGAAGCCATATGAATGTCTGGAGTGTAGAAAGAGATTCATTGATTCTGGAACCTTTGCTAATCATCACAGGTCCCACACAGGTGAGAAGCCATTTGCATAGCCTGCATTAGAGATGGGCATGAATCGAAAAAATGGTGTTTCCTTTCTTTTCATTTCGTTGAGGGGTTCGATTCGTTTCATTTCAGTTTTTGCAATTTTTTTCAAAAAAATTCATTTTGTTTGTTTGTTTATTTGTTTTTCATTTTTAACTGCTTTGCACAATTTAGATTTCCTCCGCACGTGGGCATCCCCCAATGCCCCAGACCAGACGGAAGACACTATAAAAATGATGAATATTTTATTGAATATTATAATACTGCACCACAATGCACATGCACATGTACAAACTGGACTGGCATCATCATCATCATCATCATCATCATCATCATCATCATCATCATCATCATCATCATCATCATCATCATTCTGTGCCACACAGGATGGATTGGATGGATCCCTTCCTGAGTCCATCTCAGTCAGTTTTGTTTGCTTTATTTTATTTTTTTATTTCTTCTTTCTTTCCACCTCAATAGCATCAATTCAGCAGCATCTCCTGATGCTGGCTGAGACACACAGCATAATGACTTAGGGCAGGCCTGCCCAAAGTCTGGCCCGGGAGCTAAATCTGGCCCGTCAGGCCATTCTGAGTGGTCCACGGCTGGCTGGCCCGTCCCTTCCTCTCCCTCCTTTGCCCCATGGTTTAAAAATAAAAATCTTCCACCAACTCTGACACTGCTGGGAAGCTTGAGGGGCTGGGCGGGCGGGCGGGCGAGGGGGAGGGCCAACACCACCAGCACCGCCAGGAAGCTTGTGGGGCTGGGCGGGCCAGCCGGCCAGCCATTGAGCAGGCTGCTGCCACCAGCAACGCCGGCAACCATGTGAGGCTGGGCGCGCAGGGGGGCTGCCACCACCAAGAACCTTGTGAAGCTAGGCGTGCGGCAGAGCAGTGCGCAGGCAGGCCACCGCCACCGGCATCACCGGGAACCTTGTGAAGCTAGGTGCGCGCGCAGAGTGGTGCACGGGCAGGCCGCTGCCACCGGCATAGCTGGGAACATTGTGAGGTTGGGCGCACGCACAGGGCAGTGATCAGGCAGGCCCCACCACCGGCACTGCTGGAAAGCTTGGGCAGCTGGGTGGTCTGCCGCCACCGGGACAGCAGGGGAATGTGTGGGGGTGGGCAGGCCAGCGGGCCTCTGCCACCGCCAAGGAGCTTTGGGGTGGGCTGGCGGGCGAGCCGTCACCACTGCTGGGGAGCTTGGGGGGTGCAAGGTCACACAGATCGCCTCATCCAAGGGGCAACCTGTGGCCACGGCTCCCTGTGCTTCCTTTGGTCCCCACCTTCCTTCTTTCCTCCCTTCCTTGGTCCCCCCTCCCTCCCTCCCTCCCTCCCTTCCTTGTTCCCCACCTTCCTTCCTTCCTCTCTTGGTTTCCACCTCCCTCCCTCCCTCCCTTGGTCCACACCTTCCTTCTTGCAGGTGGGGTTGCAAGGGGTCAGTGGGTGGGGCTTATGGGTCAGTGGGTGGGGTTTGCCGTGGGATGGCAGGGTCAGGGAGCAACCGGCCCCTGACACATTCTCAGCCACTAAATCTGGCCCTCCTTACAAAAAGTTTGGGCACCCCAGACTTAGGGCCTTTTCACACGACCCCTAAGATACACTGGCCACTTAAATTCGGACCAGAGATCTTGGGGGTTCGTTGCTCTTCCTGCGTCCCCACCCCTCCGCACTTCCTTGATCCTGTCTGCATGAGGGGAGGGAGAAAAAAAGGGACAAAAGAATGCAGGCTCACCTCTGTTTGCCGGTCCAAGCCGCCCCGAGCCGCATTCCTTCTCTTAAAGGGGCGGGAGGCAAAAAACAACAACAAAGAAGCGAGGAGAGCCCACACTCACCAGATTACATCCGGATTTGGTTATTTTCACCCTCCAAGAGCAGGTACATGAAAAGTGCGCTGGGATGCGCTTAGGTGGGCGTGGTCGCACGTAATTATCTGTAAACTCCGGAGCTGGTGGGGAAACAATTTTAAGCTCCGAAGCTGGGAGCCATTTGCGGCGGAGTTTAGGGGTCATGTACAAAGGGCCTTAGAGGTACGAAGAGAGGCTGCAAGGCAGCGGCGGGCATTACCCAGGGCACAAGGCAGCCGCAGAGTGACTGCGGGGCAGGGGAGGGTGAGACTCCAGTCCTCCTCATGACAAAAAAAAATTGAATGCTGAAAAAGGCCTTGTGCAAAGTAAACAACTGAACTGATATTTTCCTGGGCGGCCAGAGTGCCAGACCTCCAAGGATGGAAGGCAGAGCTCTGCCTAACTTACAGTCAATGCGTGAACTAAAGGAAACTGGCTGCATAGTGTAATTAAACTGTAAACCACCCAGATACTAGTTGAAGTGGTATGGAGCAGTATATAAGCAGAACACTTTGCTTTGCTTTGCTATCAGGCAAAATTCAAGGTGATGACCTTAACCTACAAAGCACAAAATAGCCTGGGCCCAAGCTACCTCAAAGATTGAATATCGCAGTATGAACCAGCTCGGGTGGTAAGGTCATCAGGAGAGGCCCTTCTCTCCATCCCATCACCTTCACAGGTACGTCCCAGAAGAACACATGAAAGGCTTTCTCTGTTGCTGCTCCCAGACTTTAGAACTCCCTCCTACAAAAGGCCAGGACTGCCCCGTCTCTGCAGTCTTTCTAGAAGCAGGCAAAGACCTTCTTCTTTAGGGAAGCTTTTCTTGAATGATGGACTACCTGCTATGTGACTTTATATGGATTACCATGCATGATTGCTTTGACTGATTTCATAAGAGCACCAGTGCTTTCCATGTTACTTTCCACCCCTCATAATGGATTTTTCTTTTCTTCTTGCGTGCTCTTTGTACTTTAGCTCTAATGTTACCTTTAGCTCTCTAATGCCACTTCTAATTTCCTGTTCTTAACTTCAATATATCTTAAATGTTCTGGGCTGTATATTGTCCCTCACTATTGTAAGCTACCTTGGGTCCTTTTCCAAAGAGAAAGGTGGGGTAAAAATAAATGAATAAATAAATAAATAAATAAATAAATAAATAAATAAATAAATAAATAAATAAATAAATTTAAAGAGAAAAAAACTTCTTCGACTCAGTGGCTCCAAAACAGTTTTGGACTGAAATCAGGAAACCATTTTTTGTTACCAAAATGGTAAAAATTTAGTATGCTTCTTCCTTTCGCTGAAGAACTGGAGTGTTGGTGTGGTTGAGGAGCAGAGAAATACCAGGAATGTTCCTGACCCCAGCATCTTTTCTGCAGGCAAAAAGATGAAAGAGCCATAATTCTCTGTAAAGGAGGACCCCAGAAGAGACTCCTGGCTGTATGTACGGCACCTCCATTGCTGTAACCTATATGAAACTGATGAATGATAAGATTTGACATTCACTTTTTTTCTTCTGGTAATGAAAGGTATCTGTCTCATAAAATGTGTCCTGGGACTATCAAGAACAATTTGAGCTTTTTCACAGGCTATCCCCAAATATTAACAAATAGAGTAAAGGAAACATTCCCTTCTACAGAGATGGGAAAAAACAAGAGACAAAGACTTAAATACCAATTCCTATATTTTAATGTGTGCTTTTGTGGATCAAGTCCACTTCTTCAGACATTGGAGTCAAACTATTTTTCTTAATATATATTTGTCTGAGGAAGCAGATTTGATACACAAAACTTATAGTTAAAATGCAGCAATTAGTTTTAAAGACACCATGTTTTCCCCCTCTGGAGTTGTTGTTTTTTTGGGGGTCCTAATTTGGGGCTTTCCCCTCTGATGCTTGCATAGACTAACACATCTGCTTCTTTGATTCCTTCCACAAACAACTTTCACCAACCTGACATTATTATTATGCTGCTTGTAGATGACAAAAGTTGTCTTCCTAGTGTTAGGATCCAAGCCTGTTTTCCTGTGGCTGAGACACTGGGTTGCTTCACATTTGGCAGCAGAGAGAAAGGGCCCATCATTCACATATTTTTCTACCTTCATCTTCAATTTGACAACCTGTCTAACATCACTTGACAGCACCACTATCAGAAAATATCCTGTAAGTGAGATTTTATTTCTCATTGGTAACGATCATATGGAGAAACGGTGATATAAAATGAGAGTATGATTTAGAGATTCCTTATCATGGATATAATTACAGAAGGCTACAACTCACCTGAGTCAAAAGGAAAATTATTTAATAGCTGGAGGGAGAGTGTTCCCCTACTCCTTTTCTCAACACTCTGAAGGCCCTTGAAACTTAAACCACATTAATTAGTAAATGTTTGCACAATACAGTGGTACCTTGTATAAAGGAATTACCATAATTCATTCCAAATGAAATTATGTTAAGCAAATTTTCCTTTATACAAATTTTCCATAGGAATGCATTGAAAACAGAGTAATCCCTAATCATGACCATTTTGTTGTTGTACGGATTCGCCCCATAGACTATTCTGTTAAGCAAATTTCCCCTATCTTCGGAATTTTTTTAAGTTATACAGATTTTATGTTATACAAACTGTTTGTTATATGAGGGTCCACTGTACATGGGATGTCATTTGGTACTTGCACCATTGCAAGTGGGAGATATAGGAACCGGAAAATGTTGAGTATTTATAACAACTGAGTACAGAAGCTTGGTTCCAATCTCATATCTAAAAACAAACAAACACTGAGAGTTGATAGTAAAAGAGCATTTTTTCCCAAGAAAAACATTTGGAATTAAATACAAATGTAAACATTCTTCATTTTTTTCCACAAAAGCCCTTAGGGCTGGCTTTCATTACTGCAAATTGTAGAGAAATATTGTCATTCTGTCTTTGTAGGAGTAACATCTTGGGGTAAGTAGGAGGCAGGAAGCAGGGCTTAAGAGATGCAATGGATAACCCAGTAAATTCAACTTAGAAAGACAGGAAAGAATAGGTATCTAGATCAAATTGACTGCCTTTCTGCCAGGTAACCCCTACAGTTCAGGTTACTTGTCACGTGAATTAGTCTTCAGTTCTCAGCAATAAGAAAGTTGTTTTCATCTCCTAAAAACAACCATATTCTGCTCCTTGCCAGATACAAAATTCTTACTTCTATTACCTGCCCATTATTGGCCTCACAGTCTACTTTGTGGCAAATGAGTTGTGTTTTTCAGGCCAAATGAGTATTTGCAGCAATAGGCAGTTACACTTGGATCTGCATGTAGAGAAGATGAGAAGAAATCAATTCCCTGTTGTCCTCTCGGTAACCAAAGGATAATATTGTACCTATTCTACTAGCTTTGAAAATGTGGAAGAGGGGGTCTGTTGTTGGGGGGCGGATATATTTTTAACTCCAGCTTACCTAGTTGAGACCTTAAGTTCGTGTCAAGGGAGCCTTCAACTCTTAGGCAACCCCCTTATGAACTGATGTTTTGTAGGAAAGTAGCAGAAGAGGACTTCTCTATGAATTCTGCTTTTTCATTTCAAAGATTATGCTTTGTATTTTTCCACCTGTAAAGCTAGTTGCCCTAGTTACCTGAAGGCACCACAGAATATTCTAATAGCTATGCAGGGCATTGGCTTATTCCTCATTTGAAGGATAATATCCAAGGGCCTGCCAGGGCTTGAAAAAAAATTTTAGTCCCCACTAATTTTCCACTTTTCAATAGTATGTCAAGATCATTACAGTGTTGATTCCCAAACAGGAAAACTATGAATAAGGTCTGTGGGTTGACTTTTCACTCACATAAATTGTCTTCTTATAACCACCCAATGGCCAGAATCCTGTTGCTTAGCAAAGTGTGTAGCACTAGAATAGGTCCATTAATTCAGTGGAGACTGGTGAGTTAGTTTAGCTCTCCCATAGGATCAATTGGTTCAAATTGGCCACTCTAGCACAGTAAATCACTTTAGCACAGTAAATCACAGCTAGCATAGGTTCCTTTGAATCAATATTTTATTTTTTATTTTACAGAATTATTTAGCCACCCCACTACCAAATGATGTCTGGGCAGCATACAACAATATATTAAAAACTATAATATCATATTAAAACTATGGATCGGCATTTCGTTTCAGAACCAGTAGATTCCAAAAAGAACCACACAAGCCCAGGTGGTGCATGGAACCGTCTGATACACGTGGAGCCAATTGCTTTACCTTTCTCTGGGCTTGCGCGGGGTTAAACTGCAATGAGGCAGCACTCTGCGACATCATCTTTCCTCATCTTTCCTCCTTCATAGGTACTTGCCGATTAGATAGGGAGGTGGGATGATGCCTGCCCCTCCACAGCTCCTGATTAGCAAGCATCCACAGAGGAGGAAAGATGACATCACAGTGCACTTCCTCATTGGAGCTTAGCTCCGTGCCAGCAGAAAGAAAGGTAAAGCAATTGGCTCCACGTGTTTCAGATGGTTCTGAGCACCATCTGGGCTCACGTGGTTCATTTTGTAACCTACTGGTTCCCAAATGAAATGCCCAATCCTAATTAAAACCATGAAAATACAAACAGTTTAAAACAATTAATATACAAATAATAAAATCCTGCTGCTCATAGACCTTATGAAGTACAGTATTCGATTTACCAAACCCAATGATTCAGTGGGACTACTCTAGTGTGACTAGTGTAGTTGATCCGGTAAGTCGTGGCTTCTACACCATTAGTAGGAACAGGAACAGCACTAGAAATATTTACAGTAGGACTCCAGTATCTGCTGGGGATTGGTTCCAGGCCTTCCTGTGGATAATGAAAACCGTGGATAAGAAATAATGCCACCCCACCCCCCAAGTATTGTTTTGTGACAGTAGCTTGCTTTACGACTGCTTTTTGCAACAGTAGCTTCCTTTACAGCTACTATTTGTAACATTAGGTTGCTTTATGTCTGCTGTTTTATGACAGTTGCTTTCTTTACAGCTGCTGCTTTTGACAGTAGTTTGCTTTGCGGCTGCAGAATTATTTGTTTATTTTTATTTTCCTCTGCCAACTGTGGAAAACTGGATCAGTGGATAATGAATCAGTGAATACAGGGGTCCTACTGTATTACATTTCTACCCTGCCTTTCCATTACTAAGTAATGGCTGAAGAGGCTTAACATAATCATAAAACAAAATAAAAATCAATAAGTAAAAATAAATTCAATGATAGAACCATTAAAATAAAACAAAACTTGACCTTCAACAAATTAAGGCCATTCTTTCTATAAGCAATTTAATAATCATAATAAATTAAACAGCATCATGAACTAGTTTAGAAATATTTGTCTTTGCACCCTTCCCAGTAGCAGCAGGAATGGGAAACTGGTCGCAGCCCTGAGGGGAGAGCATCTCACAGTTCAGGAGCTACAAGAGAAAAACCTCTCTCCTTTGTGCCTATCAAGTCTGCCTCTGCAGTTGCAGGATTGTTCAAAAGGGCACCTCCTGAAGATGCTGGCACCCAGATAGGTTCATAGCAAGACATGTGGCCTCCTACATGCAACCCCTATACCACTGCATGAGTGTATAGGCACCCACTGGAATTTTTCCAGGGATAGGCAAAACTACATAGTGACAAAGTTCGGCTATGCATCACTACAACACAACGGCCAAAACCATTTTGTTTACAGGTTATGTGGCATGCCCTGCATGTTGTCATCAGCTACAGCTGCGCTGGACATTTCAGGGCATTGTGTGTTAAACCTTGAATATAGGAGGTCCTACATCGTCGAGGAAATGAATTTCCTGGAACATTTCTGAACAGCATCAGAAAACTTACAATAAGAAATGGAATCTGAATAAATATCTAACACATTTTCATCTAAGGCCTCAGAAAACCTGAGCCAATTAGCCTTTTTGAAGTTGTACTTTCATCAGTATTTCACAACTTGTGGTCAAATGGCAGCTGTGACCTCAAATAGAATGGAACCGTGTTGGGTATTTGGTACTGGCATCTCTGATGATTTTAGGGATTGATGTGCTATGTCCTTGCTTATGAAAATAGGGTCTGTGGCCTCTCCTCATTTATTTATTTATTTATTTATTTCTCCTTTGAAAAGGACCCAAGGCGACTTACAGTAATGAGGGATAATACAGTAATCAGGGAAATGAGGGGCATCTTAAAGCATTAAAAGACAACATTACATTAAAGCTACAAGAGAACGTGAGAAGTTAAAGAGAGTAAAATTCCATGTAAAGTTCTGAGTGATGGAAACTGACATTGAAAACACAGGGTCAGTGCAATCACACAAAGTTACAAGTAGTTATAAACACAAAGTCAATCTACTGTTGTCAACGGATGCTGGCAATTTGCTGTCATGGAGGAATTATTGTTGGTAAAATTCTGCCCATTATACTATGGCTTCTCTACTTTCATTGTTTTCTTCATAGCCCATAAGTTATTATGGCTGATAATAACTATTATAAGGATGTAATTTTAAAGCCCCACCATTACTGCCAGCCTTTGGATCCCCAGATCCTGCCTCTTTACCTGCCTCAAAACCAGTGGTAATGCAAGATATAGAGTCCAACAGCCCAGTAGAAGAGAAACCACGCTACCGTGGCTGATGACATTGCACCAATTATGTGGCGCAATGTGTGAAACAGGATTCCAGCTGCTGTGCCTCTCTATATTAAAACAATAGATAAATTTAGATTCCGCCCTGCCTCCCCTCCTGTGGACATGAATGCTTAAAGATAGCACATATATAAGATGTCATGATTTTAAACTGCACACTGTGGAGTTATTTGCTCCCCTTTTTGTCAAATTTTGTATTTTAATATCCTTCAAGTGAAATCTGTATTTCATTTCATTTTTTCAAACTGCAAAATGCTGTGCCTATAACTGGAGGCAGATTGATAGGTTTAATTCTACAAATTAACTCAGGGTAGGAAACCATTAATTTCTGTAGGATGAGACTATTTTTAGAGATCGACAAATTGCCGGCATTTAAGTTTTATGAAAGACTGTGATGAATAAACACATATATTTCTAAAGACTGGAGTGTTAACTGTGTACAGACAGATTAACTCTCCTGAATGGCAATGCTGGAATAGTAATTTAAATATGAATTCCAATTATACTGTAGATGTAAAGCAATTAAACTGCACACAAGCTACTAGCCCATAACTGGAAGACTATGGAGTTGATAAGCAATGATAGAACCAAGCATTTAAATTAGGATATGAATTTTAATTCTATCAATAATTATTATTCATTATATTAATAATACTATAAAACTACGTAAATATTGCCCTCTTTTGTTCAGGGCCAATTTCCTTGACCATGTGAACCCATAAGATTGTCACTGAATTCTCTTTATAATAGGAATACTGGATCATTCTATCACGAGGTATTGTCACATTTTCCACATCATCAGGAAACTCAAAGGGATTTGTAGTTTGGTGAGTTACATAAATTTTCTGTTGTAGTTCAAGGCAATCACTGGAGCTGTTTAGCAGAGAGTTCTTCCTACATTGCCAAATCATAAATCCTGGATTTTTTTTAGGATAGCACCATGGCAACTAATGGAGGCTTCAGTATCTCATGATGGAAGTGAGATGTGGTGTTTGTGATAAATAGCCATTGGCAGTTCTCTGTCCTATGAATTTGCTTACCTTCTTTTAAACCCATTCCAAATTGGTAGCTGTCATTTCATGGGACTTGTGCACATGCTCGTGTGGGGGCTCTACTCCTTCAGTTTGAAAATCAGGACTGTATATGTGAATCCTTTAAAAAGTTCTGCATGTATGACATCATTCTCAGGAGGAATAATCTTTCAAAAAATCTGCTGCTGGCATTCTACCTCCGCACCATAGAGAGTGTGTTAACCTATGGTCTCTGTGTGTGGTTTGGGAGTTGTACAGCTAGGGAAAGGGTAATGTTGTCCAAAGTTGTGAAGACTGTGTAGAGGATAACTGGGTGTACTCTTCCCTCCTTTGATCAATTGTATGCCTCCAGATGTTATAAGAAAACCGTAGAGATTGTGCCGGATCTCACACACCCTGGAAATGATCTTTTTCAGCTTCTGCCTTCTAGAAGGAGGTATAGGGTCATTAAGACTAGAACCAGCTGCTTGAGAAATAGTTTTTATCTGAAAGCAATTATGGCTTTGAATGCAGGGAAATGTAGGTTTTGAGGGAGTTTCTGTATAAATGTCAGATGGGGTATGTTTGTGGCATACTCTTCTATATGGATGTTTCTGATGCAGATCTTTCAATTTCATTCTTCATTGTTCTGTATAGGACAATGACAATAAAGTTTCATCTTATCTTATCTTATCTTATCTTATCTTATCTTATCTTATCTTATCTTATCTTATTTGTATAAAGGTGATGAAAAAACATGTTTTCAGATTTGAAGCGTGTGTTCACATTGGCTCCCTTCCTGGTAAGTTGGGGCCAAAGGAGTTATAGATACACTCAATATCCCAGCAGAACTGAACCATAAGGTTGTTCTTATTTGTCATGTCTTATTTGTCAAATTGGAGTTAGAGAACTGGAGAGGGTAACAAAACAGCTCAGTGATTTGGAGTATATCTGCAGTGCCAGAAATTAGGAGTGTGATTTTCCACTGTGCCTCCCAGAACAGTAATTAATTTGTGTGTGTGTGGGGGACTTCACAGTGTTATCAGGGTCACAACTAGGGAGGAGGGGAGGGGGCACAGGCCCTGGGCACTGTTCTGGGGAGGGGAGTACCAAAATGATCTCCAGCAAGAGAGAAAAGAATGCTGAGGAGAAGGAGGGGAGGGGAGCCCGGGCTACACTCTTCTCCCTGGTGTTGCTGGTGTCACTAGCTTGCCGGCTTCCCTCCCCCCCTCCCCCCGAGTGGCCACCTTTGGTGGCAGCTGCAGTTGAGGAAGAGCAAGCAGATGAGGCTACCTTTGCCTCAGCTCAGCATGGTGACAGCAGTCCAAGTAGTATGAGTGGCCGAGGCCCAGCCGTGCAACAAGCATGTGGGTGTATCATGGGATTATGGGGAGGTTGAGGGGAGAGGGAGAAGTTATTAAATATAAGAAAATTGCAAACTGTCTTAAAATTGGTTTTATTAATTTTAAGTATATGAGGATAGTAAAAATTGCTAACACATCCCTCTCCAAGCCATGAAGGGCAGAATTCATGTTTGCCCCTGGTGACAGAGACCCTAGTTGTGAACCTGAATGTTACAGTAGAGTGTCAGCAGAAGAAGGAAATTGCATACCACTTCTAAGCATTCCATACTTTGTAAAAGCTGACAAGGTTTTACCTAAGTCAGAATCAGGGGACACAGAAGGAGCTTCCCCAAACAATAAGAAGACTATGAAGACATTTGGGCATCTCCTGAGCAGTGACAGCATCCTTTCACTCGATCCTTCCACTTGGGGTGCACAACTGAATTGCTTCTGATGCAAACACATTGCCAACTGCAGACAACAAACAAAATATAGACCATATAACATAAAAAGCTCAGCCAGCATGAGATACTTTGCTGAACTGAAGAAAAAGACAGCTTCTCTTTCCACATACAGCAAGTGGCCAAATGACCACTTAAATGTTCCTTCTGCAGTAGCCATGGGATACTCTATTCTTCACCATCACTAATAATTCAGGATGGTTTAGAGGTCAAACGATGAAGCACATAAAGCTCTGTCTTTCAGCTGAGCAGAATAGCTAGAAAGTTCCCAAAAGTGACTACCCATGTTCTACACTATATGTTGTTTGAGACATTTGCCTTGCGGCCTAATGGTAGAAATGGCCTCTACTGCAAAAAAATAATTGAATTCCACTGTCTTTAGCATGTGCAAATTTTAATAAGAACATTTTCTTACATTGCTTAAAATAATTGGACAGAAAACAAAACTAATCAAGATGAGCACATTCTCTGCCCTCATAAAAGCAATAAAAAAACCTAAATGACCCTATTTTTATGTTTTCTTCTCCAGTCACAAAAAAACAACTCATTCAGTTTATTCTTAATGCTAAGTCTAAAAGTGGGAGGAGAAACCTCAGAGTGATTGATAGTGTTTGTTTGAGAATATCAATCTCCAAAGAAAGGGTGAGGCTGTGATGGGCTTTAGAATGGGAATAAAAAAACCTAACCTTAATTATACTGTGCATGTTGTAATTACAGACTTTAATTTGTTCTTTGATGGAAGAGATTCAGCAAACACAGTGTGGTAGGTAATTAAGCAGACAAATTCACGTGGTAATTTGCTGGAGTAAAATGTGAATATTTCAGAAACAAAAATCCAGTTTCAAAAGTAAAGGAGGCTTTGAAATGCAAGCTCCACTTCAGAGCTCCAAAATAAGTGCCAGACCATGCATTTCCCTTAATTTAGGAATCATAGTGCCAGAAAACCAGAGACCACTTGGTAGTGGGGTGGCTAAAAATATTGTAAATAAAAAAACAAATAAATAAATAAATACATATGATGAATTGGGCCATAATATGCAAAAGCATCACCAAATAAAAACCTGGTAATCTTTAAGGTGCGACAACAGTGGCATGGCGTGGGGAGGGCAAGAGGGCAGGGCACTCCGGGTGCAGCAATTAAGGGGCGCCAAATCACCTGCCACCCCTCCACCTGCCATCTCCGAGTCCGGCTGCAGGCAGGCAGGCATGTGAGAGTGGTGGCTGTGGCACCCTCCTTCTCCTCCTCCTCCAGCAGCTATGCCACTGTGCGACTACCTAGATTTGGTTTCCAGTAGAAAAGGAACAAAGCATGCTTATTTACAAATATACAGGTTGAGCATGGGTGGAAGCACAGTTTAGTTTTGAGTCTGGGGCTATTCCCCAAATTTTCTGAACCAGAATTAAACAGCCAATTACTCTGACATGAGATGGTTCGAAAACACTTCTGTTTTGATCTGCTGAAGAAAAAGGTCACCAAGACAGGATCTCTCTCTGCAAAGCAAGAGGAAAAATCCATGCTGTGGACACAATTTCAAGGCATTTTATACATTTGGTTATCCACACAATTTCCACCATTTATTTACATAGGTTGTATAGTTTCCACATTAACCCAATTAGTCCTCCTGGTGAGTCTAATTTACCCCTCAAAGTGCTCTCCAGAAGGTATCACTTGTAGTTAACATTCCACTCTAATCTTGTCAAGGGGTTCCTGTGATCTTATCTTGTTAAATGGTAACTGCAAACTAATCCTGTTAAGTGGTTACCAGGATCTTGTCCTGTTACACAGTTACCAGTTTGAACTAAAGCCTCGCATTGAGTTCCTGAGGCAATTAGCAGTATCTGATATGTTTTCTCATGCAGCTGACATGAATCTTGTGCTGCTCTTTTTATAATTAAAATGTACATTTCATAGTTTACCCTTCATTAGTGCTCCAGCAGCCAACATTTCTCACCTCACTTCAGATTTCAAGAGGGAGAGAACATTCTCTCCCCCACATGAAGGATGCTTTTATTGTTTCCAGAGTGAAAACATGGCTCTCAGCTTCATTCTGTGAGCTCCCATCTGTAGACATAAACCATAAAAATTTGGGACTTTCCTAACTGGGAAAAAGTTTCTCTTAAAAGTCCCAGTTTCTGCACTATTGGTTTCAGTGTTTTCCCTACTATTCAGATAACACATGGCTGAATCTGAGGGACTTCTATTTTTTTTTCTTTTTGGCATCTTCTGAAAATTTAATTTTGTTCTAGGGTTTGTTCCAGGGGTGGGCAATGTATAACACTATAGTACTGTAAATGGGCAGTCAATTTCCATATCAGAGGCATCCAGCTGGAAGGGACAGCTGCAACAGGGAATTGAACTGTGAATATATGGTTTTTGCAGTGCAGTAGGTCCTGCTTTCCTTTAGGATGAATGGAAACTATCTGGACAAGTTGACATTAGAAAAATGAAATGCTGTTTCATCGTTTCATTATATAACAAATTGTTTCATTATGAAACCAAACAGTAGGATGTGTTTTGTTACACAATGAAACAAAACACAATTTTTTCCTCTGGGAATGGAATGATTCATCCAAGAAGAGCCACAACACAGGGTAGCTTCTTTGGACTCTTCCCAGTAAGCCCCCCAAATTTGGAGATGTTTGGGGTTCAAAGGACTTAAACTCCAAAGGGGAATTTTCAGAATGAAACAAAACAAAATGATTTGTCACTCTATATAATGACTCACCTGGGTCCTAGAGGCACCGAATTTTGGGGTAGATTCTTTGGAATCTTCCCTGTAAGCCACCCAAATTTGGAGAAGTTTGGGATTCATGGGCAGAGTTATTAAACTCCAAAAGGCATATCCCTAGGGAAAAAAATTCTAATTGAGTCTGGAAATGTTTATTGTTCCCCTGCAAAGGGGGGGGCTATTAGCAGCTTCCCAACTCAGTTAGAAATGATTTTCTCCTAGGGAGATGCCTTTTGGAGTTTAATAACTCTGTCCCCTGAACCTCAAACTTCTACAACTGGAGTCTAAGAACTCCTGTGTAGCCCAAGGTTGGGAACCAGTGAGCTTGAGTTTTCTCCTGCTGGCAGACACTCTTCAACATTTATCCATTTGACAAAGTATGTTATTTTTGTGTACCATGGGTTTGGCCTAGCCTCTTTGGGTTTAATATTTAGAGCTGGAGACATGTGCAGAAAACTTTTCCTCAATTTTAGCTATCATCTAGAAGGTTGGTGTCACAAAATAGATGGGTTTGGTGCTGTATTACCTTATTTCATTCATTTTTCTCTAGCACCTCTCAACGTACTTCTTGAAGGCCAATGCCAGCCAAATAATATATTTTTCCATGACAGCACATTTCAGGCAATCAATAATAATCCTGCATGATTCATTATGAGCCACAGCCACTTGCCTGGTACAGACTGGTTGGCATAGACTAGACAGCCTTAGCCTGTTATGCTGTTGAGTAAGACAGGGACAAAGCTATTGGTTTGATTGTTTGTAGGTGTGCACCACGGTCTGACCCATGGGGTAGCATCCTGGCACCCTTTCCTGGTTATGTTATTTCTGGCAGCAACTTTCCATTAGGAGATTAGATACTTTTTTTTCTTAGTCCGGGTTCCATCAAGAGTAACACCCAAATGGTTTGGGATAGGGCTATGTCCCAAAATCTTGCCTTCCCAGCTGACTCAGAACATAGTGTCTGCTTCCTTGTTCCGTAAGGGGAAGGCACACATCTGTTTTAAAAGGGATTGGTTTCAGCTGGTTGCATCTGTAAAATTAGAAAAGATATTCTAATGCAGAGGTTAACTAGTGGATGATGACCTCAAAGGTATATCTCTGAACTGCTAGGGATAGGGGTAGGGATGTTGAATGATTATTTGTGTGAATGTTAAAAAGTAATGGAGCCAGGATGCTGCCCTGCAGGAGACCATTCTGTTGATTTCAAAACAAAAAGTCTTTAGTTTTGAAGCAGAACAGTGATTTTTTTTGTTAATCTGCAGTCTATAGGAAGAAGGTAGATGTGTTTTGAGCAGTTATTAAAAGAATTAGGCATGTTTATCCTGAACAAGAGAAGACTGAAGGGAAACATGATAGCAGACTTCCAATACCTGAACGGTTGCCACGGGGAAGAGGACATTGATTTATTCTCAATTGCACCTGAGGATATAACAAGAACTAATGGATGGAAACTCATCAGAGGAAGAGCCAACCTGGAAATAAGGAGAACTTTCCTGACAGTGAGAACCGTCTTGCCTCCTGATGTTGTGTGTCCCCCGTCGCTGGAGGTTTTCAAGAAAAGATTGGACAGCCATCTGTCCAGGATGGTCACCTGCCTTGGGCAGGGGGGTTAACTAGAAGACCTCCAAGGTCTCACCCAACCCTATGATGATTCCATGATTCTATTCTAATCAGCAAGGTCAACAAATGCTGCTCCACTTATTTTAAGTATTTCTAAACCATCTTCAATATGCTGGGTTGAATTGAATATTTGAGCCATACAGCTCTTGCCAGATCTAAATACTGCCTATTTGGGGATTAGAAGAGGTTCACTTTTAGGGGCTTGAGAATGCAATATATTTCATTCAAACCCCTTGTATAAGTGGCATAGTAGGGAGTTTGGCCTGTAGTTATTGGGATCTGATGGTTCTTTGCCTAGTTTCAGTATATTGATTATTTTTGTCTTCCATCCTATTTTTGGATTTTTTCCCACTTGTCCAGCAGTTATTAAAGAGTTGAAGGAACCATTCCTTTGTGTTTTGCCCAAAATGTTTAATTTGTTTGATTTGAATATCATTCAGCCCCACAACTTGGCCATTTCTACACCTTCTTATGTCCTCTTCTAGTTCTTTGAATATGGAGGAAGCAGAAAAGCTTTTCATTAGTTTTATAATTATAGAGATGTGATTTCACATAAAGTTGGAGGGGAGCATCACATGGTTCAAACACTTGCTTGTGCATTATCTCTTGCTGATGCCTCATGCATGGTTAACATGTGTTGAGGTGACAGTAAAGTTCACGGGAGGGGAATTTGGTTTGTGCCACATAGCAGCCGATTGTATTCTTCACACTAAAAAAAAAAAAAGGAAAAGAGGGGGAAACAATTTTAGTTATTTTTTGAGAGATTGATAAATAATGTGTTATTATAAAAGTAGCAAGTAATTGTTTGGGACTAATTACTGTGTGGAAGTGTTTTTCCAGGTTCTGCTCATATTATGTTGCAAATCTCTCTTTGTGAGGAAGGAAACAAAACCTTGTGAGAATGAGGTGTCCATCTTGATTCTTCGGGTGCTGGCCACATGACTAAGAGGCACTGATTTTTGCTTGCCCGTTGTTGCTGTACTTGTTACAGAAAAATTGCATGTTGGCAAGTGATTTCACAGTACTTACTCACCCATGGCAGTTAACTTTTTAATTAAAAGGCAAAGAGACATATTAATTACCTGTTAACTATTTTCAATCTGTATGCTGACAAGTGAATTAACATGTTGAAGAAAACCCACTGCCATTATTTCTTTAAATTTTGAAAGGCTGAAGCTAAAAGTACACCCTTTTATCTACTATCAGCAAGTGCTATTGAGAAAAGTCACAATCTAGGGTCTACTAGTGGATGAAATACCTTTCTGTTACCTAGAAGCGGTGCACCCTTACGGTGAAAAGACCATCTGTTTATTATCCCACAAACTTCCCTCAACCTGCATTTCGCAGATTAGCTTCTTTAGCCAGAATCTTGTTCATTTGTTCAACTAGCACAACAGTCTTGTTACTCAAGCTGTTGGACAGTTTCTGAGTGTATGCAAGGACAAATTATATATCTCCTTGCACAAACACGGAAACCATCTAATCACTCACACAATGGGCCACTGCATAAACAGAGGAGGTGAAGATTCTGCCCCCCTTTGTTTTGCAATTGGCCAGTTGGGAAGTAGCATCACTTTCTCAGCATGTTTGATATCTAAGACACATAGCTATAAAAGATTGTTATGCCTTAGAAGTTAAACTTCTTAATGCTTCATAATAATGTAGGAAGATATTTATTAGGTTAAACATGTGATTTGACCCATAGTTTTCAGTTTTGTGGAGACCTGTAGCTGCATTCATTTGATGACAATCACAGCTGTTTTAGAACCCTTCTCATAAACCTGGATATGCCATGAGTAAGGACTATGGAGCTGTAGTCCCCATGCAAACTTTTCCTACTTGGATTTAGCCTATGAAAGATTTGGGTGCCTTGAAGAACTGGAAAGACACTGTAGACCTGCCAGAACCAAGTCCTGACTGCCTTCTTTGGCCACCAGGCTACAATGTCTTTCCAGTTCTTATGTCATAGTCCTTCCAGGCACCCAAATCTTTCAGTGCCATACACCTGATGCATCAAACATGCAAGCAAAACTGTGGAATGTCCCAAATGACTATTTATATTTGGAATTTTATTTATTTATTTTGTTGTAAATTCACATTGTACATCTTCTTGGGCCCTACAAGATAAATGATGAGATGTTATTTAAAATATATACAGTAACTTCAAGATAAATAAATACTACATCTTCAGAAGTGCTAAATGCGAAATCAAACCATGAGATTTTACAGCAGCTGAATTCATAGCCATGTATCCAAATTTAAGGCAATAGTCTCAGCTCCCAGGATGTTGTGGGACTACCACTCCCAGAATATTTGACAAATCAGCCATGATGGTGGTGTCTTCTATGAATGGAAGTCAAACAACACCCAAATATCCAAGATTGAATCACAGATGGAATGTGTTCTGGTCTCAGAAAAGACCCAAGAATTAAGTTTGCCTTTCATAATCTTTTCCTCTGTGGGGAATATACTGGAAAATACACTTTGGGTGGGGAAAAGTATAGAGAAAGTACTTGGAGTGGGATCACATTTACAATTGAAGCCTTGGCTCAAACAGATTTGGCTTGGATCCTAAAAACCTTGCTCATTTTTAAAACACCAACATCAAATTCCAAAACCCAGTGGACCAGCTATAAAATATTTCATGAGTCTGGTTCCAAACAAGCATTTTATCTGGAAGTGTGCTTGCATGTCTGTATTGGTTGTTTCCCTCGCCTAAAATAGGTGTATTTTACAGATACTATAGGCACAAATCAGAAAAATGGTGATTCACTTTGATTCATGATTTGTCAAGGTTGATGAATCACAAATACAGTGGACCCTCATATAACAAATGGTTTGCATAATAAAATCTGTACAACATAAAAAATCCAGAGATAGGGGAAATTTGCTTAACACAATCATCTATGGGGCAAATCCATACCACATAAAAATTGTCGTGATTAGGGATCACTCTGTTTTCAATGCATTCCTATGGAAAATTTGTATAAAGGAAAATTTGCTTAACAGAATTTCATTTGGAACGAATTAATTCCTTTATACAAGGTACCACTGTAACAAATTTAAGATTTTTTCCTTACAAATCCATGAATCAATTAGTCAGTTCATTTTTTTGCATTTAAACCCTATAAAAGCCTAGAAACAGCAACATTGGAGAGAAGTTTCTCAGACTCTCCTCTACAACCCCTGTAAGTTTGCTGATGTTTGGATTCCAGGTGACAGAGTTATGCACCCACAAAGAGGAGCCCCAAGGAAACCCCCCAAGGCACCTAGAGACACCAGCACTGCAGTTAAGTTTCTCCCAACTCTCCCCTACAAGTTTGGGTTTCAGACATACGATTTATACACCCATAAAATGCTGCTCTGTAGAAAGTTTGTTTACAGGAATTGGGACGGATCCAAGCAGATAGAGTAGCAGGCAAAAACAACATGGACTGGAGAACAGCTGATGGAGCCACGTCAGAGGGGAGGGACTGCATAAGTAAGGGACAGCTGAAGGCCTCATCAATGATTGCTGCTGATGGAGTCTGCACCCCAAGGGGTCCTGAAAACTGCCACCAATCATTTATGGCAGGGGCCACTGATGGGGTCTGCACCCCAGGGGAGGGTCAGAAAAACTGCCAAAGTAGGTGTTCCTATGGCATTGTGAGGAACGTGGAAGCAACAAAGGGGCAGGAGGACTCCCTGATGTGCTGGATCTGACCCAGTGACTCAGCTAGAGTACTTCTTTTTGTAACCAATAAAGTTGTGGCCTCACACTTTGAAACAAGAATTGGTGGTTCTCATTTTTCCCACAATGGGCCAGAGACGCTTAGCTGTAGGCAACAAAGTACCCTATAGCAACTGGCTTGGGGAAACCCAATCTTCAGCAATATTGCTGGACTTGAAGAGGAGAGTCAGGAGAAGGTCCCCTGAAAATTTTTATCTAGGTGTTTCAGGACTAGGAATGGGCACAAAATGGAAAAATTGAGTTCCGTTTTGTTCCGTTTCATCCCCCCTGCATTTTTTTGTATCGTAAGTAACAATTTTTTAAAAGAATTTTGTTACTTATGAATAATGAAACAAAATGAGATAAGGGAATCCCCCATCAGGGGGCTGAGGGGGTAGCGCTTATGTCAGTGCTCCCCTCTCAGCTCCCTGGTGTGGGATTTTCCACCACCTCCCAGCTGGGAGGTGGCAGTGGGCAGAGAAGATTGACCCAGGAGGACTTGTGCCACTGTGCCTGCCTCCACTGCTGCCTTGCGGAGGCAGGCAAAGGAGTAAGGAGGCAAATGAGTCCTCCTCTGACACGCTTCTCCGCTGCTGCTGCCATTTTAAACAGACTCCAGCCTAGCTGTCAGAGGCTGGAGCCAGTTTGAAATGGCAGCAGCAGCGGAGAAGAAGAGTGTTGGAGGAAGACCCGATCGCTTCCTAGCTCCTTCCTCTGCCTGCGTCCGTGAGACAACAGCAGAGGTGGGTGCAGTGGTGCAAGTCTTCCTCGGATTCTCTGTCTGCTGCCACCTTCATGCTGGGAGGCAGTGGGGAATCCCACGGAAGGGAGCTGGGGGGGGAGCACTGATATTCCCCACCGCCTGCTAGCTGGGAGGCAGCAGCAGCAGCAGGCCTCTTACAAGCAGAACAAAACAGTATTAAAATTAAAAACACTATTTTGTTACAAAATGCTGCTGCTTTGTTTCATTATGTAACGAACTGATGAATCAGCGATTCATTTTTTGGGGGGCGTCCATCCCTATTTAGGACCCATTTTATAGCCCAACAAACTGACAAATCAAAAACTGCAAAAATCAAACACATTTTGTTTCTTTATTTACTTACTTTTCTAACAAGTACATGTAATACATGTTTTTATATATACACACACACACACACACACACACACACACACACACAGACAGACAGACATTGGTACCTTGTATAAAGGAATTAATTAGTCCCGCAGGCACTTATGTTAAGCAAATTTCCCCTATCTCCAGAATTTTTTATGTTGTACAGATTTTATGTTATAGAAACTTTGTTATACAACCCCCCCTCTCTCTCATTGGATAAAACACAGTGTTGCATGTTTCCTAGGTTCCTTTGGCAAAATAAAATCAATGAATGCACAATTGTGTTTAAATTGCTGAGCTACCCGATGCAATATGTGCTATTTCCCCTCATGGCTTTCATTCTAACATTATGAATTTCCTGCCTTGGCAGCTACATTGCTCCAGAACATGCATTGAAATTAACCTTCCACCTTTACATAATTAATTCAGTGCTAGTCACATGACACATAAATGCTTCATACAGGAATCAGACATAAATGAACATATTTTTGCAAGATGACCAGAATTTGCTTCATTTGAATATTTACTTCGTCACCAGCAATAAATAAGTTTTACACAATATTGCCAAGCCAAGGGCATGTTGCTCAGGGCTGTGTCCTATAAAGTAATAAATTAATTATTTGCTGTTAATATTGTGTTTAGTAGTCACTAGGAATGCTGAAATTGCAAATCGGTGAAAATTTGTAGTCCATTCAAATTCAAGATGCTTCTTTCTGCTTTCAAATAAAAAAACTTTTGTTGAAACCCAGAGGCATTTTTAAAAACCCTCTAAGTTTATAGAATATTTATAGAACAATTAGATTATGTCTGGGTTAGGGGTTTTGTTTGTTTGTTTGTGTTTTTGTTGTTTTTGGAAAAGATATGGGCTTGCATGATTAGAGCCCAACAAAGCTGACTAAGAGAAACCAACTACTCTCAGTGGAAGTTTGCATGGGTCTATTTTAGGACTACAAAAACAAAGAGGCAATCAAGCATCTACAGAGTGAGGCAGGCCACTTGAGACCCTCCAAAAGTCTATATTCTGTCTGTGAGGATGCACTGGAGATCTGGTAAATGTTTGAATGCAAAGGTTTCCTGCGCTAAACACTTGAATGAATGGGGAAATGTTGGGAATCCATGAAATTATAAATGCTGACTATGAAGAGTCCTGAGATTTTGACTCTGCCCTCCAAATAGTACTTTAGGCTCCATTTATGGCCTAGAAGCACATGCAAATCACCCACCCAGAATTATCCAAAGTTTTTAATGACTTTTTTGTTAGCAAAAGATAGAGCTGCTACATAAAGCATCAGCTCCACAAGTTTCCCCCTGCATCTTCTAGCAAACCTGAATGTCCAGGTTTCATTTCCAGTTGAGGAAATTGTTTTAATTCATCCATGTAAAATTAGAGAGACTTGAGGCATTTTAGATCAACACATTTGTTATGTCATAAATATTGAGGTAGAGGCTGGGAGCTCATTATGCCTCTTTGATAGGAACTGGACTAGATGATCCATGTGTTCCCCTCCAGCTCTGCTTTTCTGAGATTTATTATTATTATTATTATTATTATTATTATTATTATTATTATTATTATTATTATTATTATTATTATTATTATTATTATTATTATTATTATTATTATTATTCAAAACTACCAAACACAGTCATTATAATAAACTCTACAGTTACACATTGTGTTTAAACAAATCTGAAACTGACCCTCAACCCTACATCTATACCAAAGTAAAATCAATACTACATGGAGGAAAAAAATCCCATTCTTATTTTAAATACAATAGTTATTGGTTTTTTATGGGGAAAGGCAACAGGCAATGATCGATTCACTTTTCTCTTTGAATGGAACTTGATGATTCTCAGTTAGAATGATGAAAAAGTGGCTGGTCTACTGAATTTTCAGCATGGCATCCCAGAATGCACCCAGATGATGAAAGATGATAAAGATAGACGGAAGTGTCTCTATACATGGGTCACATTTCTGATTTTTCTTGGCTTGGTTGGATAAGCACTACTTCTTGATGGAACTGCTTCATCACATCTGTTCTGAGGAACCTATAAATGTGGAGACAATATTATTTTAATAAACCATTTCTGAATTATATTTCTTTCCTGCATGCAAGTCTGTTAAAAAGCCTAACACTCAAACCAACTAAAGCAAGTAATGAGAAATACTGCATCTTTAAACACAATAAGTCACCAGAAGAGTCTCACAAAATTTTGATAAATGTAATTCCAAGTGAACATGTGAAGAACTACTGAAAGGCCCTTGGAAATCAAGGATAAAAATCTAATGGGATGTACTTAGTGAAGAAGTAGCCCCCTTATCCAATCTAATAATGATGATAAAAGTAAAGGGTAATATGAAACAAGAAAGGGGACTAAATGTTGTAGAACTTTAAAGACTAAGAGATCTACAGAAATCTCACCCCCCTCACACCCTGTGGAATAAAGAGAGAATAAATGCATTTGCACACTCTATATCTGCAGAAGTGGATTTTGAACCACAAAAGATTAGTCTGTTAATATTGAAAGAGCTAAGAAATTCTTTTTCCTTTCTTTTCTTTTTCTCCTTTGCTTTCTTATGAACTAAGCCAAAATTAACTTTAGCTAAAAGAAGTAAGCAACCCAAAGTTTTCTTCTCAAAAATGAAAACTTTTCAAAATGGAAGTTCTGTTGCCATTTAATTGGGGTTATTTGCTACACGAAAAGAATGTCATATACATTAGGACCCGCCATATCCATTGGGGATTGGTTCCAGGCCTTCCCATGCATAATGAAAAGTGCAGATAAGAGAGAACACTACCACCCAATAAAACCCTGCAGTTTTGCAACAGTAGCTTGCTTTATGGCTGCTATTTTTGACAGTATCTTGCTTTACGGATGCTGTTTTGCGACAGTAGCTTGTTTGCAGCTGCTGTTTATGACAGTAGCTTGTTTGCAGCTGCTGTTTGTAACAATAGCTTGCTTTGTGGCTGCTGAATTATTTATATAATTTTTCTTCTGCCAGCTGTGGATAACTGAATTATTGGTTACTGAATCAATGAATACAGGGGTCCTACTGTAACAATAAGGTGGCATTCAACTGCTTGTTGTATGCAACATAGCTTTAAAAACACAGATTTCACTATTTAAGTGGTGAAATTGTCATGAACCTCCATGCATAAACATAGACCTCATTTTCCCTTTATTGCTGTGGAAAAAACATTGTGGATATTATCTTTGTCCCAATGGAAATAAAATCAACTAGCTGGAAAAAGACCCGAAATCACACTGGAGAACTGGCAGTTACAGAATTCTTTGTCTTCTTGCATCATTGTCTTTCCTTTCTGTAAATTATGTTCACTTGCTTATAATGAACTTAGCCAATCAAACTGTTGCCTTAATGGATATACTTATTAAGTACATCCATAGCCCGTGAAAGACCCATATATTATTTTAACTAGATAAGAATGGCTCTTTGCATCTAGTATATAAAGGAATGCTCTCTAAAGAATATGTAGAGCAAATGTAAGGCCTCTTGATATTGTGCATTTATTCAGCTTCTTAATAATATATCACATACATCAATTATTTAATAAGCTGCCAAGGGAGAAATTAGAGAACATACTGCCTTTGCTGCCCAGATATACAGCTGCCAGCTCCTTTTTTAAAAGCCCCCCAGAAGATCTAAAAAATTATTGGCTTAGTTTTGTTAACCTCTATGGAAGCGGGCATTTGGAGCTCTGAGCAAAATCCAGTCAAACAGAGGTTCTATACAAGTGTGCTACTTATGTGGGGGACAGAAAAGATGGGATTTGCATCACTGGCTGCATGACTAACAGGAAGAGGAAACAGTGGAGAAAGTAGAGTAAAGCTTTAAAGCCTCCTCTATTTATAGGCAAGGAAGCAAAACAGCAGACCTGTCAAAGAAGGTAAGAGAAGTCTTAGCTCCCTATCTCTACCTCTGTTGCTCTGCCCAAAAGACACACATGTGAATTGTGCAAGTGTGTTTCTATGCTTCTCTATTTCAAATAGATTTCACATTCACAATCAGCAAGTCATACATGCAAAAGAAAATCCTAAATGCCCAACAATACTAGCCATTTCACTGTGGAGTGCAGCCAATCTCAAGATCCAAGGAGATCTAGGAAAACTGTATTCTAATCACAGTTTAGAACATTATGTATTAAAAGGAACTTATATTACTCAAACTTTTAATCACTTTCCACATTATGTTAAGTTTGAAGCAACTTGCTACAGATGTCTATGTAACTTACATAGACATCACAGATGTCTATGTAACTTATGATTAATTACTTCTAATTTCTGGAACTATTGAGAACTGTTTGGCAGGTTCACAGAAGAAGGCAGGATGCGAGTCACAGAATAGAGTAAAATAGTGGATGCTATGAAGAATAAAAAACCAAAGGTCTTTCAAGACTAAAATCAAAATGAGTAGGATTTTAAGACCCACCAATATGTTGGGAGCTTAAATGATGTTTAAGATCATTCTACTTTCTATGTTGGTACCTGAATTTGGGGCAAATATCTTTGAAATGCAAGAACTATGCTATGCAACAACAGCCTATGATACCTTGTTATGAGGAAATATGTTGCTTTAACAAGTAGGAAGTTCCAATACACCATAAAGATTTGATTACCTAAATATTGAATGGTTCCTTCTGCCCAAAGAGCCAAAGAATATCTACTAACAGCTGGCGGAAGGGTAAGAAATGTATGGCCCTCCAGGTTTGTTGAATTACAACTCCAAAATCCCTGACCTTTAACCTTACTAGTTTGGTGGCATGGGAGACGGTATCTATTATATGGAAGGTGACTAACTCCTTATTCAAAAGTAGGCTAGGTGATACCTTTATTGGTAACTAATAAAACAAAAAAATGCAAGCTGAGCTTTCGATAGCAAGGTATCTTTATCAAGGCATTGTACCAAAAATGCATTCTTGATAGAGGATGTAGTCTATCAGGTGCTGAGATTCTTTTTGGTGAGATGGAATACACCAGGTGATGGTATCAGGAGGCAGGGCTGATATTAAGACTTCTTCAAAGTCCTGGATAACTTCAGCCCTGCCTCTTGATTTTTGTTTTTTTAGTGACCAATAAAGGTGTCACCTAGCCTACTTTTGCATTTGTTTTTCTAGTCACACAGCTCAACTCACTTTTTAAAACTCCTTATTCTGTTTCATCTCAACACCACTTGCTGAATTTTAAAAAGACAGCATGTTCAACTATCAATTTGTCTTCAAAGAATGAAGCAAGCAGTAAGGCAAAAATGGGGTTCACTTTTAAAATAGACCCTCAGATATATATTTCCTTCTCCAGTTCTTGTATTAATGTAAAGGGAAGATATAAAACAAAAATTAGGAAACTCCAGAGGCTGCTCCCAGCCTCCATATTTCCCCCATCCCAACCCTCATCCCACACATGTACAGACATTTTATTTTATTTTATTGAAAGACATTTTTGGCTTCTAGGGGCCAAATGTCTTTAGGTGACTTGACTGACAATATAGGGTCAATGCCACACCTTCGCAGACTGACTTTAACTCCATAGGGAAGTGCCTCCTCCCCTCCCCCCCCCAAAAAAAGAAAAGGGAATGAGACATCATATAGGGCCCATATTCTTTTTTTTTTTAATGGGGGAGGGCAAAATAAGGCCCTTGGAAAGGTACAGGGCCTAGGGATTATCCTTTCCCACACCTAATGGTGTGGGGAAACACTGTATGGATGTGTCAGTTCATCTCAAAGTTCATGGCTATGCCCATGACTCAGTTTTTGATACTGATCTTCAACATGGGAGACGAGGCTGTCATCCCTTGTGAGCATTCCGTCTTTCCATGCAAAGTATGATACCTGCTACACATCTGTTCTTAGGAACAGAGTTCTGAACTTTTAATTTACCAGATGGAAGCTCCTCGGGCACTAATGCTTCAGCAGTGAGAGGCAAATCAGAGCCCTGTCAACTTTTATTTAATAAGCTGGGAAAATAAGAGCCAGCGCATTTGTCATTGTGAAGTTGTTATCTTTGCCACCGGCCAAAGCTGTTGCTGATCACAGATAGAAGCTGAGAGTCTAAGCAGACAGATTTATAACTTCCTGACATGAATGAAAGCTTTTCACAGCACCAAACAATTCAATCCGGTTTTCCTGCTGTTAAAAAAAAAATCACCTGTGCTTTGGTGGTCACTGAAGTCTTGAAATGAGAAGTGATGAAGCCCAAAGACTGACCCTTCGGGAATATGGAGATTTGCTGGTCTTTTCAGTGTAATAGCAGTGTGGTCAGGAGATCATATGATATAAGATTGTAATCACTAGGCAGTTCTAAAGGTGGGCTGGCATAAGCAGATACCAAGCTACTATGGTGAAGCTTAATTGGCTTGGCATATGAAAAGAGTTGACTCTGTAATGCTCCCTGTGTCTTTTTGTAGAAATGTCAACATCTCTGATGTGATTGAGGCCATAAGGATGCTGCAGCATAAGGAAACTCTACTACATGAGTTCCCCACCCTACTCTCCTAAACAACATGGTTGTTCCAATGGCCACACCAGCACTGCAGACCAAAGTTGCTCAAGGCCATCACTGAGTCACTTTGCTCCAGCTCTTCTGAATATTCTTTATGCATGTGAACATCTGAGTTTCATAGCATTACTGTCTCTCATGTTCTAAAAGATGCAGATTAGCTTGCTTTGCTTGGTAATGACTGGTCTTCAGAAGTTGAGTGGGAGATCCTTTGAAAGCTGATTTCACAGCTATGGAACTCAGTCACCTCTCTGCAAAGTTGCACTTTCAGCTCTAAGTATGGGCTATTGCTAAGGTCTGCTCCTGACCTGAGTCAGTGGGCTTTCATAGCTCTGGCCAAAGGTATTCTTTTTCACTCCCTCTTGCTCTCTCATGGGAAAGGTGATGGAAGACTGAAATAACTGACTCACATCTTGAGGTGACAGCTAAATCATTTCTTCACCTATCCCTCTTTTGTACTTGCAAAGCTTCGGGAGGCTGTAAGGAGGGCACAAGGCCACTCAGCTGAGTTCTGTATGCCAGGTTGGACTAGAAAAGACCTCCCTCCATGGAGCTTCCCCCCACCCCAACCATCTCAAAAACACATTTTTCTAGAGGCTTCCAAGAACAGCAATTTTCACATAAAACAAATAAGAACGATCAAACCAGAAATGGATGCCTGGGCACTTCCAGCATCAATTTCGTTTAAAAATCAAACATTTCTTGACATTTTGTGTATTAGTAAAACCCACCACTTCCCACCTCAGATTAGGGGATTTCCTGCTGCTAAACTATAGTAAATCCAAGACAGCTGTTCTATTAATTAATTAATTTTGATAATGGATTGGATGATGACAAACAAATGGAAACTGTCTCTACAGAAGAAAACACAAGGCAGAAGAGATAGAAGGGATGAAAGTAGTGTATATACCGTCTTTGGATGAATGGAGGGCAAAATTACTGGACTTTGTAGAGATGGCCAGACTGACATGCAGATTGAGGGATCAAGACAACCAGAGGTTCCAAAAAGACTGGCAAAAATTTAAGAATTACATGGAGACTAATTGTAAGGAATTAAAGACTCTTGCCGGATTAGGGTAGAACTCGAAGGACTATTAATTTTTAGAACCTTTTTTATAAATATATAAAAGGGGTTCGTTGGAAAGGAAGGCTGGGAGATGAATAAAGTTAAAACCGCGCGAAAAACAGAGGGAAGCGAACTTTAGTGATAGATTCTATGGTTAATGTTTTGAATGTGTTTTTCTTTTGTATATCAAAATTTTCTAATAAAAAAGAATATTAAAAAAAAAAGAAAGTAGTGAGGGAGCCATAGATCTCTGGTGTTGATTCGGATTCTAAAAGAAGAATCTATGAGCCTTCCCTCTCTTTCACCCTAACATACATCTAGGAGACAAAACCTTTTGGCAGGTCAGTTTGCAAAAAGAAGTACCAGCAGACCACCAAAGCTTAGGAGGTGATATTTCCCTTCTCTTGGAACATTTGAGCAAATAGGAAACTCAGATCACATATGGTCTACATATGCCAGATGGTCACTGCTCTGTTCTCCCTATAGTTCTCTACCAGTCTCACTTTAAAAAAATTGATGATGATGATGATGATGATGATGATGATGATGATGATGATGATGATGATGATGATGATGATGATGATGTAATGTCTATAAAATGTATCCCAGGATGATTTGGGTAGGGGAAAATACAGTAATTTCAATTAATCCCTTTTTTTAAAAAATATGCCAGCTGTATCATAGGTTCATATGGAGAAAAAACATTACTGATATGCCAGAAATCAGAGCCAAGTTAAAAATCAAGTGATGAAGAGGCATATCATGAAATCCTATGTTTTTAAAGCTCCATCTGTTTGGCATACCCAGAACAGTTCTTCTTGGTAACTTACACTGTCCTTTTGCAAAAGCACTGAAACTCACATGCAAGGTCATTATGAAATTGGTTTATCTCACTGTTTATAATGCTATATTGTTCCAGTGATTGCCTGACTCTCTCAATCAACATGATATCATACAGTTAAGGTGACTTTGATCCCTCCTTTCACCATGAGTTGTTCTCTACTATAAATCAAAGAGGCCAAAAAAGATGTCAAATAATAAACATGAGAAAGGAATCTAATGTCTGTGTTACCCTGAAATGGAAAGAGTGATACCAAAAGATTATTTTGCTCACATTGCAAACCAAGGGGAGAGGGGTGGACTTGGAGCTCTCATTTCTAGTTGCTGTAGGTTCCAAGGATTTGTATCAAGTTCGCTGTTGCTCAACATGAGAAAGCATTCAGAGACTGCAGAGTCTCTCTGGTGCTTGAGAAAGGAAGGTGAAAGACACTCCAAAGCCTAAAGTGGCTGCAACATAAACTTTCAGGATCCAGGAGCAGAGTTCAGCTACTATGATATACACAGTGGTATGTGTGTGGTTATTTTGGTAATGATTGTCATATAGATAGGATCAACCCTCTGATTTCAGTTCAATTGTCACTACATATGGTGGAGGCTAAAAGATCTCAGCAGGTTGGCATGGGGAGAAAACATTAATCAACAGGGGAGGGAACCCAGAGAATTCCAACGATAAAAGCAAAGTGTTCTGCTTACTGTATATACTGCCCTGTAGTGTTTAAAGCACTCTTTTGGCAGTTTGCAATGTAGGCTACACATTGCCCCACCTCCAGCCAGCTGGGTACTCATTTTACTGACCTCAGAAGGATAGAAGGCTGAGTCAATGATGAGCTAGCTGGCTACCTGGGATTGAACCCAAGGTTCTGAGCACAGATTTAGCTAATGAAAACAGATGGGGAAATAAGTCTGTGGAATATTTAGTAAAGCAAAGGAAAAAATAACATTGTCACCCCAGTCCTGAAAGAATGAGTCCACACAGAATATTGGGTTTTAAATCGGGCCACAACTTTATTAATAACTTTATTATTAACTGTACCGTAACTGTAACTAAATAGTTGTAGCTGAGGGATGGGCCTCCCGTAGTGCAACTTATATTTTGGTCTAGAGATGTTGTTTTAGTGTGACGCCCTGTTGGGACTCAGTACGGGGGTGCTGTTCAAAGAAAGCAGCCCTCCCAGCCAAAACTAGGTCAGCATATTACTTGGGGCAGCCGTACAAGCTCAGTGACTTTATGGGCTTTATTTTACTTTCTTTCTGGGGGGTCTACCTATAGGATGTTATTATATTTGTTATTATCTATTGTACAGCTGCCCTGTGCGCTGTCTGAGGTGCATTTACAGCTCTGGCATCACAATCTTGGTCCCTTTTTAGTTGCACTACCCACCAACAAACTCAGATGGCCATGCCTAATGGTTAATGAGAATGGAATGGGCAAAAACACACTGGTACCAGGCAGCCAATATTGGTACCAGTCAAAAATTCCCATTCAGCCCCGAAGCGACCAGATTATTTTATTCTCATAACCTCTAAGGGAGGGGGCGGGGTGCAGTTCAGCACGAAAGAGGAGGGTTGGGGTGTGAGCTGCTCTTTTAAGGGCGTTGATCCCCGCACACCCTGGGAAACCCACGTGGTCTCCTCTTTCGCGCCAACATACCGGCAGACAGGGTGACAAAGCGGCCCCTATCCAAGACAAAGCTCGGCAGGAGCCTACATTTTATACTTTTCTTCTTTTTCTTAGTGCTTGTCTCAATTTGTGGTAGGGTCTGCTCACCTTGTTTTTGCCTTCCATTTGGTTTGGTTGTGGGGTAGCTCTGGGTGAACCCGAGACAAAATTTTATACTTGTGCCTTTATGCATCTTCTTGTCTAAATTCCGAAGCCAAATAAAATGCTCCTTAACTATACCCAGGGCATGAAAATCACATTCTGTTTAAGGAGAGGAGTTAAAATAGAAATTATCATAATGTATATCATACTATTAAAGAGTCTTGTTCCAGTTACCTTTTGTGAAGGACTCACGTCTAAGTCTTGATTCAGACCATAAACACTAGACCTCATTTTGGGCAAAGTGGGATTTCCTGCAACAGAAAAAGTGGATAATTTTATTGACTGTTCAGATGACCAGAAATGTAAATCATTTCAGAATGCCAAAAAAAGTTATCATTATCACTGGAAATCCCTTTTTGAGTAAACAAGATGTTTCTGGACAAAATAACTTGCTTATCTTGGAGTACAGCAACTCCTCACTTAGCAACCTACCTGTTTAATGACCCACTCAGGCTTACAACCAGAAGCAGTGGCCAAAGCTAACCACTGCTCCCTAATTGCTGCCTCAGAAAGAACCTACTGTTCCAGCCTACGGGTCCTGGCCCAAAGCATCCTGCCTGCTTCTGCTTGCTTATATCTACATTGTCAGTAGTTGAGAGGGAAGGAAGCAGGGCTGCAGCATCCCCTGTCCCATTTCCTTCCTCCTCCTCTGCTTCCAAGGAGTGGGGATTGGTGAAAGCATCTCAATGCCTCCATCAGGGAGGAGACTGTCCCAAGTGGGGCAGAGCATTGGTCGCCACCATTTTTATATTTTCCTCCTTTTCTTTTTGCTTTTCCTGTGGCCTCTAGGAGAGCCTCCCCACTCTGGCCTGTCTACAAGGAGAGCAGCCTCAACACATCAAAAGACATCCACTTTAACAACCAATTCATTTAATGAACTAATTATAGGAACTATAATTGTACAGTGAAGAGTACCTGTAGTTGATTCGTGGTTAAAATTCTGTTAAGAAGCTGTTAAAAAGTTGTAGACACTTATCCCTACAACTATTTCAAGTGGCAATTCACTTCAGGTTAAAACATTTATAGATGATTCTGTAACAACAAGTGTAGGCAAGGCTTCAAGGTGTTTTCTAGAATCCAGGACATGATACAAGGAAGAATACTGCAATGTGATTCCTTTGAACATTTGTAGCTTGTTCAATCACTGCCACTGGGTCCTATATGAGTGGCAAATGGGGTTGGGGTTTCCTATTCAGAATAAATCAGTCCATGCTTCCCGCCCCATCTAGGATATGGTCTTTCAATGTGAAACAGATAGAGATGAGCACAAAACAGAAAAAAATAGTTTTGTTTTGTTTTTCTTTCATTTTGTTTTCTTTCATTTCATTTTGTTTCTTTTTTAAAACAAATTTAATTCATTCTACAGGTCAATTGGTTTTAAGAACATTTTGTCTTATGAATTGCAGTTTCTCATAGGAATGCATTGAAAATTGATTAATCTGTTCCAGAGGCTATGGGTCACTTCATTTTATGAAAATTTTATCTTATGAAACATGGTTTCCCATAGGAATGACCGCCCAGCGGTCAACTTTGACCCGACTGGTTCGGCAGTTGCGGACGCACTCGCTCCGCGTTCCAACCCCCCGAGAGGCCAGGCGTTCCCTTACCTGGAGCCAGGCCTTTTCGGTGGCTGCCCCATTCATATGGAACAGCATACCCAGCGAGGTGCGCTCTGCAGAGTCCCTGCTGGCCTTTCGTAAAGCGGTGAAAACTATTCTATTCCGCGAGGCCTTTGGTGACCTAGCTTAGCCCCCCCTTTTTTTGCCGCCATCGACCATCGACCATAGATCATTGTCCATTACGTCAGGACTTGGAGTAGCAGTGTGGTTTGGAATTATGGGTGCTCCCCTGCTGCTGTTCTTTGTTTTTTTTTCTCTTTTTATCCTATTTATATTAATATGTTGATTTATTTGTCTTGCTTTATTGTATTGTATTCTTGTATCTGCTGACTCATCCAGCCGCTGTTAGCCGTCCAGAGTTCCCGCTGGGAAGATGGGCGGGATATAAGTCTAATAAATAAATAAATAAATAAATAAATGTATTTGGAATGGATTAATTCATTCCAGAGGCCAGAATACAGACAAAAATAACTAGGTTTTTTTCTGAGCACATGTGGAATTGTTTTTTGTCTTATGAAGTATCCCATAGGGAATTTTTTATTTGTTTTGTTTTAAGAGTTACCACTGTGGTTTCGTTACAAAACGAAACAAGATGAAATGAAACACTATGCTACCCTGGGACCCAGAGGCACCAAAATCGCAGGGGAGCTTCCTCAAGCTCTTCCCTGCAAGCCCACAAAATTTGGAGAGCTTTGGGAATCAGGGGGATGAGGTATTAGTCCAAAGGGGTTGCCCCTAGGAAAAAAATTCTAATTGGATTCAGAAGCCAAGCTGCAGGTGAGAGATTAACACCACCACAGCTTGGCTTCTGTTCTGAATCCAATTAGAAAGAATTTTTCCTAGAGGGCACCCCCTTTGGACCTTAATAACTTAGCCCTATAACCCCATAACAAAACATTATGTACTCAAAAAGACAGATTGCAGCCAGGTTTTGGCATGGAAATGGCAGGGGAGCTTCCTATAGTGATTCTAGGTAAGTCCCTGAAATTTTGAGAGGTTTGGGGTTCAGGGGAATGAGTTATTAAGCTCCAAAGGGGCTCCAGGTAGTTAATTGAAAGAGTATGTTTGGCACATGACCAGCTTAACCCCAATTATTTGCTGGCATATGGCATTGGGTACACAGACCCGTTAAAATTATGTATGCCAAAATAAAAATTGCAAGCATGTTTCAGTAACGAATCTTCCCTGTAAACCCCGGGTATTTGGAGAAGTTTGAGGCTCGGGGTACTGAGTTATTAAACTTCAAAGGGGGTGCCCCTAGGAAAAAAATCATTCCTAATTGAGCAAGAAGTCGATAATCGCTCACCCATGGGGGCTATTCAGCTTCTTCTCGCTCAATTAGAAATTTTTTTTCCTAGAGGCACCCTCTTTGAGGTTTCATAACTCAGCCCCCTGACCCCCTAAAATCACTCCACTGCCATTTTCTCTAGGAAAATTGTTTCATTCTAGAAGGAAAAAATAGTTTCATTACAAAACAAAACAAAACATGTCCTACCGTTTTGTTTGATAATGAAGTAATACGTTACCTAACAAATGACAAAAGAGTGTTTCATTTTTCATTTTGTGCCCATCTCTAGAAACAGATATTGGAAGCATTAGTCTCCTCTAGTCAAATAGCTGGGAATTTATTGGTTTATCCTATATGACAGTTCCATTTGTGAGCATTTTGCACAATGCTGATTTTTCACCCGGAATAGATAGCTAAGTATGGTTCCTGGGTATATTTTGAAGGGTCTTGCAACAGTTCCCTGTAGTCTGATGGCATAGATGAAGTTTGTTTGTTTGTGTGAAATTATACACACCTGACATTTGCTCACCAGGCATGTCCTCTGGACTGTAGCTACGATTATCATATCCACTACCTCTTGCTGTCTCCAAATTTCCATTGGTTTTCTTCTCTGAAACATTTCTGGAAAATTAAAACATTCCTTACATTTGCTCCCATACCAATTTGAGATCCATCTGTGTGAGAACATTTTAAATTATTCAGCCTTGAAACAGCCAGATACTTTAAATACATTGTTAAGTCCACCAACACCACTGCCTACTGGGTCGCATAAAATTAGCATCAATTGCCTGTGGTAATTTCCCCTTTTATACAACCTGTGAGTGATACCACAACAAAGAATCTGCCCTAGGTGTAGAAATGTCAGAGTCAACAAAAGATGTTTCGATTCCTGAAAGACTCCCTGTGGCAACCTGTCTCAAGCCACTTCAGTCAACAAGAACACTTGTCACCTTGCCTCATTCTCGGAATTTTGCAGGGCATATAAACAAAACTGTGCTTCACTTTTATTATTATTATTATTTATTTTTTTATTTTAAAATGTTATTAACAAAAGGAAAAAGATAGAAGACAAGAGAAACATTAACATAACATAGTGATATACATTGTAAACTTATTTATTAATTAATTTACCCACAATTTAGTCTCCCAATTCCATCCTAAAAATAGGAGTCCAACAATCTAGATTATTTCCTAAAGCATGTTTCTTCTCAATTAAGTCATTCATGTATTTTAGTAAAGGTTTCCAGGTTTCCATGAATTGACCATGCTTTATTTCTCCTTTATATATTCTAATTGTATTAGTCAATTTCTAATGGATCTTCCAAAAATAGAAGCATATTGGCATGAAGGTTTATTTTATTATGCCTGTTTTTAAGCATCAGTTCTTTAATAGTTGCACTTTCTCTTATTTTGGCTGTGAGAGGGTCTATTGTTAATGCGAATAGCATTGGGGACAGAGGATCACCTTGTCTTTTTCCTCTGAAAAGAGTGGACTTATTGGATTCTAACTCCTTAATAGATACTGTGGCTGCTGACTCTATATATAATTCTTTTAACACCTTAATAAATTTTTTACCCATATTCACTTTTTCCAGGAGATCAAACATATAGTGCCATTCCACCCAATCAAAGGCCTTAAGTGCATCTAGTAAAAGCATTCCCATTTCACATTTTTCCTTATTAGCCATATATATAATGTGCAAAACTATGCGGACAGCATCCCACATTTGTCTACCTGACATAAAACCATATTAATCTGGATTAATATTCTCAGTTATAAAAGTACTTGAACTTTGTGCCAATATTGAAGAGAAAATCTTTTGATTCTGATTTTGCAATTTTATTGACCTATAGGAAGAAGGAAACATTTGATCTTTTTCTGGTATCTCTCCCCTTCCACAATTGACTCTGGCATCTCTCCTCCTTTCATAATTGAATTAAATATCTCCAGAAGATATTCAATGAGATTATGGGTTTCTAGATTTCATAAAAATCAGATGTGAATCCATCAGACCCAGGAGATTTCCCTTTCTTAACCTTTTTAATATCTGCTTTTATTTCAGTTATTGTTATTGGGGAGTCAATCTGATCTTTATGCTTCTCTAGAATTTGATTAATTGGTAATGAATTTACAAATGTTCTAGTGTTTATATCAGGTGTTATTTCTGATTTATACAAATTCTTATACAATAACCCCCTGCCTATCGAGGGGGTTAGGGATCCGACCCGACCAGCAATAATTGAAAATTTGTGATATGTGGATTCTGGGTTGGGTGGGACCTGGGGGGCTATATGGGGCCTCCTATACTTACCTGAGGCCTGGTACTGCCCCAAATGGGCCTCCAATGGGCTTCTGGAGCCTGTCAGAGGCCTCAGATGTGCTTTCTGGTGATCCAGAAGTCTTTTCCTGGGCCTCCAACAGGGCGCAGAAGACTGTCAAAGGCCTCAAAGGTGGTTTTCGGCGAAAACCACTTCTACCCTGAAAATCATACAGGGCAGCACCAGGCCTGGTGTAAGTACAGGAGGCCTGAAACAGGTCTATCCACCTTGCTCCAGCTTGTTTCATATGCTGCGGCCCTGCGATATACCGGGACCGCCGTATATGAACCGTGAGAGGGCGGGGGTTACTGTAATATTCCATAAATGTACTAACTATTTGTTTTTGAGTATTTACTATTGCTCCTTCTTTTGTTTTTAGTGAAACAATTGTTCATTTGTTGCCTTCTTTTGAACTGCGTATGATAGCAATTTGGTATTTTTATTCCCATATTCACAGTAGTCTCTTTTTAAATAACTCCAAGCAGTATGGACCCTAACTCTGCTCTAGCTTTTGTTAATTCAATGAGTACCTTATTTGATCCTGATCTTTTATGTTGTTCTGACAACATTTTTATTTTATTTTCCCCTTATTCTTGAGGCTTATTGTTTATCTTTTTTTAATCTAAAAGCTTCCATAATGAATTTTCCCTGTAGATAGGCCTTTAACGTGTCCCAAAGCAGTGCTGGTTTAATTCCTTCTTTATTATTTATATCATAAAATATTTTTATCTCTTTATTTTTTCAATAATTTCTATGTTTAAACATATATTGGAGCTCATTCTCCTGATTCTATGTTTGTTACTAATTTCATTAAGCCAGGACAGTTTTGTTGGCGTATGGTCAGAGGTTATCATTGATGCAATTTGTATTTTATCTAAAAATGGGGCCAAAGTATTCAAGATGAAAAAAATGATCTATTCTTGAATAAGTAGTATACCTATTAGAAAAATATGCAAATTCTCTCATTCAGGAGTTTAAATATCTTCATCCATCCATTAAGCCAAATTTCTTTATTAGTTTCCCAATTTTAATACCCTCACTTTCTAATTTTTGCTGTTGTATCTATTTTACTAAAAATACAATTTGTATCCCCCCCCCAAGAATGATTTCTCCCCATGCAAATTTTCTGACCTCTCTTAGCAAATTCTGTGCTTCACTTGCATCCTTCCCATGCTTGCTCTCCATTTCTTACATGTTTCAGCATACCATAAAAAATCTCTCACAGGTAGAAGATACACTACACAATGTCTTTCGGGCTGTACTAAATCCTCAACCTGATCTCTCTGATAGTAGGATCCATTGCCTATCTGTTTTTCAAAAAAAAAAAAAAAAAAAAAAAAAAAAAAAAAAAAAACCCCAAACCACCTCTGACTTAAGTTGCTTTCATTCTAGATGCAGCTTGTAAAGGGAATACATTTGTACTGTTTGGCAGCATTAGTTCGCTACATTCACAACTAGCAGCAAATAATTACTACTAGCTAAGGAACAGCCTGATCCACCACCCCTTTAAGCTTAAGTATTAGGAGTTAATCTGCTTTATAGGCTTATTCCAGAAACCTGCTGCCCTGGCAAAGGTATCAGCCTTCAGCTGCTTGGTAAACAAAGTAAAAGCACCTTTTGCTGTATTTTTAACCCATATAACTCCTACTCGCAAGTATAGGCTGTGACAACTGCCTGTTTCCTCTGCCAAATATACAAGCAAAAACTGAGCAGGCAGCAAACTGAAACCAGATCCCTCCTTCTAGTGCAAAACCTGAGTATTTTATCAGTGGAAAAGATTAAAGAAGAGTCACAGGTTCTTCCATGCAAATGAATTTTACTGCACCCTCTTCTTTCACGTGCCATTGTTGTGATGTAAAATTGGTTAATGCTACAAATAAGGACAGTGGTAGAACTCTGTTTATGGAATGACCTTCTGAAGGAAAAGTACTGGATCTGCTCTACTGGTCTTTTTAGAGAAATCCAAAAATATTACAAAAAGCTGAGAAGGCTGATCCAAATGAATTCACAAGATTCTTGTCTAACTCAGAATCAACTGGATGATACACTTGTCACCATTCTGCAAAGGTGAGCCTCAAGTGTTATAGAATGTGATTTTCCTCACCTATGTACCTTGTCTGGCATGAATTTTGTAATTCAATCTACAGTTGGAAAGCTGGGATTTGGGCCACAGAAGGAGAGTTTATGTTGTCAGCCATGTCAAATGAGAGTGGCTTTGCTGGATAAAGCTATGGTTCTTATTGGAACTGCCATTTAAATAGGAAGGTTAACTTCTGAAGGGCTAAAGAAAGGGTTACGGATTCCATGTAGAAATAAGTGCTCCTTTTCCACCAGCTTTCTACTGCATAGGGTAAGGCCTCCATGGGAAAAGCTGGCTGGTGTTTTTTTGTTTCGGTTTTTTTTTGGGGGGGGGCAAAAGAACTCCAAAATTTTTATCTAAAAATAAAAATTTCAACTTTGTAATGACATTCAGGCCCTGGGAGTGAGTACCTAGAAATGTGATGGACACTTGCTTAAACACTGTAACACTTTTCTGAGTGAAATCTCAGTGCTTGAATAACTAGGTATATATCTAAAAATATTTTAATTTTGCCATGCCTCTCAGATTTCTAAACGGCTGCAACTTGGATATATTGAAACTCTGCTTATTGTTTCAGAATTTAAAAATAGCATCTATTTGTTTTGATCCATTTTAAAGATGTGAACATTTTGCGATAAAATATTGCATCTGAAATGCCAGTAGTGTACTAAATACAAAACATGGTGCCAAACCAGAGATCCACCTCTCTAGCTTTCATCATTAAAGTTTTCATTGTCTGGTTAAGATTAAACTGAATATGACAATGAGATAAGCAACTGTACTGATTACCTGTCAATCTGAGGTAAATTTAATTTCTTTCCTTTGATGGCAACAGATGGTTTTCCATCCATGTTCCTCAAAGGTGAAGAGAAACATAATCCCTTGCAAACCTTCAACAGTGACACCATTTTAAACCCTTCAGAGTTAACTAACAGGGTTTTAATTAACACGTATGGTCTCTTACATTTTTAAAGCTCTATGGCCCCGTATGTGGTAACATCAAGACAATTAGCTCACATCACTCTGAATGATTAAAACTCATTTGGCTAAGTAGGGAACAAATTTATAACCAAGCATTTTCTTTCAAAAGCTTATTCTCAAATGATTCTTAGAAAAGCAGAGAATGCCATCTCATCTGCCTGCCAGTTGGTATCAATTAACTTTTATCAACCTGTCTCACTTTCAGGTCTGTTTCTATACCACAGAAATTCAATATACCAAGATCTTATGGAACTGACTTGTTGACTGTAATCATTTCCACAGCGCAAAGGAAGAAGCTATTCTGGTGTACAGTGACCCCCTGTGGAATATATTGCAAGTACTTTATAGAAAGACCTGCTACAGACCAAATACTTGCACTGATGGTTCAGTTTGGAAGCAGATTAAAACTCAATTCCCTAAACTTTTCTCCTTCTGTATGGCCATCAAGAGGAATATACCATAATTGTGTCTCATCTTCATTTGTTCTTAACCTTTTCTTGTTCTTTTAAAATACATTAGATGCTAGTCACTTGCTAAGTAGGCAAAACAAACCAAAAACAACGTGTTCTGCTTATATACCGCCCCATAGTGCTTCAAGCCCTCTCTGGGCAGTTTGCAATTTAATTATGCAGGCTGCAGAGGCAAGCTGACTTCCAATGATAGGTTTTGTGTATTTGACTTCCTGAACAAATGTAAAGTACAGTTTATTTTAAAGCTTGTTGCTTACTTCCTCTTCATAGTGACAAGCCAGGAATTTGCTAACACAAAGCTAAATCTTATACTTGTATCTCTTCTTTGCAGTTTGCTCTGTTCAGACTGAAACATAAAATACTGAATAATGGTAAAATGGCATGTGTGCACTGGCCCAGGAAATATATGGGAAATCCAAAGTGTAGGAATCATTAGATAGGTAATTCCCAAAACAGAAAAATCAAAAAGTAATGGTTGAAGCTGTACTTTAAAAATCAAAGAAATTGAGTCCACTGTTCATCTCCCATTCTCATTCAAAAAGTAGACAAACTGATGTACTTAAACCTCCACACCAAAAGCACGGAACACTATAATCCCACTATAGTCAGCTCATTCCTTATTTAATACATTGTCCGTAGTGTTAAAACAGCATGTGGCCAGTCATCCAAAAGGTGTTTTGTTTCCACAGGAACCCTCTTGTTTCAATCAATTTCTAATGGGAATTTAACATTTACATGAAATTGATTCCAATGTCCATTATCAGAGGCTTGCTAAAATCACACAAAGGATTCCAAATCTAAACCTCAAGTATAAAAATGTCCCAAATCTTACAATGCCATTCTTAAATAAAAGAGCTTTTCCTGCCTACCTTATTCTTTTCATGTTATTGGATATTACATCTTGACAGATAATCCAGCACTTTTAGAGCACTTATCAGTCCTAATCATTATATAATGACTCAAAATCACTTCTTAATGTCTGAGCTGTTCTTTCATGTTGTGTATACTCTCATGAAAATTATATAGTGTCTCTAACCACCGTACTGTTATAATGAATTAGAAATTTCCAGGTTATATTAACCATAATAATGTCTGACTCTACTGTTGGTTCTCTTCCCCCCCCCCCAATTTTTTATTTGCCTTTGTCAACTTTTAAATTATAGTCACCATCTATAGATGCTTCAGCTCTCCCCTTTCAAGCCTGGCATCTTCTGGAAGCTTCAACTCTACCTTTGTGCCAGGTAGAACTCCTAGTTCCTTTGAGCTTTTTTAATTAATACATTGCCTTTTATTAATGAGGAGTAATTTATTGAAAGCAAACTGAAAGCCGCTAATTTCCATGTTCCAAAACTTATTATCAAGCACAATTAATCATTTATCAAAGTCACTATTTAGGCAATCCTTATATCTCAGTAATTTTACCTTCCATTGTCTATATGAATATAAGATAAGCTTAAGGTGTTCTACATTGCATCATGAGTCTTTGTGAATTTTTCATATTTCCCCCTCAAAACTTAGTATATACACTAAAAAGATACAAATAATGTCAAAATCACAGTGGCTTGAATTGCCTCTTGAACTTTATACTACTTGAGTAGTTATTATCATTGTTTTCACTTTTTAAATACCACAGGGAATATTACATTTTGGTGGGACATGCTTAACTCTGGAATGTCTATGAAGATTCTCATTCATCCAGATCAGATTATCTGGGAGTTCACAACTGGACTTCTTTTCTTGAGAGACTAAAACATTTTGCTACTTATTTTGCTATACATAATGACCCATAATTAATGGGTGTTGGGAAGGGTTGCATAGGTGGGACTTTCACTCACCCTAAACCATCGACCACCTAATGAGCCTATTCAGGCTATTGCCCACCTACAAACCTATTCAGGCCACTGTCCACCTAATGAGCCTATTCAAGCCATTGTCCAGCATATGAACCTATTCAGACCAGGGTGATATGAAATCAAGGTGAACTATGAAATGGAGGATTCACCATGAACTTTCCTCAGACTGACAAACCTGCTTGGATGCATAGTGAACAATTTTGACAATTTTGACTTGTCTTACCTCGGTACCTCCTTTTGATAGTTTGGTTCTGGAAAAAAATGGAATTTAGAATAGTAAGGAAGCCTGATAACAAATGAGAACACTCTAATTTCTCATAATGCTTATCTTTCAATCCAATTATCAAAGGGAGATTCTAATAAAGCTATTTCTGACAGTCAATCCAAGAGAAAGAGCTACTCTGCTTGTCTGAACCTATTTTCCCCATTGAAATTAAACAGACAAGCCCCATAGGTGTGAAGGACTTCCATTTGGCAACTCATGCTCAAAACATTACATTACACATTTTTGATGTATTGTTTCTCCAGTGGATTCTACTGTAACCAGAATTCCAATTTTGTTCTCTTCATACAGGATAACTAGAGGATTTGATTATATTCAGCTCTGTTGTCCCTCCCACGCACACACATGTACCATGCTGTAACTTCAAGTCAACATCACTACGGGACGTCACCTTAGAAAACTAGCAGACCCTTCCTACTTTCCCAGGTACATGCCGATTTTAGCAGAAGTAGGATTGTAATAGATAGGATTGTGCAGGTTGCTGGGACCTCCAATATGTGATGGTATGGTATAGGAGAATTTCTAGTGGAAGCAAATGGCCTCTCCAAAATGTGGTATATCACAGCTGGTATAACATAACTGCTGTGGTTTGTTTTGTTTTTGATTAATGATTAGACTCTTTGGGAATTTTTAAAGAGGTAGCTATGTTGGTCTGTTTAACAAAAATAGAACACACACACACACACACACACACACACACACACACACACACACACACACACACACACACACACACACACACACACACGTATTGTGATACTGAAAAGAAAACAGGTTCAGTTCAGCATGAGCTTTGTCTGAGGAGCTGAATTCGAATTGATGAAAGTTTGCAAGGAGACAATTCTGTTAGTTTTTATTTCTGTTTTCATCATGTTTGTTCTTGGGTGTATTACTATTGTAAATGGGATGAATGGTAAAGCAATTTCTGAAATGTAATGAGGATGATGAAATATACAATTTCTGTGCATTTTGAAGAGTTAGTCTATTGCGTTACAACTCTTAAGAGAAATGATTTCTCCTGTTATTGTCATAATGGTCAGATTTTATCCTGCAAGAAATTTAACAGCCAATCATAATAAACAATTTAAATGGGAATCTACCCCTTATTTCAGCCTAATCGTCCACCATATATAATTGTAAGGTTTAAGATGCACGGAGAGCTACTAAAAGACAACATACCTTTCCTTCTTTTGCAGCAGCATACAATAAGCAGAATAATAAGGAGCAGAAGGAGCAAGCCAACAACTGGCAACACAACAGCTAAAACTATTGTTCGGACTCGCCCATCTTCATTATTATCAGACTCTACTTGATAAAAATTAATAAATGTTAAGCAGTGCAGCAAATTTACATTTTGAGAATAAAATATGTCTTCCTATGAATTTAATTTTGAAGACATGACAACTGGATATTTTTCCCCAGATGCTGCTGCTGGAAGGACAAGATTATTTAGCCCGAAAAATTCACACCAGCTATAAATTAATTTCCCTTTCACAATTTTTCATTCATCAAACTTAACTTTCTAACGTTCTTTGCATTCAAAGTCTCTCAGTCTGAATTTAGAAAATCACAGTGCACACGAGAAAGGATGAAGGCTAGAAGTAGGGATGGGCATTTCATTTTGAAAACAGTAGTTTACTAAACAAACCACGTGAGTCCAGGTGGTCCTCAGAACCAGCTGATACACGCAGATCCAATTGCTTTACCTTTCTCTGTCTCGAACAGGGTTAAAATCCAATGAGGAAGCATGCTGTGATGTCATCTGTGCTAGATCTGTGATGCTGGCCAGTGAGGAGCTGTGCAGGGACAGGCATCATCCCGTCTCCCTCTCTGATTGGCCAGCACAATTAAGCAGGAAATATGACATTGCAGTGTGCTTCCTCATTAGATTTTAACCCTGCACGAGATGGAGGAAAGGTAAAACAATTGGATCTGTGTGTATCAGCCAGTTCCGGGCACCACCTGGGCTCACGTGGTTTGTTTCATAAACTACTGGTTCCAAAACAAAATGCCCATCCCTAATGCAAACCTAAGTGGCATGAAGGAGCAAGTACCAGATGAAGCGACTATAGACCTAATTTGAATCCAAATTAGAGCGAGGCATAAATTATTATTTTTTAATTTACATGTTTTTTTCAAAGATTGCTAATTTGTCAGTTTATATTTGTATGTATTGATACTGCCAACAAATACAAATTTATGAATGTTGAGTGATTGTTGTTAGTTAATTCATTTGGCTATAAAATGATCTTTACCAAATTGCAGAGGAGCCTCCCCTGTCTTTTTTTCCTACAAGTTTTCCCCTGTCTTTTTTCTACAAGTTTTCCCCAAGTTTGGGGAAGATCGGATTTATGGTTTCCAATTTAGGCACCCCCAAATAGGCCCCCTGGGAAAGTTGCCCCAGGTATGTAGAGAGACCAAACTAGCAGAAAACCTTCCTCTCATTATCCTCTACAATCCCTCCAAGTTTGGTGAAGAAGGTTTCCCGAAGCCAGTTGATAAAGAGCACTTTCCTAAGGGGGCATTTTTGTGGGTGTATAATTCAGATATCTAAAAGCCACTCTTTACCAAACTTGGTGGGGGTTGTAGAGGGAAGGAGAAGAGTCAGAGGAAGCTTCTCTGCAATTTGTTGTCTCTAGGAATGTGGAGGGAACTTTCCCAGGGAGACCTAGTGGGGGGTACATAACTCAGACAGCCAAAACACAAACTTCACCAACCTAGCAGGGCTTGTGGAAGAGAGTTGTGGGAACTTTCCCTGAAAATCTGGTGTCTCTCAGTGTCTTGAGGTCCATTTTACAGCCCAACAAATAATTAAATTGAAAATTGGTAAAAATTCATCAGTTTGTATTCGTTGGGATTATCAATTCATATGAATGCAAATGAATGAACTGGCTATTTTTAAAATGTATTTAGCAATTCTTTTTTTAAATCATGCCCATCTCTAGCTTTTACTCTTCTTCCCAAAAGCAGAAGGAAAGACAACATCTGAAGTATAATAAATGTTCATCCTTTGTATCTGATGAGCATTCATTATGATTATTTTCATGTGGGATTTTTAAAAACAGAGATTTCAGCACTATAGATGAACAGCTATGTAAGTTTGGATGAAATGCAGGAAACATCCTGCCTCATAACTCTGGGCCCTTAATTATTAAAACAGAAAGCAAATCACAGGTTTCCACAATATATGAAATATTAACCCACTTACAGCATTATATATGACTAGTTTATTGTTGCATTAGGTGGTACAATGTCTTCATTTCAGATTAATCATTAAAAGAGCTTTACACAATTCTGCCCTTGCGAACTCATGTGTGTATCTCCAGCTACAAAACCAGCCTGTATAGGCAATATACAATATACAATAGGCAAAACTACCACCAGGAACCGCGCCTTCTCAGTGGCTGGTCCCACTTTGTGGAACCACCTTCCAAGCAACATTAGGACCGTGGGATCCCTCCCAGCGTTCAAGAAGCTAGTAAAAACTTGGCTCTTTATGGCTGCATTCGGTGACCATGGGGGTTGATTTATTCTTGAGCAGTGATTTGAGTTATTATGTCCGCCCGCTTTTTTCCCTGCCATCTTATATTAGTATTATTATCAGTACGATTATTTTGATTGTTCGTTAGCTTTCCTCTATTAATGTAGGGTTTATTGTTTGGTTTGTTTATTTTTATCTTTGGAACTGTTTTGGTTTTTGTGTGTGTGTGTGTTCTGTATTATGGAATTTTTAATATCTCTTAACCGCTTTGAGTTCCTTTTGGAAAAATCCGGTGAGATATCAATATAAAAATAAATAAATAAATAAATAAATATTAAAGCTCCTTATTGGGAACCCATGACTGCACCATTATCTTGTTGTTGCAGTGGTAGTTAATCAAGATGGTGAAATAATACGTTGCACAATTGTCCAGATAGAAGATATTTTCCTCTGAAAGATTCCAGTTTGATGACCACCAATCAAAGAGGGGCAAAAATCTGGGCACTGTGTCTCACAATGCTGTGACTGGGAGACTTGGTTATGGGGTTGAGAGACAAAAGTGTAAGTTAGTTAGTTAGTTAGTTAGTTAGTTAGTTAGTTAGTTAGTTAGTTAGTTAGTTAGTCAGTCAGTCATCAAAGCTAGCTAGTTACTTAAGTCATATAAGGTATATTTAGTGGTAAAAAACATCCTTCAAACCAGAAACTTTAAAGAGTCCCATAGCACACTGGATAAACTGCCGTAATGTTGTCCAACCTCTGCTCACCATCTGAGTTCCATCCCACTGAGCTCAGGTAGCTGGCTTGACTCAATGTTCCATCCATCCAAGATTGATAAATTGAGTGCCCAGCTCACTAGAGAGTGGGACAATATCTAGCCTGGCTAATCATATTGTAAACTACCCAGAGCTTTAGGCATTATGGAGCAATATATACGCAGCACACTTTGTTTTCCCACTTACTCCTGTCTTCTAATGTTGTGCCCAGAGTATGATAGCCTCAGTGTCATCATTTCTGCTTCCAGATGTACTGTAGTTCAGGCTTTATTTGCTCTATGACCCACTTATTGATCTTTCTGGAAATCTAGGGAATCATCAAAGCTCTCTTGCAGCACCATATTTCAAACAAATCATTCTCTCTCTCTCTCTCTCTCTCTCTCTCTCTCTCTCTCTCTCTCTCTCTCTCTCTCTCTCTCTCTCTCTCTCTCTCTCTAACTTTCACATATGTACTTGGTGATCAGGAATACAAGAGTATGGATGATCTTGGCCTTTGTCTCCAGTAACATCCTTACACTTAATGATTATCATTTCTAATTCCTATATTGCTACACTTTCCGATTTCTTGGCTGCAGTCTCCATTTGGTTTGATGACGGAGCCAAATTATATAAAGGTAAGAATTTCAATTTCTTTATTATCAGCATTGAAGCTGTGAAGTTCTTCTGTAGTGATGATTTTGGTTTTCTTAATGTTCAACTGCAGTCCTGCTTTGCACTTTGTTCTTTCACTTTCATCAAAAGTTGTTCTAAAGTCCTCTTCATGGAAGCAAAAATTAATGTTGGTGAGAGAGGCTGAGCCTGTCAAGAGAAGCTAAGAACAAGGCATGGACTCATAGTAGGGTCACTCAAGGCAGAATGTTCACAGCTTAGGCACCAGAATACCATGCTGCCATATTCATCAGGAGTAACAGATGTATCAGAAGAAGGAAATGAATAGTTCAATGGTGTTGGGGTGGGGAGAAACTTTTGGAGGGAAGCTATTGGGCATTGGCTGTAGTTAAAGATTACACAGGCAAGGGATCTTCCACAGACAATGGTGGTGCCACTCAAGCTAGCATTTTTAGTAATGCACACAAGGCAATGGCCTTTTTAAAAAAGCCAATCAGCTGGCATGTGGGGCTTGGGGAGGGAAAAATGTTTTTTTAAAAAGCCAGGGACTTTTAAAAAAACTTTTCCCCCTCCCTCAAGTCCCGCAGGCCAGCTGATCAGCGCTGGGGTGGAGAAAAAATCTTTTCCCCCACCCTGGTGCTAATCAGCTGGCTGGCAGGGCTTGGGGAAGGATTTTTTTAAAAAAAAGCCCAAGGCTTTTTAAAAAACATTTTCCCGCCCCCAACCCCCACCAGCTGATCTGCGCCCCCCCACCCTAGCACTAATCAGCTGTCCTGCGGGGCTTGGGGGAGGGAGGAAAGTTTTTTTTTAAAGCCCATGGTTTTCTAAAAAACCTTTTTTCCCCTCCTCCAAGCACATGTGAGTGGCTTACAGACAGAACAAAACGGTTCATTTCAACAACAAAAAACCATTTTGTTTTGTCTGTAATGAAATGCTGCTTCCTCGTTTCATTTCATTTTGTTTCATTTTATTACGTAATGACAGGACGAAACAGCATTTCATTTTTCGTTTTGTGCCCATCCCTAATTGCAAATATCTAGCTTTAAAGAAAAGCTGAAGAAAAGCACTAAAAGAATCCAAGTGCCAAAATATAACTTAAACAACATTTCTAATGGGTTTAAATTCCACACAGAGAATATACTTGCATTATTAATTCAACTGACTATGAACAAGAAGACTGAAACCAGCTATCTTATTAGGGAAGAACAAAATTAACAATCCTATACAGTGGTCCCCTGCCCATTCACAGTTCATATACTGTGGTCCCGCTATATCATGGGACAGCAGTATATGAAAAAAGGCCCCCTGGGGTAAGGGGAGAAGGCCTGTTTCAGGCCTCCCTTACTTACCACAGGACTGGTGCTGCCCCAAATGGGCCTGTGAGGGCCTTCCCCGGCCTTCAGGAGGCCCCCAAAGTGCGTCCCTGTGAACCAGAAGTCAGTTCCAGCTTGCAAAAAATCATTTCTGAGCTGAAGGCCTTCCGGTTCACAGTGAGGCCCTTTTGGGACCTCCAGAAGGCCTGGCAAGGCCCTCACAGGCTCATTCAGGATGGGGGTAAGTACAAGAGTCCCCAACTAGGTGCCCCAGGACTGACCCAACCTGCATCTGCATATCACAGATTTTCAATTAACGCAGGTCAGGATGGGTCCCTAACCCCCGTGACAGGCAGGGGGTCATTGTAGTAATGAAAGAAAGATCTAGACTGATGATGGGGGAAAACACCTAAAGTTGCTAAGGACAAATGAGAAACAAGAGTAAAGGGTGCAAGAAATAGGATCAGAATCCTGAATGTAGCAAAGGGCTACATGTATTATAAGGGCCAGTGTAAAGAAAAAGAAGAGAATGAAAAAAGAGGGAAAATCAACACATTTATTCCAGAAGATTCAAGAAATCAAAGGGAAAAAATGAGACTAGATTAAAAATGCTGAATGTTCTACAGAGAAGCACACTTTCTGACCTGGAGAAATTAAAGAGAAGTTGAAAACAATATACTGAAGATCTATGTAGAAGAAATAAAAGGGTGGTAAATTCCTTTTAAGAAAAATATTTTGATGAAGAACCTCCAGTTCTAGAAACTGAAGTGAAACTTCCTCCAAAAGCACTAAGGAAAAATAAATTATCAGGGTTAGATGAGATACTGATGCAGGAGGCTAGACCCAATGACCTTATAGGTACCTTCCAACTTCATGATTCTATGATTCCATTAAAAAAAAAAACATTTTCTGTTACTGCTCAAACATGAAAATGTGGATATGGCCTTATGGCCTCATTTAGGAACTGGACATAGGTGTATTGTTTACAATAATTTCATGAATCACAAAAAGAGCCCTGGGTGAGTATAACAGAAGAAACACCTTTGTGAAGGTAGGGTAAATATGGATTTCAACAGTTAAGTTTGATTTTTCAAGGTGCGATTAATCTACTCTCAGGCATCTGTAATTCTGTACTATAGAAAATATTTTTCTTAACGTGGAGAATGAATATAGCATAAGTTTGGGTGCAGCAAAAACACCTTGAAAATTGATGGGCTCCTTTTGTCAGTTGAAGGCTTTTGAGCCTTTTATCTTTCAAAAACTGCTGGTATAGTTTCCTCCACCACCACCACCCCCAACATCCTCCGTGCTTCACAAACATCTGCCCCAAAGGTGGTCCATCCAGAACAGTGTGGCAAGTGATGGGGTCGGGAATGGATGGGAAGAAATCTAGAAAGTTGTCTATGTCTACCATTGCTCCAACCAAGGTCTTCTGAGATGAACCTTGTGAAGGTTCATCTCTTTTCCTGTGCATGAAATGAAAACTCTACATTCATCTAATAGACTGCTGTGACACTTTATTTGCCATCTTTACTCTTTGTCACCAAATGAGCTGTGGGTTCACCTTCTTCTCTAGCACACCGATGAGTCTGTTCAGATACCCATCAGAGACAAATGTTTGTACCATTACTTTCAGAGCAATCTAAAGCTATGCTCTGTGCCTTTTGTGCCTGGATATTAGATTGGATAAAACAATTAAAATATTTTCAAACTGATACATGGTCGAGGATAAGATACTCACTTACTTGGAGGAGGTTCAATGACAGTAATGACAGTAATGTTTGCACTTGCATTCTGAGGTTTAGAAAGTGCATCTATGGTGGCTAAGCAAGTCACAGTGACATTGGTCATTGGTGTCAGGGTAAGGATACTTTCTTCATTGTATAAGCCATTTGATCCTTGACTTGGGTAGGTGATGTACATTGAATCATTTATTAAGATATTACTTCCTGTCCAGGAAATTTGTGGAGCAGGGGCCCATCCAAGAGCTTCGCAAGTTACTTCAACTGTTTGGTTCTTTCTTACTGTGACGTTGCTAGTATTGATAGTCAAAGATCCATTAACTGTTTAGGAAACAAAGATGGCATTCTTTTTTCAAAATGTTTAGTTTGAATTTTTCAAATGATCATTTATTTTTCTTTCACTGATTTGTAATCTGGTTTTGGTTTATACAATAGTACCAAAAAGAGCCTATCTCTCCGCACACACACCCGATGAATTTTAGCATTAAGGAAATAATATCTGAAAACACTTTAAGAGAGAATTGATGCTATGTAATTTGTTCTTTATTATGTTGTACACCACCCAGAGTAGCCAATAAGTTAGATGGAATGGAATATAAGTCAAATAAATAAATAAATAAATAAAATGTGTTGATATGTGTCTTTGGGCTTCAATTTCATGAATATACAAGGCCTTTTAGGTGAACTTTTTTTTCCTCCCCTGGAGAAATTTATGAAGTCATGAGAAAAAGAGTTTGCCTTTCCAAATTTATTTTCCAAACTATAGTTATTGACAGCGCTGTCACAAAGAGTCCTGCTGTAGAGATCAAGTACATTGCAATGCAGTACAGTATCTAACAATCACAGGAACTTTTTTGAGGGGGGGGGAGTTGCAAGTAGCTTCCCTTTTTAAAATAGCAGGAATGTTGTTGTTGTTCAGTCGTTCAGTCGTGTCCGATTCTTCGTGACCCCATGGACCAGAGCTCGCCAGGCCTTCCTATCCTCCACTGCTTCCCGGAGTTTTGTCAAATTCATTTTGGTTGCATCGATGACACTGTCCAACCATCTCATTCTCTAGGGACCTCTTTTCCTTTTGCCTTCGATTTTTCCCAGCATCAGGGACTTTTCCAGGGAGTCCTCTCTTCTCATGAGGTGGCCAAAGTACTGGAGCCTCAGCTTCAAAATCTGTCCTTCCAGTGAACATTCGGGGTTGATTTCTTTCAGAATGGATAGGTTTGATCTCTTTGCAGTCCAGGGGACTCTCAAGACCACAGCACCACAGCTCAAAAGCATCAATTCTGCGGCGATCAGCCTTCTTTATAGTCCAGCTCACTTCCATACATCACTACTGGAAAAACCATAGCTTTAACCATCCTGACCTTAGTTGGCAAACTGATGTCTCTGCTCTTTAGTATGCTATCTAGGTTTGCCATTGCTTTCCTCCCAAGAAGCAGGCGTCTTTTTATTTCATTGCTGCAAGGCCATCTGAAGTGATCAAGAGCCCAAGAAAATAAACTCTGTCATTGCCTCCATTTCTTCCCCTTCTATTTGCCAGGAGGTGATGGGACCAGTGGCCATGATCTTATGTTTTTTGATGTTGAGCTTCAGCCCATTTTTTTCACTCTCCTCTTTCACCCTCATTAAGAGGTTCTTTAATTCTTCCTCACTCTCTGCTATTAAGTAGTATCATCTGCGTATCTGAGGTTGTTGATATTTCGTTAACAATCTTAATTTAGACTGTGATTCATCCAGACCGGCCTTTCTCATGATGAACTCTGCATATAAGTTAAATAGGCAAGGTGACAGTATACAGCCTTTAGGGACACTCCTTTCCCAATTCTAAACCAGTCAGTTGTTCCATATCCAGTTCTGACGGTTGCTGCTTGTCCCACATATAGATTTCTTAGGAGACAGATAAGGTGGTCAGGCACTCCCATTTCTTTAAGGACTTGCCATAGTTTGTTGTTTAACACGAAGGCAGATAGTTTGAAGTAGATGTTTTTCTGGAACTCTCTGGCTTTCTCCATAATCCAGCGCATGTTGCGATTTGATCTCTAGTTCCTCTGCCACCCTCGAAATCCAGCTTGAAGTTCTGGAAGTTCTCTTTCCACATACTGCTGAAGCCTGCCTTGTAGAACTTTTGAGCATAACCTTGCTAGCATGTGAAATGAGTGCAATTGTGCGATAGTTGGAGCATTCTGGCATTTCCTTTCTTTGGGATTGGGATGTAGACCGATCTTTCCAGTCCTCTGGCCACTGCTGGGTTTTCCAAATTTGCTGGCATATCTTATGCAGCACCTTTACAGCATCCTCTTTTAAGATTTTAAAGAGTTCAATTGGAACCGTCACCTCCACTGGCCTTGTTGTTTGCAATGCTTTCTAAGGCCCACTTGACTTCACTTTCCAGGATGTCTGGCTCCAAGTCAGCAATTACGCTATCTTGGTGATCAGGGACATCCAGATCTTTCCGATATAATTCTTCTGTATATTCTTGCCATCTCTTCTTGATCTCTTCTGCTTCAGTTAGGTCCCTACCATTTTTGTCCTTTATCATATCCATCGAGTCACGAAATACCCCTTTAATATCTCCAATTTTCTTGAACAGATCTCTGGTTTTTCCTTTTCTGTTGTTTTCCTCTATTTCTTTGCACTGTTCATTCAAGAAGGCCGCCCTGTCTCTCCTTGCTATTCTTTGGAAGTCTGCATTCAATTTTCTGTATCTTTCCCTTTCTCCCTTGCATTTTGCATCCCTTCTCTCCTCCGCTATTTGTAGGGCCTCGTTGGACAACCACTTTGCTTTCTTGCATTTTCTTTTCTTTGGAATATTTTTCATTGCAGCCTCCTGTACAATGTTACAAGCCTCCATCCATAATTCTTCAGGTGTTCTGTCCACCAAATCTAGTTCCTGGAATCTATTCTTCACTTCCACTGTGTATTCATATGGGATTTGACTTAGGTTATACCTAACTGGCCCAGTGATCTTCCCTACTTTCTTCAGTTTAAGTTTGAATTTTGAAATAAGAAGCTGATGATCTGAGCCACAGTCAGCACCAGGTCTTGTTTTTGCTGACTGTATAGAGCTCCTCCATCTTTGGCTGCAGAGAACATAGTCAATCTGATTCGGCATTGTCCATCTGGTGATGTCCATGTGTAGAGAATATTTTTGTGTTGTTGGAAAAGAGTGTTTGCAATGACCAGCTTGTTCTCTTGACAAAACTCAATTACCCTTTGCCCTGCTTCATTTGGAACTCCAAGGCCAAACTTGCCAGTTATTCCTTTTATCACTTGACTCCCTACTTTAGCATTCCAAAATGATGAGAAGAACATCTTTCTTTGGTGTCAGTTCTAGAAGTTCTTGTAAGTCTTCGTAAAATTGGTCAATCTCAGACTCTTCAGCACCAGTAGTTGGTGCATAAACTTGGATTGCTGTGATGTTCAAAGGGCTGCCTTGGAATCGTACCGAGATCATTCTATCATTTTTTAGGTTGTATCCCAGCACTGCTTTTCTCACTCTATTGTTGACTATGAAGGCTACTCCATTTCTTCTATGGGATTCTTGCCCACAGTAGTAGATGTGATAGTCATCTGAACTGAATTCACCCATTCCTGTCCATTTAAGTTCACTGATGCCCAGGATGTCAATGTTTATTCTTTCCATCTCACGTTTGACCACATCCAGCTTACCCTGGTTCATAGATCTCACATTCCAGGTTCCTATGCAGTATATTTCTTTGCAACATTGGACTTTCCTTTCTCTTCCAGGCACGTCTGCAGCTGAGCGTCCTTTCGGCTTTGGCCCAGCCACTTCATTAGCTCTGGAGCTACTTGTACTTGTCCTCTGCTCTTCCTCAGTAGCATGTTGGACACCTTCCGACCTGAGGGGCTCGTCTTCCAGCGTCATACCTTTTAGCCTTTTGTTTCTGACCATGGGATGTTCTTGGCAGGGATACCGGGGTGGCTTGCCAGTTCCTACCCCAGGAAGTCTTATTACAGGCCTCATTGTCACCAGTGTAATTAGCCTTACAATGATGAAAGCACAGTTCAGCCTGTTTTATTTTGTAGCCTCACTGATCAATTGGGACACAAAAGTAGAAATGTGCCCCATTTATAAGATATTCCTGACTGAGGCTCATAGCAGGAATAGAATGCAGTAAAAGTGGCCTCCACTACCAATGTGAGAGTGGACCAGCATACGGAAGACATGACTATGCCCCACCAAAGGCAAAAATTGCCACTGAGAAAACAAGATATTTTAGGGACAGAACCAGCAGTGTAGGCTTCATCCACACTATCACATCTTCTGTCTAACGATTCACCTCTTCAAGCACTCATTGGCTAACCCTAGACAGAATCTGATTGGTTACAATGTTCTATTATGTAAATAGGACATCGCAAAATCATTCTTACACAATTACATACTGCATTTAAAAGCTCTTCTGTTTTCAAAAGAGGAGCCCAAACTGACTCCTCTTCCAGTCTGAAACAAAGGTTGGACCAATTGGGGAGGGTGGATTTGTGAAAATCCTGCTACTTTGGCAAGGCAGGTGGTGATGGTAGAATGGGAACATCCGCATCTTTCATCCTACCTGTCATAAATCGGTAGGACTTTCTGTGAAATGGGGATGTGTCCTCATAGGCCTTCCTGTGGCTTCACTTAGGATTAATACGGGTGGTACTAGAGCAACATATATAAAACTGCCAAAATGTGAAATGTAGTCCTGTTACATGAGGTTAACCTAATTGATGTTAGACTGTTGCAGCAGAACGAGTCTTAGGGCAACATAAAAACTAATGGTCAAACTTGGCAATATGGTTGGAAGATATTTAGGGACAATGTTCCATCATGGGGTGAAAGACATCTGCTTCTCAGTGCTCTCCTATCTACTTATGCATTTTAGAGATCAGCACCAACCACTGTTTTGGTGATTTGTCCCAGTTCATTTAACACGAAAACAGATGTTTGAGAGTTCAGCACCCAGTCCCAACTGATGGGCACCTATTCAGGTGTTGCTTGGAGATGGGGCGGGGAAACACCAAGTAGGTGTCCACTGGAAGAGGTGGAGTGCCAAACCACAAAAAAAGTTGTAGTGGTAAACGAACTGGGACGGAATACTGAGCTGGCGGTTCATGCTTATCTATCTATCTATCTATCTATCTATCTATCTATCTATCTATCTATCTATCTATCTATCTATCTATCTATCTATCTATCTATTTACCGTGACTCCCCCCGCATATCACAGGGGTTAGGGACCCAACCTGACCCGTGATAATTGAAAAGCCACGATATGAGGATGCAGGTCAGGTTGGGCCTGGGGCGCCTAGCTGGGTGCTCTTTTACTTACCTCCAGCCTGGTGCTGCCCTGAACGGGTCTGCAGGACTTTCCTGGGCCTATTGGACCCCCAAAAAGGGCCTACCTGCAAACCGGAAGTCACTTCCGAGTCACCAAAAATCATTTCTGAGGCCTCCAACAGGTCTAGAAAGGCCCTCCAGAAGGCCAGGGAAGGCCCTCACAAGTCTGTTCGGGGCAGCGCCAGTCCTGGGGTAAAAAAGGGAGGCCTGAAACAGGCCTTTCCCCTGTTACCCCAGGGGGCCTTTTTTCATATACAGTGGTACCTCGACTTACAAATTTAATCCGTTCTGAATGAATGCTCTTAAGTCAAACTACTTTTAAGTCGGGGTATCTATCTTAAAAATTGAAAAAATAAGTTACAAAATAAAAAATTGTTAAGTCGAGCAGACCATATCTAATATTTGTAAGGCGGAAGGTAAAACGCCAACAATTTTCTTCTCTTAAGTCAAATTGCTCTTAAGTCGAGCTGCTCTTAAGTTAGGGTACCACTGTACTGCAGTCCCGCAGTCCCGCCTTCCTGCCTTAGTGGTTAAGCATTACTCTGGGCAGTAAATAAAAGAATATTTTAGTAACAACCAACAAGCAATCAGCCAAGAAAACAATGCAAAATTAATAACACAATCTAACAAGCTATTAAAAACCAAAGGGGAGGGGACATCTGGTAACAATGAAATACAGGTCTGTATGTGTCAAAATATAGGTCTGTATATGTCTGTATGTGTATATAAGTCTGTTGGTGTATGAAATAGTCAATTTGACCGTACTGGAATATACACAACTGTGCCCAGTTGAACTTGATGAAATATAATTAAAATATAATATAATAAATATAATAATAAATATGATTGGTTGATGTACATATATAAGTCCCATGGTCTGTATAATATTTCTCTGTATGTCTATATCATCATAAGGCTAGTCACTCTGTCAGTTTGTTCACCTGTAACTTTGGGCGTTTATACATGACCCCTAAGCTCCGCCGCAAATGGCTGCAAGGTCCGGACCTTTAAAATGTTTACCCACCAGCTCTGGACTTTGCAGACAATTAAGTGCAACCCCGCCCACTTAGCGTGACGAAACAGCAGTTTTCTTGTACCTGCTTTTTGGATGTGACAAATTTTTGATCCGGTGTAAGGATAGTGAGTGCGGGGCTCTCCTGGCTTCTGTTTGTTCTTTTTTTGCGCCCCGCTCCTTTAAGAGATCTGAATGCTGCCCAGAACAAAACGGAGGCATGCTTTTCTTTCTTTTTTCTCCCTCCCTTGGGCAGCCAGAAACCAGGAAGTGCGGAGGGGGTGGGGACAGAGGAAGAGCGAGGAACCCCTAAGATCTCTGGTCCGAATTTAAGTGGCCAGCGGATCTTAGGGGTCATGTAAAAAGGCCCTATATTGTAAATAGAATACTGCACAAAGACTTCCACATGTGAATCTGGATTCTTCATGTGTGCTGTAAGTTAATTCTGGACAACAGAAAGGAGTCTCGCTGCTGATGGTGACACAGAGGTTATTATTGGAAAAGGATCCTCACAATCCTGCCAGCAGAAGAATATTCCTGAAGTCTTCTTTATAAAGTTCTGCCATAAACAATTCTATGTCTTACAGTGTGACTGCTCTACTGACAGACAAACAGAGGCTTACTTGGCAAGTCTGATTGCCCAGACACACACCTCTGGTGAAATTGCATTGTTGAAACAAATCCAAATTAACTACAACAGGTACACATTTCCCCACTATTACTGTTGGTTGTTATTGTTTGGTGCTGAAGAAAAGTGGGTTTGACCAGGATTGCTATCCATAATTATTTCTAAATAATAAGAGAGACTAGTGCTCTCATGGAAAGCTTCTAATCAGAGTTCTTTCCAATGGAGATGCACCCAATGCTAATTTACTTTTGGAAATCAGCCTCGTTTCACAACAATTATTTCAATGTTTGTTTGTTTGTTTTTTTTGTTTTTGCATTTGCATACTACGACCAATTTTCCCCAAAGGGGACTCTGGGAGGTTTACATAAAGCACCATAATAAAGAACAACAAATAAGAATAAAACTAAAATAACAATAATGCAAGAAAACGAGACAAACAGCTACGCAGCAAGAGGCATAACACACTGAACAAAACAGGCAACAAACACAGGGGAAAACAGAAACACACCTTAATGATTGCCAAAATCATCCCTGAAAAGCCAAGTTTTAATGGCCTTTTTAAAGGACGCCAAGGATTGGACCTGGCGTATCTCACTTGGCAGTTTGTTCCAGGAAGCCGGACCAGCCACAGAGAAGGCCCAGTTAAGTTTTGCCACCCTACAGGCCTCCCTGGGGGTGACTACTCAGACCAAGAAAGCTGTGGAAGTTGGCTGGGCCAGCTCTGATTTCTGGGAAATACGCTCTGCCAGATATTCAGGTCCCAAGCCATGGAGGGTTTTGTAATCCAAAACCAACACCTTGAACCTAATTCGGGAAGCAATGGGTAGCCAATGTAGGTGAGCCAGAATTGGGGTGATGCAGTTATATTTGCCCACACCAACCACCAATCTGGCTGCCGCATTCTGCACCCGCTGCAGTTGCCAAAGAAGTGTCAAGGGAAGCCCCATGGAGAGAGCACTGCAATAATCTATTCTCGACATGACCAGCGTGTGCACAGCCATTCCCATCAAGGTGTGGGCAAATCTGGGCAATAAGCCTAAGGTGGTAAAAGGCCAACCTGGACACGGCAGCCACCTGGGACTCCAGGAACAACGCTGGATCCAGGACAATGCCCAGACTTCTCACTCCTTCCACCAGCTGGAGGACAGTCCCATCCAGACTGGGGAGAGGGCCACTGTACCCATCTGGGGCACCCCCAAAGAACAGAACCTCAGTCTTCTCGGGATTACGTTTGAGACTGTTGGTCCTGGTCCAATCTAGAACAGCATCCAGGCAGCGGTCAAGGGTTTGGACAGCCTCCACTACAGAGATGGAAAAGGAGGGATAGAGCTGTGTATCATCAGCGTACTGGTGACAGCAGGCTCCAAAACTCTGGAAAGATTTTAAATTCTTTAAAGAATTTGTGGTGGTGGCAGTGTGCTGAAAATTGCTTTTATTTTATTTTGTTGGTGGATTAACACTGAAATATTCTTACCAAAGTAGCTCTTTCTATGTGAATTTCACTAACATGTAGAAAGGGAAACAAGGGAACAATTACCTCTATTAGTAGGTAATTGGTGTTTTTTGTTTTTATCTTTGGTATTTTTTAGTAGAAAGTTGGGGGTTTTAACATTCTTTTTTATGCTGCTGGTACTAATTCAAGCATTGAATGGGGAAAATACTAATATCAACATGTACAATGGGACACATGCAGAGGAACAAATACTCCACTGGATAAACCTGAAGCTAAATGATAAGTAATTTATGCCAGAATACAATTTAAGATAATGTCTAGTTCAGTCATTATGTGTGAGTATCTAGCTAGAAAGGACAGGGATATCTCATTCATTTACTGGTTTCTCTTGTTTTGTAACCCTTTGGCCCCAGTGTTTACATTTCCCTCTCTACTACTGTTGGCTCTGACTAGGTACAATGCACTTTACATTCAAAAATGTCATATTTTTATTTGGGGAACAGGAGAGAGAGACAGAGAGAGAATACCTCTAGACAGGTGTTCTGTTCTGATGGGTAGTGACTTCTGTTCAACCTTAGAGTGCTATTCTGAAGGTTGGTGGTGCCACTTGTCTCCTTCTCAAACCTTTCTCATGTTCCTCAAAAAACTAGCTTTCTTCCTTTTGTTCTCTAGACTGAAAGGGGCAGCCACGGCCCATGACATCTCCAACTAAGCTAGCTAGAATGACAACATCTCTCACTTTTCCTCTCTTGAGTGAAATTCTTTAACAAGCACAATCTGCCTTATTTCCTTAAAATAGTATGGAGGTGATTCTTTTACAAAGAAGGAAGTGTGCTCCAGTAATCATTCTGAGTTTTAAAGGGCTGGATCGAAGGCAGCATTGCTTCTATCCTGCTGTTTTGCTCACTCTGTAACAATTATATGGGTGTGTCTTTGTATTATATGGCCCACCAAAGAGTGATTTCATATCTTTACAAAGGTGATCTCTACCCTACAAAAGCTTATACCAAAAGGAATGATAGGTTTTGAAGCACGTAACAAGACTTTTTAAAGTTATGAGAAAAGGAAGCATGGAAGAAAGCATAAATAATTCACAGTGGCCAAAATCCTTTCATGTTTCTCTTCTGGTGTAAAGCAATCGAGCTAAAACTAAAATTAAGAAGTCAGGGTAAATATTTCCTATTTAGCATCAAGTCACATGACTCAGTGTGTAACAGCAGAAGCCTATGCTAACTTCACCACGTAAATTTATGCAAATGCTGTGAAACCAGTGGGCATAACTAGTAGGACTATGGCCAGTTAATATGGATTAATTTTGTAATCAAACCAAATAATTTAATGCACACACAAAAAAATGAATGGTCAGATAAATGTATACATACCTTGAACAGTGAGAAATGCATACATATCATCATTGTTACCTTGGATGCTACATTTTATTTGTCCAGAATTGCTCATTTGGACATTTGAGATTGTCAGCTCTGAAGTAAACATGGTGTCAAGTGAATAATTTTTTTGGCTGTATCCTGGATGTGCATATGTTATTCCATCTCTCAGTAGAGTCAACCTAGGGTTTCCATTAAAAAGCCATATCAAAACATCCCATCCTGGTGACACTGTACAGTTAAAGTGGGCTGCTGAACCAGCTAGAATGGTTACATTTTTGGGACCTTCTATGATAGAAGCAGCAAAGCCTGGATCTGAAAAAAAACCCCACAAGAAATGAAACAAATGAAGCAAAACCAGCACAAGTGTTACTAAAGGTGTTTCTAGTTCAGCTTGGTCACACATCATAATAACAGCTATAATATCAACATACCTAGGTCTGAATCAACCTTTGTTAAAAGTATGACTGATACCAGCAACACCCTGAAACTGATTAACCAGCTCAACAGATCAATTTAGTTTGGTGAGCTCATTGCTACCATAAATTAAGGCTAGAGTGTTTGCCAAGCTTAAGAATATCCTTCCATGTCAATGCTGTAGACAAAACATTTTTATTTTTACTTTTATTTTACTTTATTTTATTTTATTTTATTTTATTTTTCCATCACAAATTTGTCCCAAAGAAGACAAGAAGAAAAGGCTGGTTCTCATATAACTGATTCTTCAATAATAACCTAAAGGTAAAGATTTCCCCCGCACATGCGTACTAGTCGTGTCCAACTCTAGGGGCACTGCTCATCTCCGTATTCAAGCCAAAAGAGCCAGTGTTGTGCAAGTCCATGTCCACGTGGCCGGCATGGCTGTAAGGAAACACTGTTTTACCTTCTTGCTTTTTACAGCAGTATCTATTTATCTACTTGCATTTACATGGTTTCAAACTGCTAGGTTGGCAGGAACTGGGGTTATCAGCAGGAGGAGTTCGCTGCGTGGCACCCGGGATTTGAACCGCTGAGCTGCTCACTTTGCAGCCAACAGTTTTCAGAGCCTTAGTCCACTGAACCTAGTCATTATTTAAAAGCCTTTCTAACCTTCTTCTGTCTTCTTTCTAGACAAATGGGCAAACATTCTCCAAGCTTGTTGCCAATATTAAAGGCTATGTAAAACTAAGTAATACTAAGGAGAATATAAGATTAAATAACTTGTAAGCATTCCCTCTAAAGAAGACCAACATTGAATTTAATCAAAGATTTGTGTAGTGTAAATAGACAGAGTTTGGGATCTACTGGCACAGTAGATTACAACAGAACAGCATGGGTTGCTGACTTCCAAGGTTTTCGAAGTGTGATGAAAGACATTTGCTACCTATGCTGAAACCAACTGTTGAGTTCAAGAATAATTGTGTGAAAATTAGAGTATATTTGTGTATAAGATTTGTTTTGATGGAGAGAGTTAGGATTTGTAGTCTGATCATGTGCTTAGAGGCATGCTGTGCTCCAAGTGCATTTGTGTACTTTGTATAAGCTTCTTGAAACACTTCCAGTTTGCCCATCCTGGGTTCCATAAAGAAACAAAGTGGGTGCTCAAAGCCTTCACATCCCCTCATAACAAATCTGGACCTTCTGGTTCAAGGTTGAACAACTGCTGACCTCAACAGATTTTCACCAGCCACTAAAATACCTGTTGGAAAGGAGGGTCTCTTAAGCCATTCACATTGACATACATGGCTCCTTAGGAAGTACTGTCTCTGGCTCAAAGCTTGGAAAATTTGAAAAACGGTGGACTCTAGTTCTCATGGTCCCTCGGAAAGCATCTCCGAGCAGTATTGTGTGTTGCAGTTTGACAGCTGTGCCAAGTCACATGCACCATCACAAGCACTCGGGGTAACCTTTTTCATATTTTTTCTGATTAAACTCACACACCATGATCTGCAAGAGTTAACATTTCAGATTTCTGAGCACAGTTAAGCTGATGGATTAGCAATGACTTTAATAATAAGTTCTCACACAGCCAAACTGGACTTTAAAAGAAATATATAAATAATCATTCGCAGTGATGTGAGTGATTCTTCCACAGCCAAGAATTGCATAACAGCTTAAATACCTTGCTCAAGCCTTGTTTGTACAGCATATGTGGGTAAAACAGCAGAATAATTCCCATGTATGAGAACTGATTCCAGGATGTCAGTAATTTCTTTTCTCTGGGGGGAAGCTTTTGTGCTTGTAGTCTAGTGGAGATAGAACAACATTTTGTGCCAAATTAAAAACTAGCAAGTTTTATTCAGCATGTTTGGACATGCCTAGAAGTCAGTTCTTTAATCTGTTGCGCTTTTCCATTTTTACTCTGAGAAAGGGGGAGAGGTATATGTGGGGGTTTGTGTCTCATTCAGTCAAAATAACATTGCAACAATTTGCACTTTGACACCTTGGCTTTGAGTCATAGAAATGGGGCTTTATCTGCTCTGCTGCCTTCTGCGGCACAATGCCATAGGGTGGCCTTGACCTGTCTAATCCTTTGCCCGTAATAAAGAGGGATTGTTGCTTCTTGTGGAAGGAAGGGTTCTGTGATAGGGAAGGCCACTCCTGAATCAAGCCATAATCCTCCTTTTTCTGAGGTAACAATGGGATAGAATGTCTTTGGTAATATAAAAGAACTTGTCTCTTATCTTTCTATATCACAAAGATGTATTTCAGCAAATACTTGCATGTAGAATTCAAGGGAAGCCCATGCATAAAATCCCATGTTATTAGTGACAGAAATGTTGCCTGCGTAACTATTCAGTTGGGGGGGGGGAACCAGATACCTTCCCACCAGTGCACAACAAGGAAACATCCCTATAGCCAAAATCCTGCTGCTTAGGTCTGCTAACACTGCAGGTTTGACAGCGATAGCAACAGATTGCTGCTCACCAAAGAGTTCCTCCTTCTCTTTCAGGTTGTGTGTAACACAAGCCAGCAGAGCTTGTTGGTTTAGGCAGCATTTCCACTTGCAGTGTTTTGTCTCACTTTCTGGCTTATGTGGTTGCCTATACTGTATTGGTTCTTTGGGGCCAGTGGGTGGAGTCATGGCATCTTCAGTAGGGCACAATATGATGGTTCATAATTATTTTTGGCTTAGGGATGGTAGGATGTGCTTTTATTCCTAGTTCAAAACTACCACAGTTGAACCACTCAGTTCAGGTGGCTTTGTAAACTGAATAAAAACAGGGAGGGATGTTCATCCCAATCTAAGAGACTGGCCAACAGTAAGTGTCTCCGTTCCAGCTCTGCTGTGGCCAAATATAGTTTATCAAGAAGTTGCACTTTTCAGTGAAGTGGAATGAACCCAGCCATTCTTCCTCGGTGGATTTTTGGTCAGCTTCCAGAGGTGCTGTTAGAAGCTCAACTTCCTCCTGTGAAGCAGCAGGGGTGCAGCACTTTGGAATTTCTCAAACTGAACAGAGTTGGGGAAAGGATTGACTGATTGGGACAAGTGAAAATGCAGATCAAGTTGAGCCAATACCTGCAACTGGCATTCAGATACTTGCCTGCCTGCCTGCATAGTAACATGAAGGATTTTGAGCATAGAGCATAGTAAAATAAAGTCCAGATAGCAACTAGTACTCTAATAGAACAGCTTCTCAAAGACCAGGTCTTCTTTTCTTGATAGCTCGACTGCCCAGGCCTTGACATGGTGCAGGCACCCAAGCAACATGGAATGATAATCCTGTTTGTGAAAGCTATTGGGAGTTGGGATTCTTTTTCTTGTTAAATCTGCATCTAGTCACAAAAAGTGCAGTGGTGGGGAAAAGACAATGCCTTTGCCAAAGACCATGGTACCCCCATTTTCAACATTTTGAAATTTAAGTAATGTGGGGATTTTTCTTTGAATTAGCTGGTGGGAAATGTAGCTGGTAACAATGTGAACACCGACAAGCCCAGGATCATTTTGACCTCCAAACCATGGTGTGGCCATTTCTCCCAACGTGCCAAAGACAGCCCTCACAAATCCCAGCTACTTTACCAAAGTGTTCTAGATGAAGGAAGTAATTCTAGAGTCATCTGAATTTGCTGGTGTTTTGGCGAGGCGGGTGATACTAGATAACAGCCAATATCATTTTCTGAAGGCTCCCCCATCTGTCTTCATTTCCCCCCTTTCATGTTGCTAAAGCTTTTTAAACTGTTTATCATTCCAAACAAAGTTATGATGAGGTCCTTAATGCCTCTTGTGTGAATCCTGAACTTTTATTTCATTGCCTATATTTATAAGCCCATTTCCCTGTGATTAAAATCAAGGTGACATACTTGCCTCCTGCTTTGTCTTCGCAGCAGTACTATGAGGTAGATCAGGCAAAGAGAGAGCCACCGCCCTATTGCACACAATGAGTAGTGCGCTTCAGTGTTACTACCATTGAATTCCATGATTTATTGCCACTCTGTAGGCTTTCTCCTCAGACAGGTTTTCCTTACTGATTGCTTATCTGGGGAGGGGTATTTACATTGTATGTTCCACCTTGTTGCTTTGGTTCTGCTTTTGGTGTGGATTTTACTTTGTATCTATTCTTGATGTTGATTTTGTTTAACCTTTATACTTAATTATTTTACTTACTGCTTTTAGCTTTTAAATGTTGTCTTTTAATTATGCAAACCACCTCTAGTCTTTTTTGAGGAGAAAATCAGTGTATCGATACTTTCAATAAATTGGTAAATAAACTTGCCGAGGGAGGGGCCGAGCTATTATTCAAAGCTTTCATATAGAACTGTGACTTTAATGTCTGTGTAATGCCAGAATAAGGGATGTGGTGGCTCAGCGGGCTAGAACCGTGAAACTGTTGTCTTCTGCGAAGTTGGCAGCTCGGTGGTGCAAATCCCACGTGCCACGTAATGGAATGGGCTCCTGCTGTTAACTCCAGCTCCTGCCAAATTAGCGGTTTGAAAGCAGGAAAATGCAAGTAGATAAATAGGTACTGCCATAGAAAAGCAGGAAGGTAACAGTGTTCTGTGCACAGAAATGTGTTCGGCCATTCCGGCCACATGGCCACAGACTTGCTCAACACTGGCTCTTTGGCTTAGAAACGGAGATGAGTGTCCCCCCTAGAGTCAGACACGACTAGCATACATGTGCAGAGCGAACCTGTACCTTAATGCCAGAATATCATTATCATACTTCCTCCTTGCTAAGCTTGGTCCATCAGAAAAGGGCCATACCTGTCAGAAAGATGAAAAACACAGAGCCAGCCCAAAGCATTCCTGGCATCTCTCCATTTAGCATCATTTGTCCCTTGAATCTGAGGGAGAGAAAAAGACATTTGCATACCAACTACATCCACTTTAACAATTCAAAGTTATAATTTGGGGGGGGGAGAGAAGTGTTCAAAGACAATATGCCTGCATATTAGAAGAGGTCACATCTTTTGAGATGCTGAGACATGGAGCTACAAGGCACATCCCTGGCTTATTGTCAGCCTACAGCTTGAGTAGTCACCAGCCCTCAATAGAACGCCCATCCTGCGTCACACACCACAAGTCACACCGAACTGCTGTGTGTGTTTTTCTATAAACATGAATTGTCATATTGTTCAAAACCACGAAAAAAACAAAGAGCCAGTGCTAAGAGGCACTATAGATACAGAAACAAACATCCGGCCTGATCTGCTGTGGCACTCGGAGGCCACAGAAATGGTTTTCAGCGATCTGGAAGTCACTTCCATTTCGCAGGGAGGCCCTTTGGGGCCTCCAGAAGGCCTGTGAAGGCCCTTGCAGGCCCCTTTGGAGCAGCACCAATCCTGGAGTAAGTAAGGGAGGCCTAAAACAGGCCTTTTTTTTTCATATACTGCGGTCCCACAATATAGAGGGACCACAGTATATGAACTGCAAAAGGGCGGGGGACCACTGTACCCCACTGTCATCCAGTCTCGACCAGTCCACTCATGACTAATGTTCTCAATGCCACTGCTCAGTTACATCTCAGGAGGCCTTACATCAAAAAGATTTATACTGTTGTTACAACCATGGCTGTACGTTTTACATGGAATGTACAATAAAAGCCACTGTTTACAAACAACTGGATCTGCTTGGGCAGAGTCTGTCAGTTCAAGGATTTAGAAAGGCATTACTCAGAGGGCACCTGAATAAACAGATCAATAGAATCAGGAAGAAATGATCCGCTACAGGTTAAACCAGAACAGAAGACAGAACTTCCCTTGTCACCTCAGCTCCAGCTTAAAACTACTCAAATATACTGCATAATCAGTAATCCTCTGCACATTCTGTACAATGGCATCTTCTTGACTGATCTTTGTGAGCAAGTCTTGCTTTTTCTTAACATAGTCATCCATTTGATCAGCAACAGGCATCCTAACAAAGTTATTAACTAGGGAACCAGCCCCTATTGCAGACCAAGGCACCAAGGCTGTTCCCTGTAGCCACATTGGAAATACTGTTACAGGGTCCAAAACTGTAGGCCGTAGCATCAAGGGTTTGTAGACCTGCTCATTCATATGCCACTTGTCTGCACAAGGGCCTTTATGCAATTATGTAAGCCAGCAGGATTTAAACCTCTGCCTCTAATCTCAAGGTATTAAGCCTCTGCCTCTAATCTCATCATATTACTCCCTGAGAATTGATGAGGCCTCGAACCGCCAAGTGGAACTTTTCCGGGTGGTTTGAGACCTCACCAATTCTAGTCTGGTAAAGCCTCCTCCTACTGATTTCAGTAGTGAGAACTTTGCAGTCTTTTTTAGATCAAAAATAGAGGCTATCCGGGCCGGCTTCGAATCCGGTTGCACTAGCCCTCCCTCGCCACCCCCTTGTTGCTTCTCCCCCTCGCTCTCCTCAACTGGTTGAGTTTGGGCCTGTTTCTCCTTTGGAGGCCTCCAGGGCAATTGCCCACTGCCGACCCGTGTCCACCCCCTTCGATCCTTGCCCATCATGGCTCATAAAAGCTGCCGGAGGGTCTATGCCCGAATGGGCTTCTGCCATCGCCACGGCCTCCTTCAGCGAGGGGTTTTTTCCCTCCCACCTGAAAGAGATGGTGGTAAAGCCCATTTTGAAAAAAACGGGCTTGGCATCAGACCAATTGGTGAACTATCGTCCGATTGCCAATGTTCCCTTCATGGGCAAGGTAATCAAGAGGGTGGCCGCAGTTCGGATTCAGACATTCTTGGAGGAACAACGGTGCCTTGATCCTTGCCAGTCCGGTTTCAGGCCTGGCCAGGGGACCGAGACAGCTCTGGTCGCACTGCAAGATGACCTAATCTCGGCGGCCGACAGGGGTTGCTCTACCCTGTTGGTTCTCCTGGATTTGTCAGTGGCCTTCGATACCGTCGACCACGGTATCCTACTGGACTGGCTCTCTGAGGTAGGTATCGGAGGCACTGTTCATAGTTGGCTCCGATCCTTCTTGGAGGGTTGGCTGCAGTATGTGCAGCATGGTGGAGAGTTGTCAACCCCATGCTGTTCAACATCTATGTAAGACCGCTGGCTGGGGTCATTCGGAGATTTGGAGTCTGCTATCACCAGTACGCTGATGACACGCAGCTCTATCTCTACTTTTCCACCTCTGCAGTGGAAGCTGTCTGGACCCTCGACCAGTGCCTGGAGGCAGTCATGGCTTGGACCAGGGCCAACAGGCTCAAACTCAATCCCGAGAAGACCGAGATGATGTTCTTCGGGAGTTCCCCGTCTGGTTACGGAGGCCCTCTCCCCAGCTTGGAGGGTGCTTGCCTCCAGCTGGCGGAGAGGGTTTGGAATCTGGGCGTGGTTCTGGATCCAGCACTGGATCCATAGTGGACCATGCTAGGATAGTCTGTTTATGGAAACACTATCCATTTAAATTGATTGGTGCTGTAACAAGGGTAAAGCAAGCAAAGCACTTGAGTGTGCAAAGTGCAAAGAGGTGCAGGAAAAAAGCAGAAAATATGTCCCAAGCGTTCCATGGAATTAGGCACATGTCTGCAGCCCTATTCAGTCACTCTGTACCCATATAAAACCACCACACTTAGAGGGGAGCGTCTAGCTGCTCCTTTCTCCATCTCTGCTTTCTACGGGTGCCTTGCAGAAAATTTCTCAGTGAGAATTTCAACCATTCTTTTTCAGTGTGGAAGGGAAAATATTGTTTCCATGTTACAGTGGTACCTTGTATAAAGGAATTAATTTGTTCCAAATGAAATTATGTTAAGCAAATATTCCTTTATACAAATTTCCCATAGGAATGTCTGTGAAGATTCTCAGTCATCCAGGTGAGTTTATCTGAAAGTTGAGTCATGGCTACTGGACTTCTTTTTTGAGAGATAGAAATGTTTCGCTGTTCATCCAAACAGCTTCATCGGTCTGAATACAGCTAGTGCAAATCCTCCATCTTATAGGCAGCTTTGACCTCTTGTCACCCTGGCCTGAATTAGGCTCATAAGTGGCCTAAATAGGCTCATTAGGGAGACAATCGTACCCTTAGCCTTAAGGTGAGCAATGGCCTAAGGTGCTGAAACCTATCAAGAATGGGTTGTTATCTATGGCCTTGGTGGTGAAGGCTTTTTGATTTGCCTGGGGACTTTGGAAAGCACAGCCTGATAAGTAGCAGATAGATTATGCTGGAGCCCACCACCTCTGTTGAGGGAGGGGTTTTCAATGCTCACATGAATGGCCTCCCTTACTCCTCTTTCAAACCACCTCTCTTCCTTGTCTAATATGTGTACATCCTCATCTTTGAAAGAGTGCTCTTTGTCCTTCAAATGGAGGTGTACTGCTGATTCTGGTCCTGATCTGTTGCCCCTCCTGTGTTGGGCCATCCTTCTGTTTAATGGCTGTTTAGTTTCTCCAATGTAGAGGTCTGAACACTCCTCACTGCATTGGGCCGCATATACTATATCGCTCCTTTTATGGTTTGGTATCGGATCCTTTGGGTGGACAAGTCTCTGCCTTAGTGTGTTAGTGGGTTTGAAATAAACAGGGATGTGGTGTTTGCCAAAAATCATTTTAAGCTTCTCCGACACTCCAGCCATGTAAGGAATGACCAGGTTCTTCCGTCGGGTCTGGGTCTCAGACTGATCCCTTGTTCTTCTGGGATGGCCCACTGCTTTGTTGAAGGCCCACTTTGGATATCCACAGGCCTTAAGTGCTGTCTTCAGGTGCCTGTCTTCCTTCTTCTTGGCTTCTCTGGAGGTGGGGATGCTCTCTGCTCTGTGGCTTAGGGTCCTGATGACTCCTAGTTTGTGCTGTAGTGGATGGTGGGAGTCAAACAGTAAGTATTGATCTGTGTGGGTGGGTTTCCTGTAAACTTCTACTCCCAGGCCATGGTCAGGTCTGATGATGACTGCACAATCCAGGAAAGCCAGCCTGTTGTCTTGGGTGTCTTCCCTAGTGAACCTAATATTAAGGTCCACCGCATTGATGTGGTCTGTAAAGGCCTGTACTTCCTGAGTCTTGATTTTTACCCAGGTATCATCTACATACCTGAACCAGTGGGATGGTGTTGTCCCTGGGAAGGTGTTGAGTGCCTTCTTCTCCAGTTCTTCCATGTATAGGTTTGCAACAATTGGTGACACTGGGGAACCCATGGCACAGCCATGCTTCTGTCTGTAGAAATCCCCTCTGTACATGAAACATGTGGTGCTCAGACACAGGTCCAGGAGCAGGCATATCTGGTCTGGCGACTATCCTAGCCCCACTGGTTGGACTCACGGACCACCACGTACACAATTCAGAGGAGTTTGTTTCTAAAGTCAGGGAGCTGCAACTGGATACAGATGAAACCATGGTATCCTTTGATGTTACATTGCTCTTTACAAGCATCCCCACCACTGATGCCCTAAGAATGGTAAAGAAAAGACTAAGAGAAGACAGCACCCTCACCTCCAGAAGTCGCCTCAACCCAGACCAGACCATGCCATTTTTATGTTGTACAGATTCGCCCCATAGGCTTCCCCTATCGCCAGAATTTTTTACATTGTACAAATTTTATGTTATACAAACTGTTTGTTATACAAGGGTCCACTGTACTTGGTTTAGTTTGAATTTTTAAATCCCCTTCAGTTGTTGACTGCTTTGATACGTTCACCGTGTTCAGAAGGGAGTGTCTGGACTCTCCCCTCTCCATTGTTCTTTACATGACTAGTGACTATTTTGCAAGGGTCCTGCTTGTGTTTTGGTTCTATGGAGAAATCAGGGTTCTTCCTTCCATGTACAACCTACATGTGAGCAGGAATATCTCCACTACATGGTTCTTGCTTTCTATTTGTAGAAAAGCCTAGCTGTACACAAATAAACACTTGCCATTCTGCACCTTATGTGCAGGAAAGGAAACCGAGGAAGATAATTTCATAGGAAAATTTATCCAGTAGGTAAGAGGTGGGCTCTTTCTCGTTGCTTTCTATATGTTTACAATGTGTTGTTAAGTCATATCTTACTCATGGTGCCCTTAATAGGACTTACTTGGTATAGAGAATATTTAAGGAGTGGTTTTGTTTAACTAGTGCCACCACTCCTCTCAGTGAGTGGGGTGGGTGGAGATTTAAGCCCAGGTCTCCTAGTCTGCCATTCTCTCCTCTGCACCACAGTGACTCTATTAGCCATGTGCAGAAAAATACAGGAAAGTCTAGTTCAGGATGAGATTTCACAGATATTCAACTGTATAATCCTTGATGGCTGGCATGAAGGGAAGTATGAACCTGCTTTCTACATTGTGAGGAGCAAGGAGTTCACCATACAAGGTGGGAATCTGTTTTACAAGCAACAAAGTGGTCACCTTTGCAGCCATTGAGCTCAGGTATAATGATAAGGGTGTAGGCTTTATGGCATGGGCACTGAGAACTGATTCTGGAAGACAAGAGTGTCCTAATAGGAATGCCCAGTTTACAGAAGATATGATACAAGTTGAGGTCTGTGATTTAAATGGCAAAGACAACAAAGGGAGACTTTATACCCACATTGTGCCAAGCCAAGTCAAGGGAAAAGTGGGAGTAGATTTGTTTACACAGCTAGAGAAGGCCTTCCTAACTGTAGTAGAGATGGGCACGACCAGGAAAAATTACGTTTCGAGTTGTCGTGTGTCGGAGCCAGCCCGTTTCGGCTCGTTTCCTTTTTTCGTGAAATTTTCCAAAAATTTGTCATTTCATTTGTCGGTTTTTCGTCTGTCGTTAGTACTGGTTTGGGGCGGGCTCCTGGAGGCACCTCTCTGGGGTGGGTGCCTCCTCTGGCCCGGCTACAAAATGGCATGCAATGGTCCACTCCCATGGCCAGCCCATCATTGCTCAGGTGTAAAAAAATAAAAATAAAAATAAAATAAAATAAAATAAAATAAATGGAGACGTTTTGTTGCAAGAAAAACCCACTGCTGCTACTGTAAAAATTCAGGCAGTTTTAAAATAGCTATTTTCGCATGTTTATGTGGTGCTTTGGTGTGTTTTTGGACCACGTGATTTCAAAATAAATATTGCGGTCACCCCATTTTGGATCCCCCGCCCGCACCGCATGGCATGGTGCGAGTTGGCGAGACAATGAGGATGCGCAGCCCAGGAGAGGAGGGGGGAGGCCGTGGACCCCCCCAGAAACCACCCCTCTGGTAGGTGCCCTCACTGAGGCAGGCATATTTTCGCCTGCTTTTTTGGTCGGGAATCGTTTTTTTTTTTTTAAACTTTTTTTCTGTGCTGCACCGCTTGGCGAGTTGCGACTCGACGAGGATGCGCACTTTGCGCAGCCCAGGAGAGAGGGGGGGAGGCCGGGGACCCCCCCCAGAAACCACCCCTCTGGTAGGTGCCCTCAGGCAGGCATATTTTTGCCTCATTTTTGGCTGGGAATCGGGTTTTTTTTATTTTTAAAACTTTTTTCCAGTGCCGCTTGGCATCGCGCGATCGCTGCGATGCCAGGAATGACAACGACAAATCAGACCCAATTTTTCTTTAGTCGGTTCGAGTTCAAGTTCTGGCGGAGTAATTGTCATTACCGTTTCCGTTACGTAACGGAAATGAGAAACGGAAACGGAAACGAGAATTTTGCCAAGTCGTGCCCATCTCTAAACTGTAGGCTACTTCTTCAGCTTCTGGAAAATAGAGCCATGATTGTATACTGTACCAAATTTGAGACAGTAATTAGAAAGCTAAGGAGTCATTTCCCTCTGATGAATATACCTAAGAGTGGACCACAGTTAATGTTAGAACAATTCAGGACATTCCAGACCCAGGTGGAATTGGAGAAACAGTTGCCTCCACTGATTCCCAGGACAAAAGGAAAATTAGCTGTGGAAATTGCTAAGACTATTTTGACGAAAGCCAGTACAGCAATGACTGAAATGGGAATCCAGTATATTATTTGATGGGTCAAAAGATAGAGGTGCTGCTTCAAATGAAGGGCAATTTATAATCAGATGGCTAAAACAGATGACCCAAACCAAAAGGAGTAAGGAAACAGAGACAAGCATATTACCACAAAAGGTCAGCTAAAGTTCTACCCAAATCATGTGTGAATGGGCTGGTTTTGTTGCAGCCAACAGAATGACAGAATTAAGGAGTGGAAAAAAGTCGAGACCCAGAATCATACTGATTCATGTTTGTAATTTAGGATGGTCCCATGCTGAAAAAGAATCAAAGGAACAAGTGGAGCAGCAACCAAGCTATAGCAGACTTAAAACGTAAAGTCAAGAGGCCAAAGATTTCATTCAAGGGCTAGTCCCTGAACCTGCAGACTGCCTAGACTTCTCTGCCTGATGCCTTAAGAGACTGCCTAGCTCAGCTAACTATGGTTAAAGGCATAGATTCCAATCAACACCTGTACAGAGTCATGTCTCTTGGAATAAAGGCAGGTTGACTGTCGCAGAAGCCATGACTGTTTCTAAATCCAAGGCAGTGTGTTTGAGATGTTTTAAACTATACTGTCAGCTGTAACATTGTTTTATTATTTTATTAATTTAAAATATTTAATTGTTTTATTTTATTTATTTTAGAATATTTTTACCCCACCTTTCTGACTTGGAAAAAGGGCCTCGCTTTTATCCTTTAAAAGGACTCAAGGAACCTTAAATGATAAAAAGATAGCATTTAAGCTAACAAGAGAGAAACGATCACACACATGCCGTACTAAAAAAACTGTCAACATAAGCAACAGCAAAACACATTTCAAGCAGTAAAGTATAACAATCCACTTAAAAACACTACTCATGCAGCCAGTTGCTGAGGGAAAGCTTGCTTAAAGAGAAAGGCCTTTGCTTGCTTGTTCTTAATTATTGCTGTTGTTGTCTTTGTATCTATGTGCACGGGTGAGGATAGAAGACAGGAAGAGAAACTTAAGGATAACCCAGAGAGAACGTGCAGAATAAGGGAACAGCTAGTGGGATACTTCTCAGCAACAACAAACAGTACAGTGGCAAACAGCACAGGAGAGATAAGAAGAGTTAGAAGTTGAAAGCAAGCTTATTGAATTATATTAATATTTAATGTGACTGCTGCTTATTGTAGTAATAACAAACTCAGCTAGAAACAACCACCATACTTCCTGCTTTCTGTTTCTTCTTTGACTTTTAAAATTTATCAATCCATAATATTTTAATATGTGAGCTATGACATCATTATCCTAACATTGTTGATCATAGGCTTCTTCCCACTATAGGAGAGTAAACAATTCATCAGGATTAAAATTAGCAACATATGTTGAAAATTGCCTTACCTTTTAACCTGAAGGATGTAATGTCAGAACCCCAGGAAAAGTTGGGATGTCTTTTCTTATCTCTTCTGTACAAACAACTGCTCATATCAGCACACAACCAGTTTATTCTAATTAATTCTCACATTGCTTTTTGTTATAGTTAATCAGGAATATCCTGAAGAAAGCAATCCCACTTTTGGTTTCTGACTGAGCACTCTGTGACTGTTAGCTGTAATATTTTATGTTACGATAAGATAAGGCTTGTCTCTGAAACCAGTGTGTACTTCCCCGATCTGTAATAATTAACACGGACTGCCAAAGCAGGAAGTAAAAGGCAGCTACAAATAGAAATTCAACTCAGCTTTTTACCTCTGAGAGGAAGATGAGGATTGCTGTGAGTTCCAGGCCTCAATATGTGGCATCATCTCTTGGCAATAATAAATTTCCTTCAGTGCAGCATCAACAGGGAAGGAATTGTTCAGAAAAGAGGGTGTTGTGGGAAGTAACAACCTGACCATGAACAAGTGGGAACAGATGCCAGTGCAGGCTCAATAGAAAGGAAATAATATCCTGCCACCCTGGTCTCATCAGTTTCTACTTTTTATTAGGTTAAGCTGTTTGTACATAATACTAAGGGAGGGGGAATAAGGATATGGTGCTATGAGGTCTCATGCAGATACATGAACTTACACCAAAAGCTCAAGTAATGCATAATATATTTATTATGGCCAATTAAAACATCAAAAGTATGTAATGTTTCAGGTTCAACAGAAATTTTTCAAAATGTATGATAAACCCAGAAAACGTTTTCTTTCAGGGTCCAGGATGAAGAAGGAGGATATTCATATCATATTGTTGAAACAGATGGAAGGAATGTATAAATGCAAAGCAGTGGATTTCTAGATATCATTTCTAGTTAGGGTCAAACTTTATGACGTATTAAGCATGAAGTATCTTATATAAAAAGTTGCTATCTTGAGTTGTGAACGAAGCCAAAACACATGTGTGTCTGCAACAGTGTATCTTGTATTTAATGTGCTTTCTTATGTTGTTGATGATTGGAAGGTAAACACAAACGTAACTTGCAGGTCTGATTGCTGAGACACATTGGCCCAAATTCTCTTCTTAGTCACTCTGGTGTAGTGCAGATGGCAAATTGCTCCAAATTAAGAAATCACTGTAGACTTTGTGAGCTGCATCTGGAGTTGTTTGAGTCAGTGTGCAAAAGTCAAAGGTAACCTCTTAACTTGGGCAATTCGCCTCCAAAAGGGGATGACTGCCAAGGGTTTAAGGCAAAAAGGAATTGAGCCGTGTGGCCATCACAAAACACAATTGCAAAAATAGGTTACAGGTGATACCTTCATAGGTCACTATTAAAAATAAAAAAGGAACATTGCAAGCTTTCGAGTGCAGTCCATCACTCTTCTTCAAAGCAGGTCCCAGAAGTTCAGACAGGGTGAAGGATGTTCTTCACCAGGAGGTTACTTTTAAAGTCCTTAGTTAGATGATGTTCTTAAAATCATGACTAGGTGATGTTGTTTTCAGCCAGGAAAGGATTCTTGTTGGAGGCAAGAAGGGCAGTTGTAAAAGGCTGCTTCTTAAGTCACACCCCCATTCTTCAAACAAAGAAACATGGGTCATATATCCCATTATAGAAGGAGGGAGACATAACCGGAGGGGGGAGGAATGCAAAGCAAAGTGTTCTGCTTATATACTGCCCCATACCACTTCAAGTAGTCTCTGGGCAGTTTTATGGTTTAATTACAGTATGCAGGCTACACATACACATATACAGAAGCATTGCTCCAGACCATATTAACAGGTTATAACAAATATGGGTCTCCATCTTCTTGTTGCTTCTCACTCTGTCCAGTAAGCCGGGGAGGCTGGGGATGGCGGTTTCAAATCTTCTCTCCATGAGATTTCCCCACAGCCGGCTCATTCAGGAATGAAATCTGGAAGTAAGTCACTCTGACCTGTGAAGTCACAGATTGACATCTCTGAAAGGGCACAAAAATGTATGTCCTATGAAGGAACTCTCAGGGACTGCTAAATCCTTTTCTATAGTTGCTCGGTCCTGTATAGATTTTGTGATTCAATGAAGGTTAATGGAATGTATAGCCTTTGAGACCTGTCCCACACTGGAATTTGGACATCAGGACAGAGCACCTGCCCTTCTCCAATATAGAAAGCCTGTTTGTGTTGTACAAACAAGAGGTGAACAACTATATTGTTCATAACTCCATCCCTCAAATGGCTGTGCATGGCATTAAGAACAACTTTTCATTTAATGATTTTTATGGCATGGTACGTGGCTATTCTGCACCTGTTATGCAAATATTTACATGCTATAACAAAAATGTTGAATACACCTAGGTTTGTTTCATAAGGTCAAATAAAATGGACTATCAACAGCAGCTGAAGAAGAATATAACATGTGCATTTTGGTGCATGAAGTAGGACATCTTCCATACTGAAATCAGACCTGTGAGAACTTTGCAAAAGTGGTATGCAATAAGATAACATATTCAAAGGGACCTCATAAGAACAGAACCATTTGAACATTTATCCCTCCCTTTTATACCCTTGCCATCTTATGTAGAAGGTGACTATAGCTGAATAGCTGATGGTTTCCACGGGTACTGACAGTGATAATTACCATAATAGCATTCTATTCGCATTGTCATTTTCCTGAAATAAATACACCCGGGTGCCCTATGCAGCTTTGGTGCACAAACAAACCTGAATCTTTTAAAATGGATCTAGAAACTCAGTTTCACCTAAAAGTGCATTCAGCTATACAGCAATTACCTGCTTCAGAAGCATGCCCAAGAGATAAAATTAGTAGCTGATAATTATGACATTTTAGTGTTGTAAGTAGACTCTTCAGAAATGAACAAATCCCTTCCTTCCCTATCAGATGGAAGCATTTCTCTTTCATTTATCATTTCCTAGGCTCAGCTAGTCACTTTTTCCATCCTTGATGTGATGCGCTAAGGGGGCAAGATCACATCATCATATTAGGAGAGCAGAACTGGAAGGAACTTTTTTTAGAACTTCAAGCAAAAAGAAAAGAATTAGACAGCATAGAATTAGACAAAGTTCAGAGAGATTTAATGTATATGAAGAGAAATTATCTTGAATTTAGTAATAAAAACTCTAGATTTTTGGCACGGTTGTGTCAAGCAAAAAAACGCAATAGGTGTGATTAGAGATAAATCAGGAAAGAAGTGTTGCCTGATGAAAGAAAAATTGCAAATATTTCAAAATTTTTATGAAGATTTATATAAGGGAGGTAATGTCTCAAAAGCAGACATAGAAGAGTATGTTAAAGAAATTGTTAAAGAAAAGATACTAGAGACAGACATGAGGGAACTAGAAAAACCAATTCAAGAGGAAAAGATTGGAGCAATTATCGATAAGCTAAAAAATGGTAAAACCCCGGGTTGTGATGGACTAGATTCAGATTTTTATAAATTGTTTAAATCAGTTTTAGTTCCAAGATTAAAAATACTCTTCAATAGAATCTTACAAGGAGACAAAATACCATTATCTTGGAAACATTCATTAACAATTCTCATCCTAAAACCTAACAAGGATGTGATGGACCCTAGTTCATATAGACCTATCTCATTAATAAATCAAGAGGCTAAGATTTTACCGCAATATTAGCGAATAGAATGAATGGGTTTATTACAAAATATATCAAGGAAGATCAAAATGGGTTTCTAAAGGGAAGACGCCTAATTTAACTAGAAGAGTGCTGAATATTATATATGATACAAAAATGAATAAGAAGGCTGGTATTCTATCATTGGATATATTTAAGGCTTTTGATTGTGTGGAATGGCCAACACTAAAAATAGTGATTGAAAATTGGGGGTTTGGAATGAAATTTAGAGGGGTGATAGATCAATTATATTCTGAAAATACATCTGAGATAATAATTAATGATGGGATTTCAGCTCGGATATCTCTAGGCCGAGGTACTAGACAAGGTTGCCCCCTCTCCCCAGTTCTATTTTGTTTAATGATTGAAATGTTTGCGGATAAAATAAGGAATGATAAGTTAATTAGTGGATTAGGTACTGATAGTAAAGTAAAGATTAATTTATTTGCAGATGATTCCTTATTGACAATTAAAAATCCACTAGAGAGTATGGATAGAGTTAAATATCATTTGGAGAAATTTGGGTCAATATCTGGTTTGAGGGTTAACTGGCAGAAATCTCAGGTTATGTTGTTTAATCATAACAAGGAAGAACAAGAAGTGTTTACCCATAACTACGGATGTAAGATAAGTAACTCAATTAAGTATTTAGGTATAGAATTAGTAAAAGACACATGGAAACTAAAGGAATTTAATTATAGTAAACTAAAGAAAGAAATTAAGAATAAAATGTTTGAATATTCAAGTCTAAAACTTTCTTGGTTTGGGAAGATTGCATTGATGAAAATGAAAATTTTACCAAAGTTAATTTTTTTCTTTATGATGCTTCCAATACAGCTAAGTAAGGATGACCTTAAATTTTGGCAATACTTAATTAATAACTACTGTAACCGAGGTAAAAAAAACTAGAATATTTGTATATGGCCCAAAATAAAGGTGGTATAGGTTTACCGAATGTTAAAAATTATTATTTAGCAAATCAAATAAGGTTTATTGGGGATATTGTGTTTAGTCCAGAAAGATTAATATGGTGGAAAATGGAATCATCGGAAATAAATGAGGATATTGAAAAATACTTATTCGGCACTATTAAGAAATCAAAGTTAAATGAGATTAATAACCCCTTTCTTAGATCTATGTTAAATGCATTGTACTTACATAAGAAAAAATTGTGTCCCTCGGACTCACCATTGAGATCTGTAACTGAAATGGAGAATTTCCCTATAAATTTGAAAGTTATCAAAAAAGTATTTAGGGATAAACAAGTGATTAGATTGAAAGACTGGATAGGCAAGATGAGAGGGAAAGTACAAATGAACGAAATTCTCCAAGGTGGGGATATATCTTGGTTTAATTTTATACAGTTAAAGAAATGGACTGATACTTGGATAAAGAAAAATAATAAATGCAGGGAGTACACAAAATATGAACAACTTTTATTGTTGTATGAGGATACTCAGAAGGAAATAGTAGTAAAAGGTATTGTTAGCAAACTATATAAAATTATTTTGGATTTAGATGAAAATAGGGGAGGATCTGGATCGAAATTATTGTGGGGAAAAGATTTTAAAAAAGAAATAAGAGAAGACTGGGCTAAAATGTGGAGAACGAGAATACTTAGATCTATGTCTGTTAGAATAAAGGAAAATTTCTTTAAAATAAGTTTAAGATGGTATTTGATGCCAGTGAAACTGAATAAAATGAATGCAAATTTTTCTAAGCTTTGCTGGAAATGTGATAATGAGATTGGTACCTTTTATCATTTGTGGAGGGGAATGTAAAAAGATATAGAAATTTTGGAAATGTATTTTTAAAGAACTAAGTGACATACTAGAAATGACTATAGAGCCCAAATCTGAAATTGCTTTGTTATCAATAGTTGTGGATCATAGTTATGATGTGAAAACTAAAGAGTTGATTACAAATTTGTTGACATCAGCTAGATTAATAATTGCCAGAAATTGGACATCTAAATATGAACTATGTTTAGAAGAATGGTATAATGAAGTATGGAATATTGCTTTAAATGATAAATTGACTTGTTCTCTCAAGGTTAAAAAAGGAGAGTTAAAAAGAGATATTTTCTATGATATATGGGGTAGATTCATTGAATATGTGCTTGTATGGGATAAGGGTAAGGTTTCCGCGCAACAATCAATTTTGTTCTGGAAGGGAGGATGACGAATGTAAATATGAAGAGTGCTCCTGTTGGTAAAAGGGTGCACTGTTGTTAATGTTTGTCTTCTTTTATGTAATTTGTATATGTTTTTTAAATAAAAAAATAAAAAAGAACATAAGCTGACACCATAAAAAAAGAACTGGAAGGAACTTAACAGATCTTTACATCCCTTATCAGGCACAGTGGGGACTTGAACTCCCAACCTCTGGTTCTGCAGCCAAATACCCAAACCACTGCACTATCCATCAGTTGATGGACATATGTCTGCTCAAATATGTTCCCCATATCTGCACAACTAAATGACAGATTTTTATCCAGAAGTGCTGGACCAAACAGAGTTCTGGACAGAAATGTAGGTGGGTATTAGTGAAGTGTCAAATTTCAGTTCAATTCATTTATTTACGGTCAAGGACCAAAGACATGAATTGTCAAACCTAAGTCATGGTTGATGTGAGCAATTTTCTCCTCAGAGCAAACTTGTCATACAGCAAACTCTGCAGGCCCCCTGAAAGAAATAAAACAGTATTGTACATTTTAATACAATAAAATCAATTTAAACCCTAAACAAAGGAATAATTTCATCTGATCTAAAAATGTCCTGTATAGCTCAGGGGGAGATTAATCATGATGATGCCTGTATCTGATGGAATCTGTGCTTAATCTTGTCTGCTTGAATATCATGGTGTAGGTAAAACAAGTTGAGGAGCCATGTAGCCATCACAAAAAGCAAATACAAAAATGGAACAGGTGATACCTTTAGCTACTAGAAAATTAACAACATCATTGCTGATATTTTGGGGGTGAAACCCCCTTCCTCCGAGCGGTACCAATAGGTTATAACATGGCAAAAGATGGATTTGCCAGGAGTTATTACTTAGAGGTAAGGTCCTTGGCAAGATGGTAAAAAGCCAGGCAGTTTCTTAGTTGAGGCTTGGAGCTTGGATGTTCTTAGGCTGCATCCAAAATGAAGAGGGAGGAGGTGTTTGTATTGTCCCAGTCCTTCCAAAGACATGTCACGGCTCACGTACACACAATCACACCTCTCCTCAGTGTGGTGTAGGTAGAGTAGGACTCACACATCCTTAGGCACTTTGATTTTCTTGACTTTCCAGGCATTCTTCAGCAGTGGACTTCTCCAACATATCCCAATACAACATGATATTACTAGGAGCAACATAATGACTTGTGATTATCTTCCTGTAACGGCAAGGAGAATATGGAACATGACTTGCAAAAAAGGTTGGCTCTGAATGAAGTTTGTCGGGCTGAATTTTCAGTTCAGAAAGGCAGAGACCCACAAAAACATCCTCCAGCTTAAAGAAGGGAACTGCTTTTGAAACAGCATATACTTGACAAGCAACATCGGTGGAGAGTACGTAACCAGTCCCTGAAGCAAATGGAGGGTAAGTGATTCCTGGGTATTCCTCTTTAGTCACATACCACTTGCTGCTTGGGTCCCTTATTGGATGGTCATTCATTCTTAATAATCCTGTAAAGAAGCTAGTGGTTCTGTTTCGTTTCAGAAGAAGTTCTGTCAAGTAATAAGTATTCACAAACATATCAGAATCAGTTTTCATCACAAAGGTAGATTGTGGACAGAATTTATGAATCCATTCAAAGCCCATCAACGTCTTCAACGTTAAATTATAATATGTGTCGAGAAAATCCTTCTGAATGATATCTTTATAAAGTGTGTTTTCGGCGGTGACAGCAATCTGGTCATAGGGTCGCAGCTTCTTTCCTAAGAGAAAATAGGTCACGATCCGTTTGCCCGCGATTATTCTTTCCTTGCCCCATGACTCGCGGATTGCCATCCGGGCTTCCATTTGGCCAAGTCGAGATGTTACCAGTATTACCAGAAAGGGTGTGTCCCTACTGCAGTCTGCCTTAGGCAGTTCCAAAAAGTCTCCAGTCTTCCTCGTGAATATGAAGACGTCTCTTTGACAAAATGAGTAGATGCCACTAGAAATCAACAGGATGGTTAACATGGGAAAAACAAAGGCCAAAGCAGCAGTATAGACAAAAATTCTTTTTTTGGATCCCATCTGAAATAGAGAAACAAAATCAGCATTATTTGAAAAATCTTGTCTATTTCAATGTCAGGTTTATTTGAACATCAACAAATTAAGTTTAAGAAGCTCTACATTGCTGTGTTCCACCCTCAAACCTAAGATGAAGGAGGAGTTAACATTGGTTTAAGAAACATAAATAATTTAAGATAGGCAGTTATCAAGTCATTGGCTGTCATCCAATAGTAAATCACAGAGTATTCCTATTGATTCATTGGACCTTCTCTAGTTACAACATATTGTTGAATTTCATCCTTTGAATTCTGTATCTGGAAGTTGAGTCATGGCAACTGGACTTCTTTACTTGAGAGATTGAAACGTTTCACTGCTCATCTAAGCAGCTTTGTCAGTCTGAGGAAAGTTAGTGGTGAGCCCTTAAATTTATAGTTCACCTTGATTTCATATCACCCTGGTCTGAATAGGTTCATAAGGTGGACAATAGCCTGAGTAGGCTCATCAGGTGGACAATGGCCTGGGGTGTGTGAAAGTCCTACCTATGCAACTCTTCCCAGCACCCATTAGACTCATAGACTCATAGAACCATGGAGTTGGAAGAGACCTCAAGGGCCACCCAGTCTAACCCCCTGCCATGCAGGAGCCCCCCCCCCCAAGTACTAATGACAGATGGCCATACAACCTCTGCTTAAAAACCTCCAAAGAAGGATACTCTACGAAGGAAGTATGGCTCATTAGCTATGGCATTGCTGGTAGAGGTGTGAAGTGCTTCTGGTTTGTCTGAGGACTGATAAAAAAGCAGCTTGAGAAGCAGTGGACAGATTGTGCCTGAGTCCCCTACCTCTGAGAGAGGGGCTTTCAATATGCACACAAATGGCTTCTCTGGGTCGTCTCTCAAACCACCTAACTTCTCTGTCTAATATGTGTACATCCTCATCTTTGAATGAGTGTCCTTTTTCCTTCAAGTGGAGGTATATTGCTGATTGGGTCCTGAGCTGTTGCCCGTCCTCTGTTGGGCCATCCTCCTGTTTATTGGCTGTTAAGTTTCTCCAATGTAGGGGTGTGCACACTCCTCACTGCATTGGCCCACATATACTATATTGCTCCTCTTGTGTTTTGGTATCCGGTCTTTGGGGTGGATGAGTCTCTGCCTTAGTGTGTTTGTGGGTTTGAAGTAAACAGGGATGTGGTGTTTGCCAAAAATCCTTTTAAGCTTCTCAGACACTCCAGTCATGTAAGGGATGACCAGGTTGTTCCATCGGCTCTGGGTCTCAGGCTGATCCATTGTTCTTCTGGGTCAGGACAGGGCTTTGTTGAAGCCCCACTTTGGATATCCACAGGCCTTCATTGCCATCTTCAGATGCCTGTGTTCCTTCTTCTTGGCTTCTGTGCAGGTGGGGATACTCTCTGCTTTGTGGTTTAGAGTCATGAGTGAAATCAAGATGAACTATAAATTGGAGGACTCACCAACAACTTTCCTCAGACTGACAAATCTGCTTGGATGAGCAGCAAAACGTTGTGATCTCTCAAGAAAAGAAGTCTAGTTGCCATGACTCAGCTTCCAGATAACCTTACCTGGATGACTGAGAATCTCCACAGACAGTTTCTCACAGAAATTGAGAAAGCCCAAAAACTCCAAGAGACATGGAGGCTGCTCACAAAAACAATAACAGAGGCCCAGCTGGAATGCATACCCAAATGGAAAAAGGGCACTGCCAGGTCCAAGAGGACTCCAATGTGGATTACAAGAGCTTTTCGGGAAGTGATCAAAAGCAAGAAAAGCTCATTTAGAAGATGGACGGGTTGTCCAAACAAGGACAACAGCAGAAACATAAATTCTGGCAGAACAAATGCAAGGCAACAATTAGGAAAGCAAAGCAAGACTTTGAAGAATGTATAGCTAAAAACACTCAAAGAAATAACAAGGACTTCTTAAATACATTAGAATTAAGAACGCAACTAGGAAGGCCATTGAACTGTTAGACGACAATGGAAGGCAAGGGATTATTAAAGAGGAAACAGAGATTGCAGAGAGACTCAATGAATTCTTTGCTTCAGTCTTCACTGAAGAAGACATAGACCACATGCCCCAAACAGAGCCTATCTTCTTAGGGAGGGAAACTGAAGAATTAAGTCAGGTAGAAATAACCAGGGAGGAGGTTCTTGCATGTCTTGTTAAACTAAATGCTAACAAATCACCAGGACCAGATGGCATCCATCCATGAGTTCTCAAGCAACTTAAAGATAAAATTGCTGAGATCCTAGCCAAAATATATAATTTTCCCTCAAATCAGGCCTTATGCCTACCGACTGGAAGGCAAATGTAACACCAACCTTCAAAGAAGGATCAAAAGGTGATCCAGGAAATTACTAACCCATCAATTTGACATGTGTCCCAGGTAAGGTGATGGAAACCATCCTAAAAGATAATATTAATAGGCACATAGAAGAGAAGCCACTGCTGAAGAAGAGCCAACAGGGCTTTTGAAAATGCAGATCATGCCTCACTAATCTGTTGGAATTTTTTGAGTGTGTCAACAAGCATGTGGATAAGGGAGATCCAGTTGACATTGTTTATCTGGACTTTCAGAAGGCTTTTGACAAGGTCCCATATCAAAGGCTCTTGAATAAACTTGCCAGTCATGGAAACAAGGGGCAGGTATTGTCCTGGATCAGCAACTTGCTAAGAGACAGGAAACAGAGGGTAGCACTAAATGGACACTTCTCCAAGTGGAGGGAGGTAAAGAGGGGGTTCCCCCAAGGTTCAGTACTGGGACCCCTGCTTTTCAACTTCTTCATAAATTATCTAGAAGTTGAAGTTAATAGCAAGGAAGTCAAATTTGCCGACAACACTAAATTATACAGTAACAAAACTGAGAGAGATTGTGAGATGCTCCAGACGGATCTCTTGACATTGGGGGATAGAGCAAACCAGTGGCAAATGAGCTTCAACATTAGTAAGTGCAGAGTGATGTGTGTTTGGGCAAAAAAAAAACCAATTACATTTATAAACTGATGGGGTCTGAACTCTCTGCAACAAACCAGGAAAGAGACCTTGGTGTCCTGGTGGACAGCTCAATGAAGGTGTCAACCCAATGTGCCACAGCAGTGAAAAAAAGCAAACTCAATGCTAGAGACCATTAGGAAGGGTGTAGATAATAAATCAGTAAGTGTCATTTTGCCTCTTTATAAATCTGTGATGAGGCCCGTCTGGAGTATTGTGTACAGTTCTGGTCACCATACCTCCAGAAGGATATTATGTAAATGGAAAAAGTGCAGAGGAGGGCAATCAGAATGATTCAGGGACTGGAATACCTTCCTTACCATCTGATGATGCAACGGCTGGGCCTCTTCACTCTTGAACAATGGCGCCCAAAAGGTGACCTGATGGAAGTTTATAAAATCATACACAATGTGGACTAAGTTGATAAGGAAAAGCTGTTTTTCCTATCACACAACACTCGAAAAAGGGTGAACACAACAGTCCACAAAACTTTTGGGTGCTAGATCTCAAACAAATAAGAGAAACTACTTTTTCACCCAGAGGATCACTGGTCTGTGGAACTCCCTGCTAGAAGATGTGGTGACAGCTGTCAACCTTGACAGCTTTAAGAAAGGATTAGACAAGTTCATGGAGAACAAGGCTAACAATGGCTATCATTATGGATGCCTAAGGACAACCTCTGGGTTGGAGAGATAGGCAGGATATCTTTCAATGACATTTGCAAGGAATCATAAGCAGGTGAAGACATCTGATTGGGAATACCCTGAAGCAACTGGTGAGCCATTGTGTGAGACAGAATGCTGGACTGGATGGACTCTGGCCTGTTCAAAGCAAAGCTGTTCTTATGTTCTTATTTTGAATTCTGTAATTATCTGGTTTGCACGGGCATTCTGTCCTGCTTGAACTGTTTGGTTGTGTTAGGAATAGGGATGGGCACAAAATGGAATAATTGCATTTCGTTTTGTTCCGTCCCCCCCCCCCCGATTTCTTTTTATTTTGTTTCATATGTTTGTTAAAATGTATGAAATGAATTTTTATGAAACAAAATGAAGGGGCCATGGAAATCCCCTTCCCGGGCAGCCCACCCCCTCCTCCTGTTCTCGGACCCCTACTTACCCCTCCTCCTGGGCTCTCATGCAGGAGACTTCAGTGGTGGTGGTGGCGGTGGCGGCGGCACCGTGGCTTGCCCTCTTGGACTGGCCAGAGCCTTCAGCAGTGGGGGGCGGTCTACCACTGGGATGCTCAGCCTCCCCAGCTGGCCAGGGCATTCAGCAGCAGTGGGGCAGTCTACCACTGGGGCGCTCAACTTCTGATGCCAGCTGGGGAGTGCAGCAATGGTGGCAGAGGAGGAAGAGGAGGTCCTGGCCGGCCTGCTCAGCCTGGCTGGGTCCTGCAGCAGTGATGGAGGAGGAAGAGGAGACAGAGGCTCAGGCTGGCCTGCCGGACCTGCTCACTCCCTCTCTGCGTGGGTGGATGGTCTCGGTGGCAGCGGGACACCAGCAGGTAAGGGACCAGTTTACAGATGGAAACAAAATGGTTCATTTCAATGGGGAAAAAACACCATTTAATTTCATCTGTAACGAAATGCTGCTCCCTCGTTTCATTTCATTTAGGTATGTAACAACATGACGAAACAGCATTTTGTTTTTCATTTTGTGCCCATCCTTAGTTAGGAATCAAGCGTAATTTCCTTAAGACATTCTATTCTGGCTCAATATAAAATTAGATACCATAATCAATGGTTTATAAACCACCCTTCAAATGTCTGTTTATATACTGTACCATTCCAGCCCAGAATATGTATCGCAGCTCAGACAGGGAGAGAGAGCCTCTCCCCACTCCCTCGTACCCAGCTGATTTTTAAGGCAATCAGGACAAATGTAACACTTTCAGGCTACTGATCAAGGTGCTGATCAAGATGTCTCTTAATATTGAGAAACCTAGGAAAATCTACCTCCAGCTCAAATCACACTCACCTGGCAGAGAATAAAGATAACAGCAAGAATCATTATTTCTTAACAAAGAAAGGAACTTGACCCTGAATTGATATTTTATGCTTGGTCTTAGGGTTGCTGTTGATCTGGCAGCTATAATTTAATTTGAAGGTTTTCTTGTCACATCCTGTTAACTGATGATGTGCAAAACATTCCAATGTAGAAGTTGTTTGTTTTCCCTTTGTGAAACTAAGACTTCTACCGTACTTTGGATTTGAAACTCCTTTTCCTTAAAGCCAAATCACCTTAAAAATCACTTTCCGTATTTCAAGTTGCTCTTTCAGTGGAGCCCTCTTGACCATGCTCATTTTTGGCCACTGTGTCGGTTTTTCTTGAGACGGCCACCGAGGGTGATGTTTTTTAAATCTAATTTCTGCACCGCTTTTTAAAGCGATTTGGCTCAAACTGTGGACATCGTGCACCGCTTTTTTTGTGTCTCCCCTGTTTCTGCCATTTCCCTGTCGTTCTTACAAGCCAAAAAAAAAAAAAAATCCTGCCGCAATTTAAACATTGACGCCAACTTGTCCGATGATGGAAGTACGCTATCAAAACAATGCACATCGGTATACATTTTAAAAGGGTAAACCAAAACACTAGTTACTTCATTCTGATGGGCGGAACACCGTCATGACATAATCCAAAAGAATAATTTCCGAAACGGAACCGGAGAATGGAGAAACACCACTGAAAATTGGAGTATAAAGCGGTTCAGCAAAGTGCAGACGGGGAAGCCGCTTGGTAAGAAACTGCCAAAGTGCGGACTGCTGAACTGCTGTAGCGACCACATGACTGTGAGAGGAGATAAAGTGATGCAAAAAAAAAAAGTGGTTGGTCAAGGAAGTGCTGTAGTGGCCTAGACACATATATGCCTAGCATAGTAAACACAAACATAACTTGATGGTTGATCAATAAGAATGGAACAACACATCCAGTACTGCTGCTACATTTGCTAATTCATTCAAGAAGACAATACATAGTGCATTTTTGATCATGTGCATTTTACACAAATGCATAAATAAAAACCAAAAATGCACAACCTACTAAAAGTAGTCCTATCATATAACATGAATAGACTCACACACATCCTTGGAGGATAAACCAAGCCAGGATTTACAAACTCAGTCTATTAACAACAGCAACAACAGCGGCAACCATGTCCTGTCAACCATGCAAGAATAATCAGAAGTGGTTTGCCATTCTCTTTTTGCACTTTGCAGGCAAAATTGCTTGGATACACTCTGACTTGAATGGTATGGATAATACAGACTCTATAGATGTAACCATGGCTCATTCCTGCCTAGTGTAGATTGGTAAGTTTCACCTTTTCCAGCTTGATGGTGTGGACAGGACCCTTGGAGAGGAGAAGGCTACAACCTGTCTACTGGACTGTTGCTCTTCCTAGATGATAAAAGTTACCAGAGAGGGACTGGCCAAGTGGGTCCAAAGGGTAGTGAATGCCTCTTTGCAACAGGAGTGAGACCATTACTGAAAAAAATCTCATTGGAACCTACAATACTGGATAATTGTTGACCCATCTCTAATATTCCATTCTTTGGCAAGATGTTAGAGTGGGTTGTGGCTCCTCAGCTCTAGAGTTTTTTGGATGAGATGGAATATCTAGATCTATTTCAATCTGGCTTCAGGCCTGGTTATGGGATGGAGACTGTTTTTGTCACCTTTGTGGATGACTTGCACCAGGAAGTGGACAGGAGGAGTGTGTCCCTGTTGGTTCTCCTGGACCTCTCATTGGCTTTTGATACCATCAATGATAGCATCCTTCTGGGCCATCTCTCTGGGATGGGTCTTAAGAAGCACTGTTTTATAGTGGACTCCCATCCTTCCTGGAGGAGAGAACCGAGAGGGTGGTGCTAAAGATTTTTCAAGGAATTTCTTTTTCCCCCAGCAGAAAAGAACAAGACAACAAAGGAGTTTGAACTATTTTCATTTGCACCAGAAATATGAAAGCTAATAGTCTTCAGGTAATAGGCATTGTTTGCTTGTACAAAAGCAAACCACACCCAAGTGCTCTCTGACAAAACCGCAGTAACTTACAGCTATATACTGTTGCTAGCAGGAACCATTTTCCTTCAGTCATAATGAGGACTGACAGTAAACTTTGAGGGCAAATATTGTTTCATCATTCCCCTTAAGGAAACTGTCTCAGCATTTTACTGTGATCCATCATTCTAGTCTACCTTTCAACACTGGACTTCCTCTAATTCTCTTCCTGTTTTTTCCAGTCGTGTCTTGCTCCTTTAATTGCAGCTTAATCATTACTACACTAGCTTACCACTCAAATTAGCCACCTCAAGTTCAGTTCATCTCCGACTCTTCAAGTTGTGTTGTTGTTCGTTGGAAGCCACCTCAAGTTAGAATGACCATTGCTAAGATAATCTTCACACACAAAAAGGATATCATTATATGATATTTGCATATAATTTGTAGTAGCATGTACAGATGTAATTAGACATACTATGATTTAATTGGAAATACACTATTGCTCCCCTCAGTGGATGCGAACCTTAATACAGTGGTACCTGGACTTACGGATTTAATCAATTCCAAATGCATGCTCTTAAGTCAAACTACTCTTAGGTTGGGGTACCTATCTAAAAAATTTAAAAAATAAGTTAAATTTTTTTAAAAAAATTAAGTCGAGCAGACCATATCTAAAATTTGTAAGGCGGCAGTTAAAATGCCAAGTTTTCCGCTCTTAAGTCAAATTGCTCTTATGTTGAGCTGCTCTTAAGTTGGGGTACCACTGTATGGTCAGGGGGTCTGAATGTGTCAGAAAAGCTGAGAGCAATGCTGTCAGGAGGTTATATGCCATTATGAATCTGGATTCCTACCAGCATCATACATGGTGGAAAGTTTACAGCTGTGCAACCAGACTAAGATGTATCCACCCTTTTCAGGAATAATGCTCCCATTATAAGTAGACAATGGATAGTTCCAGTGCTGGTGGGGGTAGAGAAACTGCTGAAGAGCAGCTACTGTTGACTCAGGTGAAACATCGTTCACAGACAAAAGCAGCTGCACTCAAGCTAACTTTTGTTTAGTCTGCATAGAATAATTCCATGATAAACTACAGCTTGAAAACTTTGAAAATTACAGTTTATGATGATAAAAATCCAAAATGAAAAAGATAAAATCCAAAATGAAACAGAAAATGACAAAAGCAAGTACAGTGGACCCTTGTATAACAAGCAGTTTGTTTAACAGAAAATCCACTTAAAGGAAAAAAATTCCAGAAATAGGGAGAAATCGCTTAACAGAATCGCCTATGGGAAGAATCCGTACCACAGAAAAACAGTCGCAATTAGGGATTAATCCATTTTCAATGCATTCCTATGAGAAATTTGTACAAAGGAAAATTTGCTAAACAGAATTTCATTTGGAACAAATTAATTCCTTTATACAAGGTACCTCTTGTAGTCACTACTGTTGCTAATGATACAACTAAATTAAACCCAAAAAGTACATTTAGTCTGTACCCAAGTGCACAGAGGTGAAAGGAATATCTGATGTTATACAACACACTCAGTTGAAAGATGGAATGTGAGAAGCATGAATTAAAGGAATCAGGAAACCAGAAAGCAAGAAATTCTGCAGAGAACTAAAGTGGACTGGAATGGGACATTTTCAGTCAGAAAAATGTAAAGAGTTTTACTCTGGAAATGACATACTCAGAAGAAATTGAGTGACTCCGATAATGAGGGAAGATGTAGTGCAAGCAGTTAAGGGCTATAATGTCCTTTTGGGAAACCTGATCAACATGAACATCATTCAAGTGTATGCTCCAACTACAGACAGTGAAGAGGAAATTGAAGCGAATGCATAACTTCTTATAAATATCATACATCTTGTTCCTTGAACCAGAGGCAGGGGAGGTTGTCTTCAATGGATATAAATTCCTACATGGACATGAGAATGAATGCTGCAAAAAGTAATACTTCTCAGCATCATCCCCAACTCATTTTAACTGGTTTGCACAGGATTATTTTCCATTAGGAATCTTGAATACAAACTCAGAAATCTAGGGAGAGGGTGTGGGGTATTTCATGTCCTGCTACTGAAATGTAAACAAAAAAAAATTAGCTTCATGATATAATGTTACTATAATAAAATAAGTAAATAGGCCTTACCTGTGATGATTGATTTCTGCAAGTAAAGACAGATGGATTCAGACAAGATGAAATGTACAACAGATTAAATCCAGAGTTGGGCGGTCCAGTTCCAGTTCAAGTAGTTTTGGGCAAGGCTGTACATGAGAAGCAATCAATTGCTATTTCGAATGTCATCCTGTACATTAAAAAAATAAAAAATAAAAGAAGCTACTGGTCTATTGTGTCTTGCATAAAAGGCTAAGATCAAGTGCAGTGAAGCAAATTCTTGAAACAAAATGAAGTCCTACTAGCAGCAGTCGTGGACTCGTGTTTTATTTGGCTCATAAAAGAGCGGTTCAGGCTTAATTTACTGTTTGCGTATAGCCGACAGCACCAATTTAAAAACATCTGCATGCCACCGCCCAACACAGGTACAAAAAGCAAAGCAAAGTAGCAAAGTGTTCTGCTTATATACTGCCCCATAGCACTTCAAACACTCTCTGGGCAGTTTACAATTTAATTATGCAGGCTACACATTGTCTATCCCCACCCCCACTCCACAATCTAGGTACTCATTTTACTGACCTCGTAAAGATGGTAGGCTGAGTCAACCATGAGCCAGCTACCTGGGATTGAACCCCAGGTCATGAGCACAGTTTTAGCTGCAGTACAGGTGTTTAACCACTGTGCCATGAGGAAAAGTGCCTTCTGGAATGGTGAGCCCATCTGTATAGATCTAGCAAGCTCCATTCTTTCATGCACAGTAGATTTTCAGTTAGTTGTAGATGATATTAATAGATCTACTTTTTCAGATCTCTTCTCTCACACATCATTGTCAAGTGCTCAGCCCAAACAAGCATCAGCCCACCTTCCTATAAGGCTGTCTAAGCCTCTTTTATAACCTGAAAGATCTCCTCTGAACTTGATGGAAAATATTTTAAATTTTTAGGTGTTTGGGCTGATTAACAATCAACTTCTTAATCAATCTTGATTATACCTGGGCTTGCTTGTGAATTAAAAGTTCGAATTTATTGGGACTTGGTTAGTCCATCTCTCCATAGATCAACATATGAGGTTGGGGTAATGCTAAAAGCATCTGCCTAATGATTGCAATTCTGAATAAAAATTCATTTGCAAAATGAATCTGTGTTGAAATTAATTGATACATCAATCATGGGTGTGCAGTGTGTGTCCCCCCCCCCATCATTGCTATTTTCCATTTCACATACTGTATTCTCAAGCACTTATTGAGATTTCTATAACTGCATTGCACACTGAGCAACCATTTGTCTAGCTGCTATGCATAGAAAGGCTATTAGCTTCTTGTGGTGTAATGATGTAAAAATAAATTAACTAGTCCCAATGCTGAGGTCACAATAATCATTTGTGATGTTATCTTTCCAATTATATCAGATACGATTACTCAGAAATTAAATATCCATGGTCAATGCCACCAGGAATGTAAATATATAAACATCCATAGAGAGGGCATTGCAGTACATATTCAAGGACAAAAATCCATAGTCTGAATTGCCTCAAACAGCAATATCTGAGTAGGGCACCCAATCCAGATTCATTCACCAGATGTAACAGCATCAGGGAACCCCATGGAACAAGTCAGAGAACATCCACAGGAACCACACTCCAGTACCCTTTCAGAACAGAAAATCCATATTCAGGAAAACAGACAGAAAAGGCAACTTCTCAGTAGGACAACACAACAGCACTTACCACTCTACATGAAACTAGAATGGATTCATGAAATGTCACAACTCCTGGGACCTAAAATAGGCCAAAATTCTGCAGATTTAAAAGAAACATAATTGGCCATTAGGTCCAACCCTTGTCTAATGCAGGGAATTAGAGATGGGCACGAACTGAAAAAATGGCTATTCCTGTTGGTTCAGTTTGTTTTAGGGTTTGGTTCATTTCGTTTCATTTTTAATGAAATTTTTTTGAAAATTTTGTTTCATTCATTCATTGATTTGCTCTTCGTTTTTCCCCGCTTTGCATGATTTAATCCATTTGACAACACACGGGCAGGAAAAAACATTCAAAAAAACAAAACAAAAAGACCACAGACGTTGACAACAACTGCACAAACTGGACTGGTAGCATCCTTATCCACATCATTATCATCATCTTCAATCACCAACACATCATCCTTACCGGGTGGCAGTGGCGATCCTGGCCCCTGTGGCAAGTGCTTTTTGAGGTACTGGCTTGGGGCCAGCGCCTCTTTTATTTTTTTATTTTTTAAGCGCCGACCACGCAGGCCCTGGGGCCAGGTTGCACTTCTTTTTTTTTTTTTTAATATTTTTTCTTTATTTTAGGGTGCCCCTCCCCCCCGGGGCCGGGTCAGCACTCCTTTTTTGTTTTTATTTTTTTGATTTTTTTCAAGCACTGACCACGCAGCCCCTGGGGCCGGGTTGGCACTGGTTTTATTTTTTATATTTTTTCTTTATTTTAGGGCACCAACCCAGCCACCCCTGGGGCCGGGTTGGTGCTCATTTTTATTTTTATTTTATTTTTATTTTTATTTTACTGCCCACCACATGGCCTGCACTACAGAAGTAGTGTGGGCCGGTAAGCTTTTTTTCCCTGGTCATCCCTCCCTGCAGCCAGGAAGAACAGACCTCCAGGAAGGACCAGCACCAGGTAGGAGACATCTCCGGCGCTGCCATTAACGAAATGAAATGAAATGAACCAATTTTTTTCAGTTTGGTCCGTTTCATTCTAAATCCACTCTGGGGTTCATTATTTATTTTGTTACATAATGAAATGAATAACGAATAAGTGTTAAAAGTCTCCTGTGACAATAATCTGGGGAAGCCAGGGGCAGCTGGGTACTGGAGTAACGGGAAAGTGCTTTGAGGAAACACACACACACACACACACACACACACACACACACACACACACACACACACACACACACACACACACACACACACACACACACACAAAGACATGAATATCTGGACCAGTGGATGAACTCCCCGCCCCAGCGATGCCTCCTTTTATTAACCTTCTACCCTAGGTAATTAGTAGACATGGGCACGACCAGGGAAAATGACGTTTTCGAGTTGTCGTATGTCGGAGCCGGCCCGTTTCGGCTCGTTTCCGTTTTTCGTGAAATTTTCCAAAAATTTGTCATTTTGTTTGTCGTTTTTTTGTCTGTTGTTAGTACTGGTTTGGGGGGGGGAGCGGGCTCCTGGAGGCACCTCTCTGGGGTGGGTGCCTCCTCTGGCCCGCCATGAAGGGAAAGCGGGCTCCTGGAGGCACCTCTCTGGGGTGGGTGCCTCCTCTGGCCGGCTACAAAATGGCATGCATAGCCAATTGGATATGCATACCAAGTTGAGACTCGAGTCACCTCTTTTTTGGGTGCCTCTCTGTTGACCACAGGCCCACTGCTAACTGCAGTGTCACAGTGCGCACACTGGGGGAAGGCTCCTCCTCAGTCTCGGTGCTCTGTGGTTCACCAAGAAGGGAACTGTACTTGCGTGTGTGCAATGCAAGTACAGATTTGGCTTAGGGTTAGGGGGGTTAGCGCAAGGGCTAGGCTTAGGGTTGTTACGGGTAAGGTTAGGGTGAGTTTGTGGGGTGCACCTCTGGGTGCCTCTCTGACCCACTAAGAAGGACAGTGTACTGGCATATGGGTTAGGGTTAGGGTTCGGGCTACGGTTAGTGGGCTTATTATGCCCGACAGGCACATCCCAGAAGTCTTGATCAAAACCTGGTCAAGTGGCCATGCAATTGGTGGAATGGCTCCAAAAATTTGCATGGTCCACTCCCATGGCCAGCCCATCATTGCGCAGGTGTAAAAAAATAAAAATAAAAATAAAATAAAATAAAATAAAATAAATGGAGATGTTTTGTTGCAAGAAAAAACCACTGCTGCTACTGTAAAAATTCAGGCAGTTTTAAAATAGCTATTTTCGCATGTTTCTGTGGTGCTTTGGTGTGTTTTTGGACCACCACAATTTCAAAATAAATAAATTGCGGTCGCCCCATTTTGGATCCCCCGCCCGCACCGCATGGTATGGCGAGTTGGCGAGACAACGAGGAATGGATGCGCAGCCCAGGAGAGGAGAGGGGGGGAGGCCGGGGACCCCCCCCAGAAACCACCCCTCTGGTAGGTGCCCTCACTCAGGCAGGCATATTTTCGCCTGCTTTTTTGGCCGGGAATCGGGGTTTTTTATTTTTAAAACTTTTTTTCTGTGCCGCGCCACTTGGCGAGTTGGCGAGACGACGAGGATGCGCAGCCCAGGAGAGGAGGGGGGAGGCCGGGGACCCCCCCCCAGAAACCACCCCTCTGGTAGGTGCCCTCACTCAGGCAGGCATATTTTCACCTGCTTTTTTGGCTGGGAATCGGGTTGTTTTTTTTATTTTAAAAACTTTTTTCCTGTGCCACGCCGCTTGGTGAGTTGGGTGAGATGACAAGGAATGGATGCGCATGCGCAGGCACTCGCAGCCCAGGAGAGGTGGGGGGGAGGCCAGGGACCCCCCCCCCAGAAACCACCCCTCTGGTAGGTGCCCTCAGGCAGGCATATTTTCGCCTGCTTTTTTGGCCGGGAATCGGGGGTTTTGTTTATTTTTAAAACTTTTTTTCCTGTGCCGCTTGGCATCGCGCGATCGCTGCGATGCCGCCAGGAACGACCACGACAAATCAGACCCAATTTTTCTTTAGTCGGTTCGAGTTCGAGTTCTGGCGGAGTAATTGTCGTTCTTCGTTTCATTACGTAACGGAAACGAGGAACGGAAACGGAAATGAGGATTTCGCCGAGTCGTGCCCATGTCTAGTAATTAGCATAGCTGATTACATCCTTTCTTTGTGTCACAGCAATAAATTTCCCAAATATAGTTAAAGAGGTGTTACATGGGAGGTCTACATTATTATGCATTACTACGTGTATTGGTACCTATGTGCATTGCTCTAATTGGTAAGCTTTAGATAAAAGACAGTTCTCTATTTGGCAAACTTAACTAGTAATGGTAAAAGACAATAAGATCACTTTTTGGCAAGCTTTACTGATAACAGAAGACAAAGAAATCTAGCTTAACTAAGGAATAATGAGGTAAGATAGAGGGAGGGCTAGTGGGCTGGCACAAATTTGTTCTGCTTTTGCAAAGAACTCAACACATACCCTGGAGCTTGCCTGACAATGCCTTCAGGATGCCTGACATGATCGGTTGCCATTTGTTGGGAATCTTGGGGGACTTCCTTTCCCAACCCCTTAGTGCCCGTCATATCAGGGGTGTTCTACACAGGTCCTGCCATCCCCCCAGTCTGCTAAAGAAGGAAATGTTGGCCAGTTGGGCACGCAAGCACCCAGTGGACATCACCTGTTTATGGAGGGAGTACAAATATTGCATCACATCCTCATGCATTGGAGCCATGCTCAAGGTGGGCCTTTTTCTGAGGAAAAAAAATCCTTGGACGAACTCCCATGCTGATACATAGGTGCGCAGGGTTGAGGGTGCGACCAATCTGAGGGCTCTCTAGATCATTTCTCATCTCCAAGGCTCCACAGGTGTTCAGGAAAATGGGTTGGGGTCAATGCTGGCTTACAGTGCCAGTGTCCAAAACCTGTCGATCTGAAAACGAGACAGTGAGCCTGCAATGCCATTATCCAACCTGGAACAAATTAGGCCCTAATTGTGACATTGGCTGCCAAACACAAGGACAGCAAGCTACAGACAATCCTCATAATTCTCATTGATTCTGAAGTCTGACAATTCACCACTGTGAAGTGTTGTGCAGATTCTTTACAGATTGGTCTGTGTTATCCATCCATGAGTAAGCATGTAACAGACTTTTGACTCTTCTGAAAAGCTCCACTGAGCAATTTTGTGCCAAATTAATGGTAGTAGAGAAAAATGCTTTCTTTGGAGCCTCATAGTCAGGGCCGGCACGTCCATTAAGGCGAACTAGGCAGTTGCTTAGGGCACCAAAATGGAGAGGGGGTGCTGGCCAGCCTGCTGCCCCCGCCCCCCGACGCTGGCCACCGCCATCCACCTGCGCCCCCCCGCACCCATCACTGCCCACCCCCCGTGCCCGTAGCCATCCGCCCCCTGCTGTCCCCCATCATCCACCGCCCCCCTGCCGCCCTGCCACCCCGCTGCCCCCTGCCCCTCGCCTAGGGCGCAAAAAAACCTAGCGCCGGCCCTGCTCATGGTGCAGTGGTTAAATGCCTGTACTGCAACTAAAACTGTGCTTACGACCTGGGGTTCAATCCCAGGTAGCAGGCTCATGCCTGACTCAGCCTTCCATCCTTTCGAGGTCAGTAAAATTAGTACCAAGCTTGCTGGGGGGGCAATGTGTAGCCTGCATATTGTAATTAAACTGTAAACTGCCCAGAGACTACTTGAAGTTGTATGGGGCAGTATATAAGTAGAAGCAGAACAACTGCCTGATTGTCATTCCTGCTGTTAACCCCAGCTCCTGCCAACCTAGCAGTTCAAAAGCATGGAAATGCAAGTAGATAAATAGGTACTGCGATAAAAATAGGGAAGGTAATCAGTGTTCCGTGCACAAAAATGCGTTTAGCCATGCCGGCCGCATGGCCATGGACTTGCACAACACTGGCTCTTTGGCTTGGAAACTGAGATGAGCACTGCCATTAAAGTCGGACACAACTAGTATGCATGTGTGGGAGGAAACTTTACCTTTTTATACCTGATGGAATTGCAGGAAACAAGTTTAAGAGACCTCCTGTCAGTCCTCCAAGCATATGAAGATTGGTAGAGATCCAGTAGAAGGTAGTGGACAGAGAGTCGAACTAAGTTCAGGAGTTCCAGATTCAAATGTCCAATCAGCCATGGAAATCCAGCAGTCACTCCTGACTTATGGAAATCCTAACAGAGCTTCCAATGTTGTGTGAGAGGTTTACAATGGTCATGGCCCAGTGAGTCTCCACAGCTGAACCCAAGTCCCCTACATCTTAGTATGACATTTTTATGGCTTTTTGTAGCTCTGCAATGTAGTCATAAATGTAGTCACTGATGGACAGATTTAGCTTGACAACCCAGAAGTGGCCACTTCATGGTATTTTTTACAACACAGAATTTGGGAACAGAGCACAGAAATTTTAATTGGATTCCTTCAGAAGCTTTGTGGCTCCTCTCAAGTCAAATGTGACTAGTGATCATGGTTTGCTTGGCCAGCACAGAAGCTATCATTCCTGGTCATTTAGGGATTATTTACCCTTTGGTTCAAAAGGGTATGGACCTATGGCTATATGGCCCTGGTTACTGTGGAAATACTGTGGATCACTGTGGCTCTCCCATCTATAGCATGCATATGGGACCAATGAATTTGAGTTTTCTACTGTCCGTGGAGGATGCCATTCTGGGCAGTTTGTTTTCAGGCAGAATATTTTTTCAGATTATCTGAAAGTTGAGTCAAATGGACTTCTATTCTTGAGAGTTCAAAACTTTTTGCTGCTCACCCAAGCAGACTTTGTCAGAGAAGTGTTCATCAAGAGTCTGACGAAACCTGCTTGGATGAGTCGTGAAATATTTCCATCTCTGAAAAAAAGAAGCCCAGTTGCCATGACCCTTCCAGAAAACCTAACCGGGATGACTGAAGATCTTCATAGACATATTTTTCAGACTATGTTCTCTGTGGCTTCTTACCTCATGTATGACTTGTGGGGAGTGGTTTGACCTATTGATTGGGGGTTGATTTTTGGAATGTCTAGATACATTTGACTAGTAAATTTGGCTGGCTTGCCCCATTTGGAAGTTGATCGTCTGTTCTGTCTAATTTAGTTGAGAAACATTAAAGCATGGATCTTCGCCCAGCCTGTGTTGCTTGGAAGGCAGCTGGTGGTGGCGGCAGATCACTGCCGCCGCTTCCCTTCCAAGCTGTGCGGGCTGGACAAAGATCCATTGAACCCTGTTTTGCCCACCAAAGCGGGGACCCAGTGATCCTCACCCAGCCTGGGTTGCTCCCTTGCAAACAGCCCAGGCTGGGTGAGGATCAATGGTACCTCATAAGACAAATGAAAACTGGAAGGAAAAATTCATATTACGAGTTTTTCCTACCCCAGAAATTAGATACGTCCTATGAGTTTTTAGTCTTAAGGGGATTCGTCTTACGAGGTACTACTGTACCTGGTCTAAAACATATGTCCATATTGATAACCTCTAGAGATGGGCACGACTCAAAAAATGGTGTTTCGTTTGTCGTTTGTCGTTTAGGGGGTCCGTTTCGGTTCGTTTTCGTTTTTTGTGAATTTTTTGCAAAAAGAATTGTTTTCGTTTCGTTACGTAATGAAACGAAAAAATGAAAACAAAAACAAAAAATTGCTGTTTCGTTAGCATATATTACAGTTCAATGTATTTGCCGCAATGAAAACGAAATGCACGACAAAATTTCTGTTGTTTCGGTTCATTTCGTTTCATTTTGGAGACAAAATTCATTTTTCATTTTGTTACATAATGAAACGAAAAAACAAAAATGAAAACGAAAAATTGCTCGTTTCGTGCCCATTTCTAATAACCTCTACTGGCTGTGGTTCATTTCCATGCTGGTCTTAGCTTATGAAAGCTTTTGTAGTTTGGTGTTACAGTATCAAGAGGAAAACATCCAATATTTTCTGGCTGTAGCCTGAAATAATCACATCTATTCCTGTGTCAAGTGCTACTGAATGCTAGAAATTTTAGTTTGCCACGTGAGAGCAGACTTTTGCTGTGTTTTCTTCCAACTATAGAATGGCACACTAGATAGATTGGGTGGGTTCTGTCTGGCAATTTTTCATTGTCCAAAGTTCTTTTAAATGGTTTAAATTTTTATTTTCGGCAGCCTTTGCACATCATCCTTTACTTTCTGCCCTAATTTTGTTGTTGCTGATACTTCTAACTGTGCTTTGTTACTTGGTGTTTATTTGTATATGTTAGGGTTTTTTTTCACTTTATCATTTCTGTTCCCATAGGCATTTCACAAATGAAATGGGGGAGAAGAGGGAGGGGTGTTTCTGGAAACTGCTGGAAGCACTCCCCCTGTTTTTGGTGCATATTACATGTTGATTAACACCAGTAGACAATTAGCTTGATACTGTGTCTCACTTAGAGATGTGAAGGCCCGGGGGGAGGATGAAAAAAAAACGAAAAAAAAACCGAATGGTTTTTCTTGAAGGTTTTTGGGGTTTTTTCTGAAAAAATATAAAAAAAGAAAAAGAAAAATGATTATGGAATGTTCTATTTTAAGACAGGGTGTTCAAATATTTTCCAAATAATTTATAAAAATATGCATAGTATCAGATTATTCTAATTTCTGTGCACTGAGGACAAGCAAGTCCTGGGTTACAAACTGGACTCTCCAATGCAAAAACAAGATGCATTTCTTCCTTTAGTTAGGAGGTGCTGCTATTGTCACAAGAAAAAGAAAAAGGTTTCACTTTTGCTTTTGCATGTGGGTGGGTGTGTTTGGATCTGTTATGTGCTCTTCTCTAGGTATCAAAGCACTGGAAAAAAATACAGAGCAACAAAAATGATTCTGATTAAATTTCATGCCCAGTCACTGAAACTTAAGTCTCACTCCCTTCTATGCATTTCCCCCCTCTTCAATTCTTTTTATGAGCATGAGGTTTTGATTTTATATTTATTTAATACCGTGGGGAGGGAATATGAATAATTGTTAATTCTGAATTTTTAAACATTGTTTTGTAGAGGTTTTTTTCTTTGACATAAGCTAGCAAACATTTCAGGAGATTATTACTCCAGTTGTTACAATTAACTTGACTTAAATTGACTTAACTGTTCTTAACTTGAATACGTCTTAAATGTTCTGGGCTGTATGTTGTCCCTTATTAATGTAAGCCACCTTGGGCAAAAGTATTCTAAATAAAAATAAATGAATACAATAAAATACAAATAAATATTATTTAAAAAGTAAATTCTGTTTGTAACAATTATTTGGATACACTATATTTTAATATGCTAGTTGTGATAATTTTATGCCAATCCAAATTGCCTATAGTCATATTTTATGTTCCTAAACTAACAGAATGACTGTAAAAGGTGCACGGGGGGGGGGGAGTGTTAATATAGCAATTTTCATTTTTTCCAAAAAAGAAAAAAAAAACAGGGGAAAAAACCAGGGTTTTTTCCAAGCTTCAAAATTTCTCAAAATTTTACGTCCATCTCTAGTTTCACTAGGCAACTCAAAAGGGGGTGGGGCTAAGAGCCAAATCAGGTGTCTGATCTATCACATATAACTCAGGAAAACCTGAGTTACGCAGTAGCCAGATTGCTGACTGGGGCAGGTTACAGAGTTCATGTTACACCCAATTAAAAGTGCTGGTTTTAAACTACAAAGCACTATACGGCCTGGGTTCAAGCTACCTCAAAGATTGAATCTTGCAATATGAACCAGCTTGGGTGGTGAGGAGAGGCCTTTTTCTCTATCTTGCCACCTTCAAAGGTGCGCCTCAGAAGAACACATGAAAGGGCCTCCTCTGTTGCTGCTCCCAGACTTTGGAACTCCCTCCCACTGAAGGCCAGGACTGCCTCATCTCTGCTGTCCTTCCGGAAGCAGGCAAAGACTTTCCTCTTCAGGTAAGCTTTCCCTGAATGATGGACTACCTGTTATATGACTTACAGATGGAATACCATGCATGAACACTAGTGTTTTCTATGTTAGCTTTCATCCCTCCTAATGATTTTTTTCATGTGCTGTTAGTAGCTTCATTGTTACCTTTGAATGTTGTAAGATGCCTCTCCTCTTCCCTATTCCTAACTTGAGTATATCTTAAATGTTCTGGAGTGTATATTGTTTCTCATTATTGTAAGCCGCCCTGGGTCCTTTTCCAAGGAGAAAGGCGGCGTAAAATATTCAAAATAAAATAATAAATAAATTATCATGACAGAAATGGAAACCTTTGCTAGGCCTTAGGATATATACAGAAATTCTCAAGTGCCTGGTATGTTTGAGTCCCCAGTTTGTCACTCTGCCACATTGTTTCTAGATATACTTTTGGTATCAGAGTCAATCCAGTGGTGATACTATCATCACAACATTCATAGGCAGCAGTAGATCAGAAGGATAACTCTAAAATGTCTAACTGCCTTTCTTTTAACTTGACTGTCTGTCTCTCCTTTCATATTTAGCACAGGGTGCTAATCAACATTTTATGCTATGCATCAGCTGGTCTTAGTGAATCATTAGTTAGAACACCATATTTAAGATCTCTCTTAAATTCAGTTTCTAAATACAATTGGAGGGGAAAACACCTTGGTGGTTTGTGCTGCAAATATGTTCTGTAAACATCCTTGTCTCCCTCTGGGTTAGGGAAAAGAAAGTGGAAGGTAAGTTTTAGTTTAATATTATATAAAAGCACACCTTCCTGTACAAATAGTTAACAACTTCCTCTACTGGAAATTAAACCCAATAACTTTAATAGAAACCATATCCAAATAAGTCTCATTGAATGAACTGACTTTAGATGAAGCAGTACACTACAACATCCGAACCATTGGGCAGTAGTCTCAGAGTTTCAGGTTTAAGACCTGAACCTGGGATGTAGTGTGTTATTTGGGACCTGGTCTTCTGGGCAGCATTAGTTTGTCTGGTTGAAGAATTATTAAGAAACTTCAAAATTTAAGCCAGGCTTTTTCAAGTTCTGTAATTTATTTTTATTTTTATTTTTGGTTCCTGGCTGTTGTTTGACCTACAGTATGTGCAGCATTCTCCAGATTTTCTCCATGTCCTATTAAAGGCACAGATTGGAGTCAATCTGCCCAACCACCTTTCAAGTGACCTTCTGACCCAACCCTTCGACCCCGTTGGTGTATTCTTTTTGCATATCCAGATTTCAGAGAAGCGCAGGGGGGGTGTCCCCAAATTGTGATGGTACAAAATATCTTGTTGTTCAGTCGTTCAGTCGTGTCCGACTCTTCGTGATCCCATGGACCAGAGCTCGCCAGGCCTTCCTGTCTTCCACTGCCCCCCGGAGTTTGGTCAAATCCATGTTGGTTGCATCGATGACACCGTCCAACCATCTCATTCTCTGTCATCCTCTTTTCCTTTTGCCTTCGATCTTTCCCAACATCAGGGACTTTTCCAAGGAGTCCTCTCCTCTCACGAGGTGGCCAAAGTACTGGAGCCTCAGCTTCAAAATCTGTCCTTCCAGTGAGCATTCGGGGTTGATTTCTTTCAGGATGGATAGGTTTGATCTCCTTGCAGTCCAGCACCACAGCTCAAAAGCATCGATTCTGCGGCGATCAGCCTTCTTTATAGTCCAGCTCTCACTTCCATAATATTTTACTACTACACAATCTATTCTACAGCATTAACATTTATGCATCCTGTACAAAAGCCATGGAACATTCCAGTTTAAATGTCAACATTTATGTATACAAATCAAATAGACTTCTAATGTGTATCAAAATAGGTCCAGTGGAAATACAAGAGACATGTTCAAGCAGCCTCTTTAAATGTTTCCCAAACTATGCACTTATAAAATTCTACAGGTCATGGTTTTGAAAATCACCTGGAAAGTCCAGGACTAGAACACACACTGTTCAAATCCACCATTGTTCAGAAACTTTACTTTTGTTTAAAAAGAAGTATCTAATTTGTCACTTGAATTGCTATTAATGCCCAAACAAAATAATTTGAAATAATTACCAAAAAGATGTAATGAGTGACAAGGAATCATGATAATATTACGAATAAAATATATTGTACTCAGAAGGTGACACTTTCATTCAGAAACAAAGTACAGTAATGAAATAATGAGGCCATTCTCTCCATCCTGCCAGTTTCACAGGTGCATCTTATAAGAACACATGAAAGGGCCTTCTCTGTTACTACTCCAAGACTTTGGAATTCCCTCCCACTGGAGGCCAGGTCTGCCCCATCTTTGCTGTTTATCACAAAGCAAAGACCTTTCTCTTCATGCAAGCTTTCCTTGGATGATTGACTACCTATTATGTGACCCCCCCCCAGTTCCAAATGCATTAGGCTATCAGTACCGTGAGGTGATGAAGTGATGAAACAAGAATGGGAAGGGATGCCCTGGTCCAGCCCTGTGCTGGGAGGAGCAGCTTTGTCCACCTGACCTGGGGGAGACAGGTTTGACCAGTCATCACGTGGTCCAGAATGGACCAACCCAACCCTGGATAGTAGGTCACAAGGTTGGAAAAGGGCCAGAGCATTTAAGGACTCAACGCCAGGCAAACAGCCTCTTTGATCGCCAGCCGTCTACAAAGGAGCACTGCTGCTGAATAGTGCAAAGACATCGTCATTTTTGCCACCTGTCCTGCATTGTTCTCAGCTGCTGCTTCATTCTTCTCCCCCCCCCCCCCCCCCATCACTTAGTGTTGCCTCCTTTGTGCTTCCCTAGCCTTACCTTTTATTTAAAGCAGGAAACAGCCAGCTTTTCTCGCCCAGGTGGGACGCTAACCTCAGCTCCTCTTTCCCAGAACTGCTCTTTGTCCCTCGTGGCTCTAACCTCCCCTATCTTGTTCTGAGCTACCTTTGATCTTTCGCCCCCTCACTTGATTTTCTGTCCCCTAACTTTCCTTCCTGCTGGCTCACAGTCAGCAACTATCTGCTGATTTTAACTCATTCACTGCCAGCAGGCAGAGCAGAGGGGATTCCCCTGCCTCGCTCTCAGCCAGAAGCTTGCAGCATCAGAACTTTGAATCCTTTCACCTTCGGATCGCCTTCTGGGGTACAGCCAACTGGCTTTTGCCCCCACCATGGAGCGCCACATTTCCCAGCCCTGCAGCGGAGCCAGCCTGGTTTTCTTCCAGGCTGGCTGGGTAACGTGTTTACTGCTTGCTCCTTCCCTTTACATCTCTCCTTTTCTTGCCTTGCCCTGCAGTCTCTCCACATGGCGAGCAATTATTCAACTCTGTCTTATCCCTCAGCTGCAGCTGAGCAAACCCGGTTTCTCTTTTCAGATCTGACCATCACCATGTGGCCCTTCTCCATTGTTAATCTGCTTCCTCTCTGCCAGACTGAGCTTTACATTGCATGTGAATTGTAGGGCATTATCCACTCTAGAACCATCAATTTGAACACACATTCCATTTATTACTTCCTTTTAGGGGCTGGTTTGGCTGGTAATTTACTTGAATAATTCATAAATTGAAATAGCTCCTCCTCCTTAGTCCCTTTACTTGCCTGATTCTTAATGGGGGCAGGAGGGGGTATGCACAGCAGCTACAGGTCCATTGTCTGGGGACCACCACATAGCACACTCCACGTTGTGCCCTGCTTTCCAACTCCATTTAGTCCCCTATGAGGGAAATAGGCGCGGTATATAAGTGTGAAAATAAATAAAAAATATTCCTATCCCTAGTGATTAATTCAATGAATGAAGTCAGCTGGTTAATTCAACTATCTCCAGGACTTTTATTATTCCTTGATTTTTCTGGCGGATAGATTCAGTTGTCTCCAGGGATTTGATTACTGTTATTTTTGAGATATCATTTCTCTAGCTCATTATCTTTCCCATCATTCGATTTATACTCAACATTCACAGCCTAACACATTTATCTTGCTAAATAACTTTGGCAATTAATTGGCTATTACTCTGCAATTGATTTTATTTGTTTGCTCAGTTTGAATGATCAATTCAATGGTACAGTGGTACCTCGGATAATGACTTTAATTCGTTCTCCGAGGCAAATCACTATCCAAAACAATTGTTATCCGAAACATGGTTTCCCATTGAAATGAATGGGAAACCATTTTAATCTGTTCCAGAGGTCTGGAAAAAAGGCCAAAAAAAGCCTTTTTTCCCTGAGACCTCTTTACAAAGTGCACTTTCAAAGTGCATTCCTCCCCCTCCTTGCCCACCCCTGCCACGGCACTTCCTCCCCCCCACCCCCAGCCCCCACCTATCCTCCATCATTGCCGCTGCTGCTGCTGGACACCCGGGTGGCGGGCAAACCCAGGTGAAGCCACATGCCTCTGGTGCTTCCTCCCCCACCCCGGCCCCCACCTCTCCTCCATTGCTGCCGCCACCACTGCCGCCAGGCATTCGGGTGGTGGGAGAACCAGGCGGCACTTCCTCCCCCCCGGCTCCACCTCTCCTCCATTGCCGCCGCCACTGGGCGTTCAGGCCCGGGAGAGCCAGGCGGCACTTCCTCCCCCTCACTGCTGGCCCCCACCTCTCCTCCATCGCTGCCGCCCCCGCTGGACGTTAGGGCAGTGGGAGAGCTGGGCGGTGCTCCCCCCCACTGCCAGCCCCCACCTCTCCTCCATCGCCACCACCGGGTGTTCAGGTGGCAGGAGAGCCGGGTGGCGCTTCCTACCCCCGACCCCCACCTCTGCATGTTGCCTCCTCTCCTCCTCCCCCATGTCCCCCGACCGCCACCTTTGCCACCTCCACTGCCACTGCCTCCTCCGCCATCTTACCCGGACCACACCTCTGCCGCCACCGCCCCCAGGAACAAGTAAGAGTAAATGTGGAGGGAGGCTGGGGCTGTGGACTGTGGGAGGGGGGTTGAAACTAATGTGTCGTTATCTGAAAAATTCATTATCCGGGGCAGTCGTTATCCGAGGTACCACTGTATTTGGGGCTTTGATTATCATCAGTTGGCGAATTAATCAAAAACAGTTTTAATCAATGCATTTCATTGGAGTAATCAATTTGTACTTAATTTGTTGCATGTTCATCATTTTGCTTCAATAGCTGCCAACAGCCCCCTCTTGGTGCTTCTTTATGCCAATCTAATCAATATCGATATCAGTCATTTTGCAATTTTGAGTAATCAATTTAGCCATTTAATTCACTTCATTTTACAGTTACTATGGCTAATAAATTCATTACCTATACCTGAGTTCTCGGCATTTTATTGGAGTGACAATGCCACCAAATAGAACATAAGGACATGAGAAGAGCCATGCTGGATATTGTAGCGTGGGGTTAGTGATTCAGCAGTGATTTCAGCTCTGAGACAAAGAAGGCTGGAAACAGCTTTTAGTGAACAGCTCTTTAATCAAGGAGAGACAAGACTGGGGACTGGGGAGAGGAGGTTACATTTATAGGGGCCAGGACTGGCTAGGAAAAGACACATTTTGGAGGGAACAATTACAACCAATCACAAGGCTGCCTTTTGGCGGGAACCAATAGGATTGAAGATCCAAATGCAGCAACTATAATCAACCAATAGGCCTGTTCCCTTTTGAACAGAGAGGCAGTTACTTCAACCAGCAATTACAGATCAATACACAACACCCCTCCCCCCCTGGTGGGCACAGCACACGTAATCCTTTAGATATTGTGGGGCCCTGCGACTTCTAGTTGATCTCCTGACTACGGGTGTTGCAGGGGCTTCAGCAGGCAGTGTCTGTGGTGGAGAGTCTACTGTAATCGTTTCGTCTGACGCGGAGGGGGTTTCAGACAGCTCAGTGTCCCTGATCTGTTCCTCGGCACCATGAGGACCTGCAGGAGTAGATTCATTTGCTGATGCCACTGGTACCTGCATTCCTGGGGCATCTCCGCTCTGGTCTTGCAGCTGGGACTCATTAATGGGGGTAGTGTCACTCTCAGGCTGCAATTCACCCATACCGGTACCAACTCTACTGGGCGCTCTGCGCCTCAGTTGGTCCATGTGCCTACGCCAGACCCTGCCATCTTCAATGGTCACGTAATAAGAGACTGGCCCAGATGCTCTGGTAATCACCCCTGGCACCCACAGGGGACCTCTGGCATAATTCCTCACCCAGACCAAATCTTCAGGAGCAAAATACCTTGTAGAGTCGCTCTCTGCCTGTGGAGGTGCTCTAGCCTTGCGGTTTGGCATTTTGTCTGGGTGGACATAGTCCAGCACTGTCATCAGTCTTCTACCTAGAAGCAGCTCTGCTGGCGACTTGCCCGTAGTAGTACACGGTGTCGCATGCTGCAAGAACAACATTCGGGCAATGCGCGTTGACCAGTCACCCTCCATCAAGCGTGCAAGGGATCCTTTGGCTGTCTGCACCATGTGCTCAGCCTGCCCATTGGATGAGGGATGAAAAGGAGCTGAGGTGACCCCACTTATGAAATTATCAGCCAGAAATGCCCTGAATTCTTGGGATACAAAGGCTGCTCCATTGTCTGAGAAAATGGTCTCGGGCAACCCATGGGTTGCAAACAGCTGTCTCAGCACCTTGATGACAGCAGCTGACGACATGCTGGGAACCATAGCCACCTCTAACCATTTAGAATACGCATCAATGATAACCAAAAAACCTTTCCTTGGAATGGCCCAGCAAAATCTAAGTGCAGCCGGCTCCAGGGAGTCCGGGTCTGCTCCCACCAGTGGACTGGTGCTCTGGCCACTTCTGGGCGTACTTCCTGACATGCCTTGCACGTCCGTACCCATCGTTCAACCTCTTGGTCCATCCCAGGCCACCATACATAACACCGGGCCAGCGACTTCATCCTGACCATTCCCGGATGCCCCAAGTGCAGTGTATCCAGAACCCTGTTTCTCAGTGGTGCTGGGATGATTACCCTGTCTCCCCATAGGAGACAGCCCTTATGCAGGGATAGCTCATGTTGCCTTGTTGCGTACGGTCTAAATTTTTCCTCATGCGGGCCACCTGGCCAACCCCTCCCCACCCAAGTGAGCACACGGGAGAGAGTTGGATCTTTCCTTGTTCTCTCAGCTATTTCAGTGGCAGTTACAGGGCCCCCCGGAAGTGTTTCCAGCATCATCACTCGTTCAGCTGGGGCAGGATCTGCATCGCACACACCAGGAAGGGGCAAGCTACTTAGTGCATCAGCGTGGCACAACCTTTTCCCTGGAACATGGGTCAGGGTGTACTGGAACCCATTCAGGAATATAGACCATCGCAGCATTCTGGGGGAGAGAATCTGCGGCGTCTGTTTGTTCGGGTGGAACAATCCTAACAGAGGCTTGTGGTCAGTTTCAAGGAAGAAGTGGCAACCGTATAAATAGTCATGAAACTTTTTAATCCCTGCCACTATTGCCAGGGCTTCCTTGTCAATTTGTGCGTAGTTGCGCTCCGTTGGTGACAACGTACGAGAATAGAACGAGATGGGCTTTTCTGACCCATCCGCTTCCCTATGGCTCAGCACAGCTCCCAGCCCATACTGAGAAGCATCACATGCCAGAACAAGAGGTTTTGACTCATCATAATGAGCAAGGGCGCTCCTGCTAGTCAGCATGCCCCGCAAGGTGTCAAAAGCCTTCTGCTGTGCCTGAGCCCAATGCCACACACTCTTTTTCTTCAATAGTTTATGCAACGGTTCCGCTATTGAAGCTTTCTGAGGTAGGAATGAATGGTAAAAGTTAATAAGTCCCAGGAATGACTGTAACTCCGTCTTGTTCCGTGGGCGTGGTGCCTCAGTAATGGCTTTAATTTTAGAGTCAGTGGGGTGGATGCCCATTGCATCAATTTTAAACCCCAAGAAATCCACAGATGGCATCCCAAAACTGCATTTTTCCTTTTTTAGCTGCAGCCCCACCTCCTTAAATTTGAGTAACACAGCACGGATACGCCCCACTAGTTCCTGGGCGTCTTTTCCAGCAATCAGAACATCATCAAAAATGGCAAGACCCCTGGCAGACCCCTTAACAGGCACTCCATTAGCCCTTGAAAAATTCCTGGAGCCACACAAATTTCAAACTGTAACCTGTTCACTCTGAAAGCCCCTTTGTGCGTTACGATTGTTTGTGCTTCCGCAGATTGCGGAGTCACTGGCAGCTGTTGGTAAGCTTGAGCCAGATCAAGTTTGGCGAAAAATTTCCCCCCAGCCAATTTTGCCAACAGCTGTGAGACGACTGGAATGGGGTATGAATTTCCCCTGAGTGCCTTGTTGATAGTACATTTGTAGTCTGCACAAATCCTCACTTCCCCATTCGCCTTAAGGGGTGTGATGATAGGAGTCTCCCACTTAGAAGAGTCCACAGGTGAAAGAACTCCCTGTTTGACCAATTTGTCCAGTTCCTCCTCAATTTTGGGTTGCAGCGCAAAAGGCACTCGCCTTGGCTTGAGTCAGATTGGAGCCACCCTGGGGTCCAGCTCAAAGTCAATTGGAGGCCCTTTATAACAACCCAGCTTTCCATTGAAGAGTTCAGCAAATTCTTGGCCTAATACCTCGCCCAACTCTGGGGAAGTTTGGACTGAGTTGAGCCCTGATATACTCAGCCCCAAGGCAGGAAACCAGTCAGTACCCAAAAGACTGGGGCGGCTCCCCTGTGCAATCACCAATTTAAGCACGGCCTGTTTCTCCCGGAATTGTACCCTCACAGCACACATTCCTAGAATGTGGATGCGGCCCGCCGTGTATGATTGCAAGGTTGCTGGGAATGGTTCCAGAGAGGGGAACTTACCCCCAGGAAAGAGCCCCCTTGCAGTCTGGTCTGAGACAATGGTGAATCCAGATCCGGAATCCACCTCCATGTCGCATGGTCGACCTTCGATCTTCACTCTGATGGATGGCTTGCCCTGCGCCGGAAACTGCATGATCTCTCCGTTGATCTCTGTGAGATAATTGCAGTCCTCCAGGAGATGAGTCGTGGTGGATGATCTGTGACGCGTTGATCTAGGTGATTCCGTTGTTGCAGCTGCCACTGACCGACAGACCCGGCCGATATGTCCTGTCTTACCGCAAGCCCTGCATGTAGCATCACGAAAACGGCAGCTCTTCCGCTCATGGTGTCCGCCACAGCCTGTGCAAGCGCCTCGGCGATCTTTGGGCCATGCATTCGCCTGACGCACCAACTCGACACCCCGGACTGGGCTCTGGCTTGGATTAGCCTCTGGCTCATCCATGGCATGGGCAGCCTCTACCCGCAGCTTCGTGGTCTTACCACTGGCATTGAGCTCTTCCTGCTCATAATTCTCTGTGGCAGAGGCCTCTTTCAAGGCGGAGGCAAGGGTGACATCTTCCTTTGCCACAATGCGCCTTCGGGCTTTTTTGCTGCAGAGCCCCCCAACAAATTGATTCAAGAGAGTGTCTTCAAGATTTGGGAAGCCACAGTGCTGAGCAAGCTCCCGGAGTCCTACCAGGAATGCAGCCACAGATTCTCCGGCTTGCTGCTGCCTTTTCTGGAACTCCATCCGCCAGGCCATCTGGGTTCTGGTTGGTGCCAAGTGGCTTGTCAGCCGGGTGAAAATGTCTGTGAGTGCTGTCTCACTCAGCTTTGCTGGGGCGAGCAGCGCCTTGGCCAACATGAAGGTCTCCCGCCCACAGCAACTCAGGAACGTGGCCCTTCTTTTGCTGGCATCTGTGATTCCTTGAGCCGCCGCGAAGAACTCGAAACGCTCAACATAGTCCTCCCAAGTGTGAGGCTCGGACAGCTGGAAGGGCTCCAAGACCCGTGGACTTTCCATTCTCCAGGTGGGCAGGGTCATCTTCTAGCCAGCAGGTGAGTCTTGTCTCTGCTGCAATCCGGACTCTGAGTCAGCATGATGAGCCTCTGCTACTCAGCATTCCGGATCCCATCCTCGTCGCCAGTATTGTAGCGTGGGGTTAGTGATTCAGCAGTGATTTCAGCTCTGAGACAAAGAAGGCTGGAAACAGCTTCTAGTGAACAGCTCTTTAATCAAGGAGAGACAAGACTGGGGACTGGGGAGAGGAGGTTACATTTATAGGGGCCAGGACTGGCTAGGAAAAGATACATTTTGGAGGGAACAATTACAACCAATCACAAGGCTGCCTTTTGGCGGGAACCAATAGGATTGAAGATCCAAATGCAGCAACTATAATCAACCAATAGGCCTGTTCCCTTTTGAACAGAGAGGCAGTTACTTCAACCAGCAATTACAGATCAATACACAAGACTGGATCAGGCCAGAGGGCCATCTAGTCCAACTTCCTGTACCTCACAGTGGCCCCACCAAATGTGTCCGGAAGTGCATGAGACTAGATGTCTGTCTCTTGAGACCACTCCACTGCATCTGGTCCTTGAAGTACCCTGGTTTTGAGCCTGGAGATGACACATCTCCATCATGGTTTGTAACCGGTGACTTGACAGATTCCACCAGGAATCTGTCCAATCCCCTTTTGTAGGCATCCAGGCCAGATGCCATCACCACTTCCTGTGGCAGGGAGTTCCACAGACTAACAACATGCTGGGTTTTTATATATATATATATAATTAATAATATATATAATTTTTCTTTTGCCTGTTCTCAATCTCCCAGCTCTCAATTTGAATTTTGTGAGAGGGAGAAGACCTTCCCTCTATCCACTTTACTCATGCCCTGCATAATTTTGTATGTCTCGGCAAACACAGATGTCTGTTAAGGCTCTTATATAATTGCATTCTTTAGAAACATATGGTAGGGCATTTATGAGAAAAGGTCTGAAAGCAGAATGAAAACCACACACAGAAACTCTTAAGGCAGCAGCACACCCCATTTGCCTATGCATGGATTGTGCTCATTGGTTTAATGCTAACAATGTTAGAATTCATAATAAGAAGGTATATATTTCAAATAAATTTAATACTGGATGACATATCTGCCCCTGTCAGGCCCACCCAAGGAGCTAGAGTGTGCTAAGCTATAAAGAAAGGCTCTGGGTAATGGCCAACATTTTAGACATCATTTGATGCTAACTGCCTTGTGCCTTTTTCCAAGCTGCCTTGGGTCCTTTTCCAATGAGAAAGGTGAGGTAAAATACTCTAAATAAAGTAAATAAATAAACTGTGGGAAACCCCCACCCCCTTCTTTTCGGAACTGAGTTGATATTCTTCAGCATCCACTTGAACCAATGAAGCCAAATTAACAAAGACAGGAACTGTAGGCCACACTCCAATATTTAGGGTTACCTGATATTGCTAGAATTACCTGCGAAGTTTATTCTCTTTGCCCAAAGAGTGCAGTAGATAATTTTGGCTTCTGTTTGTTCTGAATATATCAATGAGTTACTCTCAGTTTTATACAATTTGTTTTATCTAAACTGTTATAACTATCTGGAAATCTTGCCCTTGTTTTGTCCTTTTATCCTGTAAATTACATGTGTATACTCTTTCTGTTTTGTTGGGTCTGTGACTGTAAATAAGGTTTGTCTTCCAGATTTTAGGTCTTGGATCCTGGATTTTGCAGGGCTTGGACCTCTCAATTAACTGACATGCTGCAGTGGAGGGATCACTAAGGAAGGTGATCAAGTCCCTACCAGGTGAGATCACATCTCCGCTACATAATACACTAGGCAAGGGTTAGGGTTCAAGCTAGTTGGCCTGCCACAACACAGCTGAGCACTAAAGAGCTGGGTTTGCAGGCTATCCCTGTCATGAAATGTTCCCCTTGCCATGACTGCAGTAAGGGGTGATTCCTAGAGGAAGATGTACATTTTTAAGGAACTCGAGAAGCAGAAATAGATCACTAGAAGCCAATCACAACCAATCAATTGTCCTTTTCAACAAATCATGGAAGATTGGCCACTGCCACTAGGTACAATTGCTCCCTTTCAAAGCTAGGTACATGATTTAATATGTGTCTAGCCTCCAAGGTGCACTCCAACACTTCCCTTCAGAAGCAAGGCCCTGAACACCTCCTTCTTGGCCAGACAGGGTATTAGCATAATTGTGTTGTAATCTATGGACATGTTGAGCTTGCTAGATTATAATATTGGAAACATGTCAGCATATAAAACAATATAAAAGAATAATAGGAATGAGAATAGCAATACAAATAATAAAAGGACGAAATATGTTTGGCCATTAAATACAAATTGAAGGCTAGGCTGTATGTGATAAAAATCAGTGTATCAGCTCTCGCTCTACTGACCATTTTGGCAATGAGTTTGCTATTTGCGCTACTACAGGTTTCCCAAATTGGGAAGTAGCTAAAATGTCTGGTCCCACTTCCCCTCACCCTTTTATACGGGTTTCCTCGGCTGATGGCACGCCTAGCATTCCAGCAGTCAAAGCCTCCTTTGGCTCTCCCAATTGTGAAATGCTGAGTTGGCCACAAAATAAATACCCATGTAAGTATTGAGCTATTGGACTCAAGACTGACTCTATGCTCGAAACACCAATCCAAAGATTTAATGAACTCAGCTTTTATTTACACACACAAAAACCCCCAGCACAGTTACAGCTTTAAAAATGCAATGTTTAAAACTAGCGACTCATGGGAGAAGTAGTAATACTGTTCATGCATCGTGACGGGTCCCCCCTTTAACTGAATATTGAGTTGGAAAACTGCATCTCAAGGCTTATGCAAATCCGGCTCCTGAATTACAGAATTGGGTCCCATTCCCTTAGTACTGGTTGATTGTAGATTGTTGCAATTCACATCCCAATCCTTATGCAATGTCATTACCCAGATTTATAAATCAGTGATCCAGTTGTCATCATTTGTCCCCTGCCATTGAGTTTAACCACCTCAGTGGCTGGGCCTTCTCATGGGCCATGTTTAAATACAGGGGATGGAGAAGCATGCCCAGAGATAGGTGCGATATTTGAGATCTGCCCAGTGTGAGCGCAATTCACATCCCATGCCTTATGCAATGTCGTTATCCAGATTTATAACTTGTTGACCCAGTTGTCTTTATTGGCTCCCTGCCATTGAGTTTTGCCACCTCAGTGGCTGGAGGGGATGGAGAAGCATGCCCAGAGAAGCATGCCAAGACATTAGTGCAATATTGTGCACTCTGCCCAGTTTAAGTGATGTGTGAATGTCTTTTTCTGATAGGCAATGCATCAGGTACTCTGTCAATTATGAAAATTGCACCTTGGCCCTTATGCAAAGTTGGGATCCAGAATTACAGATTAGGGACTCACTTTCTTATGATTGTGCAGCACCTACAGCTACTGCCATGGGCTAAGAGACAGAGGGTACCCCAATAGGAGAGCATCGCAGCATTAGTTACTTAAATATCAAATTGGAAATGACACCCCAGGCCTTATGCAAGGTCGGGATTCAGAAGTTTTAACTTGGGACTCCCTTAGTTGTCAGTTGCCTGCTCTCGGTGAACTATGCCACCTTGATGGCTGGGCCCTGCCCATCGGCCCATTTTGGATAGAAGGGATGGGATGCAGGCCCAGATATGGGGTATAAAGAGTCCACATCTCATGTACTACAGATGTGTCCCCCTAGCATGGAGTTGAGCCACCTCAGTGGCTGGGCCTTTCATAATGCCCATGTCTAAATGGATGGGGCACCCCCTGCCCTTCCTTTATGTCACATTGGTGGCTGGGGCCTTGAAGAGGCCAGGTGGAATGGAGGGTATGACCCCTGTCATTGCTTGGAGCTGCTTTGGTGGCTGGGCCCTTGCAACGAGCCAAGTGTGACTGGAGGGGAAGCCCCAGCCAGTGCATGGAGCCACTTCAGTGGCCGGGCCTTGAATGGGCCAGGTTGAATGGAGGGTAGATTCCCTGCCATTGCTTGCAGCTGCTTTGATGGAGCCAAGTGTGACTGGAGGGGAGGCCCCTGCCAGTCCTTTGAGCCACTCGGTGTCCGGGCCATGTTGCAATGGAGGGAATGACCCCTGCCATTGAGTTACGCCACCTCGGTGGCTGGGCCTTGATACCAGGCCAAGTGGGAATGGAAGGGAAGCCCCTTTGCCATTACATGGAGCCACTCTGGGAAGGGCCACCCACATGAGCATTAGTTACGAGCACCCTTA